>CM052701.1:110245407-110267663 GCA_028551405.1 Uromys caudimaculatus
CTTTATGTTCTTGTCCTTGCCTTTTGCCATCTTGTTGACTCTGTTGTTAGCTGATCTTACTCTGTCTGGTTGTAGCTTGCCCCTCCTGCAGGTCTCTGTGTCAGTACTCCTTGAAGACCAGCTCTCTCTGTGAGGTGTTTGGGTTTGGAGAGCTGTGGCACCAGGTCTGATCTCGGTCCCTGTGTCTTGCGGGTTCGGGGCAGTACCTGGTGAGCTGTGGGGCATGTCTTTGGCCCTCTCCTGGCTCTTCCGAGCTCCTGAGAGGGATCTTTGTCCCGGCGCTAATTAGCTGTGGAGCCCTGTGGCCCAAGCTGAGGTTCCCAACTGCCGCAGGAAGTTGCTGACCGTCAGTCCCTGTGGCCCGCGGAAAGCGGGCGGAGTCAGTGAGCTCTGGGGCTCGAGTTGCCCCTGCTAGGGGCTTTTCCGCGTTCCTGGGAGAGAGAATTTTCTCCTGGAGCTGCTTGACTATGGAATCCTAGTGTCCCTGGCAAAAGTTTCCTGCCTCAGCCGCCCGCTTTTGGGATCCAGGGGGGTTTCTAAGCCCGCCTACCTCAGTCCCTGTGTCTCGCGGGTTCTGGGCAGTACCTGGTGAGCTGTGGGGCGTGTCTTTGGCCCTCTCCTGGCTCTTCCGAGCTCCTGAGAGGGATCTTTGTCCTGGTGCTAATTAGCTGTGGAGCCCTGTGGCCCAAGCTCGAGATGATTATTTTTGTTACCTATCAGATTATCTATCAGATGCTAGATATGAACTGCTTTGTAACTAAACTGAAATGTGATCTTGGGTGTCCTGGAGCACCATCAGTCATGTCGCTGGGGAGTCAGTACCCTTTTCTGTGGTTTCTTAGTCTTCCTTCTGGCAAGCTGGCACCGGGTGGAAGAAGGAAGATGGAGAAGAAAAAGACACACCCTTTGAGTCTGGATCTAATCTAGTAGGCGGGCTCTATAATCAAAGTCTCTTTGAGGTGTCTAGTGGGTGTGGAGATCCTTTAGGGGTAGTAACAGTATCTAAGGTCTCAGAGAAGACATGCTTAGAGTTTTGGCTGATATCCAAAGAGGAGCCAGAAAAGAAGAAGAAAAGCTACGCCTTCTGAGAACGCAGGAAAGTGGCCAAATCTGTGAGTACAGATCTGTAAGCAATGGCGGCGAGGCTCCTGGGAGTGTTCGTGTGTTATCTCATTACGAGATGATTAGTTCTCCCACATCCATAGCATGTTTTCAGTTGTATCAGTTTCCCAGGGTGCTCTCTGATTAGTCCAGTTGGATTAGCATTGCCAACAGTCTTGTTTAAGAACCAAATTCTGGGTCTGAACTCTGACCCTTGGTTTGATCCTTAGGACCAGAGGAAGCGATCTATACAACAGACTTTTCCTCCTCAGGGAAGCAGGTAAGTGCTACTTCTTAAGATGTAAAACTTGTTATGTTCCTATATCTATATTTTTTATCCATACTTCCTTGTCTTTGTTCTTCATGGTGATCTATTAAGCAAAACATTCTATTTCTTGTAAACGTGAATTAGTGATTGTATAATATTTCTGCATGTGATTGTCCTAATAAAAACTCAGCTCAAGAGGCACTTTGGGTCCTTAGAGCTTCTCCCATATCCTTTGGGTCCCCAGTTTCCCCTGCTGAAAGTTCACATTCCAGACTCAGAAGTCTCAGGGTGCTCTTCTATCCACATCAGATTAACATTTTAATGCTTTGGGCAATTTACAATATCATGTTTCACAATGCATGGTAGCTCATTCTGTTAATCTCAGCATTCAGGAGACAGGGGCAAGAGATCTCCATGAGTCCAAGGTCAGCCAGACTGGCCTCCTTCACACTTATGTCTGCCTGTCTCTGCCTCCTTGAGTGAAGGCTTAAAGAAGTAAGCCTCTGTACTTGGATAAATTTAGTTTATTATTTAATAGTCTATCTGTCTCTCTCTCTCTGTCTCTCTCTCTCTCTCATATGTGTGTGTGTGTGTGTGTGTGTGTGTGTGTGTGTGTGTACCCATGTGACTGCCCGTGGAAGCCAGAAGAGGATATTGGATCCTCCTGGACCTGGAGTTACAGGCAGTTGTGAGACACCCAACTCTAGTGCTCTTAACCTCTGAGCCATCTCTCCAGTCTCCTTCACTTTCTTAAAATTGGTGTTATGGCCTGGCAGTGGTGGCGCACGCCTTTAATCCCAGCACTTGGATGGCAGAGGCAGGCGGATTTCTGAGTTCGAGGCCAGCCTGGTCTACAGAGTGAGT
Organism: Uromys caudimaculatus; assembly: GCA_028551405.1. Classification (NCBI taxonomy): domain Eukaryota; kingdom Metazoa; phylum Chordata; class Mammalia; order Rodentia; family Muridae; genus Uromys; species Uromys caudimaculatus. The sequence continues at coordinate 110,247,641 of CM052701.1, forward strand.
TCCAGGACAGCCAGGGCTACACAGAGAAACCCTGTCTCAAAAAAAACAAAACAAACAAACAAACAAACAAAAATTGGTGTTATGAAGGAAACAGAAGGTAGAGTCCATCGCTGACTAGGAGGGAGGGGTCCGTCCTCAACGGCTTCCAAGCCTGCTAAAGCCTGCACGTCTACTTAACTGCTGTGCGCTCCTTTGCACTCTGTGGCACTGACATGGTTCCCTCCTAACACTACCACTGGGAAATGGTTTTGTTTTATTTTGTTTCTTTCACCAAACTGCTTGGTTTTTTCAAGCAACTTCTACACTATCTGAGGTCATATTAAGTCCTAACTTACCTTTGCATTTTCAGGGACTAACACAATAATCCTCTCACAGTTCTTCTTCCTTTGGAAGGAGAATTGACTGACTTTACTCAGAAAAAGCTTTTTTTTATTTATTTATTTTTGAAATTTTTGCAGTTGTCTGATTAACTCATTATTGATGAAGTGAAGATCAATTTTTTTAAAAAAGCATCTCACAACTGAGTGATAGTAGCACATACCTTTAGTCCCAGCACTTGGGAGGCAGAGGTAGGTGGATCTCTGTGAGTTCAAGGCCAGCCTGTTCTTCATAGTGAGTTCCAGGAAAACCAAGGTTACACAAAAAAACCCTGTCTCAAACCAACCAACCAACCAACAAATGAACAAAACAAACAAAAGAGCATCTTTGAAAAGTTGTAAAATATTATTTGATTGACACCAGTCATTTAAGTAAACTTGGAAACTTTGGTTGGGTTAAATTAAATCTAGACCAAGAGATTAGAATTGAGATAATTGATTTTAATAAAAAGTTAATTGCTTCTGTCAGCAGATTTTAGTTAGTTTGAATGATATGTCCTGCCATGAAAAAGGTTATGTGGACTTTCATAGTCAGAGAGCAAGAATATCATTTGCCAAATGTATTGGTGAAAAAATAAAGTATAGATATCTTTTGTATAGGTTTAGATGCTATCACATAACATTCTTGGTTTTAGGGTGGAGGCACTGGGATATATTCTGAGAATTTCCTTTAATAGTCATAGCAATAAAGTTGAATACAGAACTTGAAAGAAATGATTACTACGTGGACTAAGATAATAGAAGGTAATGTTGTTTCTCAACCTAGTCTTCATTTCTCCAATTGATGCCCAACTCATGATGGCCAAGATGGAACATTCTGCAGGATGTTTCCCCTTGAAGCATGTTCTCACTCTGAAGCTCACACTCCCACACCAGCTACTGGGAGCACTGGGGTTAGAGGTATGTTCCCTAATGCCTGGTGCCTTCAGGATCTTTTATGTAGATGCATCGTTTAAAGAGGATTTCGTCTCCACATTTTCTGCTTGTATCATAGGTATTCACACTCCTAAACAGGCTGTACTGGGGTTCAGAGAACAGTAATGCCTTCATTTGTCTTTCTTATTTCTACAGATTCTTATTTTTCACACCAGTCAAGTAGGCTATGAAAAAGCTGATGGAGCCTGGTCCTATGAAGCAATGTAACAGAGCTCTGGATGAACGATGTTCTCCCTGACTTAGTTTTATGCCTGTCTGTGGTGTCTTAAAGCTTTGATCAGGGGCTGGTGAAATGGCTCAGTAATTAAAGGCACTTTCTGACAAGGCTGACAGCCTGAGTTCTATCCCCAAGACCTATACAGTAGAAGAGAACCAGTTGCCACAAGTTGTCCTCTGACTTCTCCTTGCATACTGTGGCATATATGCATGTTCGTAGGCAGGGCCTCATACATGTGCATGCACACACACGTACACATACTAAATGTACTAATAACTTAAAAACAAACAACGTGGGGTCAGACTTCCACTTGAAGTGTCTATCTATAAATAGGTGATACCCTTTCAAGGTTCAGGGCACAAACAATGAATGATTGCAGCAGCATACTGCCAGCTTTCCAAAGTCCTGTTCCAGACTCCCTAACAACTTCAGTGTCTCTTGCCATTATCTTAAGCCTGCAGATACTTTGGATTCTAGAAAGGCAGAGCTTTACAGATAGATCTTCCCATGATGAGCTCAGCTCCTAAACAGGAACACCTCAGGGAGGTGGATTGTCCCCTTGCTGTATGGACTTTTTGGGGGGACTACTTTGAAGACTCAGAACTGAGATAAACGTCAAACCAGACTACATTTGACCAAGACTGCTTAAATGATGCGTATCTCACAACACCTTCATAGGTTCTTTCTCTACTTAAATTCAAGCTCATGCCAGTGCCCAAAACATGGGCTGAAATGCTTCCCTCCCACCTTCCTCTGTTCTTCCTCCCACTTTCCTTTTGATCACGTCTGTTGATCAAAATCCCTTAAATAGCTCTCTCTGTCAAAACCCTTTCCTGCCTCTCCATCATTACTTTGCTTTCTTTAGAATAAGTGGTTGGACCTGATTTGTGGGAACCCTCAATCAGGCCTCTGGCCTAGGACTCCGCATATAGTAGCAACACTTTTTTCCCTAGTTTCAAGGAGGAAAACACCCAGCCCCTTGTATGGAGACAAAAGACAAAAACTGAAAGTACCAGTCCTGATGCTGCTCAGAAACCTGAGACGACCTAGGGGAAATCAAATCCTAATATTCTGATGCAGAGCACGCAATGAAGTGAGGTCTAAGGGTACTCTGCGGTACTCATAGATCAGTCCGTGCTCAGCCACCACCAGAGCAGCTTCCTCCTGAAGTAGATGGGAACAAACACAGAGATCCACAGCAAGACAATGTGTAGAGAGTGAGAGACCTTGGACCACTCAATCCTAAATGATGTACTCTGGTTTAGTCACTGTTCTGTTGCTGGGAAGAGACATTGTGACCAAAGCACCTCTTACAAAAGAAAGAGTTTAATTTGGGGCTGACTTACTGTTTCAGAGGTTTAGTCCATCATATCATGGTGGGGAACATGGCTCCAGAAGAGCAGATGAAGGCTACATCCTGACCCATAGGCAGAAAGAGAGATGCTGAAAGACAGAGGCTGGGCTGTGGGGGCGCACGCCTTTAATCCCAGCATTTGGGAGGCAGAGGCAGGCGGATTTCTGAGTTCGAGGCCAGTCTGGTCTACAGAGTGAGTTCCAGGACAGTCAAGGCTACACAGAGAAACCCTGTCTTGAAAAACCAAAAAAGACAGACAGACAGACAGACAGACAGACAGACAGAGGGATCCTGGCATGGGCTTTTGAAACCTCAAAGCCTACCCCTAGTTACACACTTCCCCCAACAATTCATACTTCCTAATCCTTCAAAGAGTTCCACTGGTGATTCAGCACTCAAATATATGAACCTATCAGAGCCGTTCTTATTCAAAGCACCACAGTCTCCATCAAATCCCTCCCCTCAAAGTTAAGGACACTCTGCAGAAGAGGAGCCAGAGGGGATGGAAGACACCATAGAAACAGGGCCCTTTAAATATAGCAGGTCTGGCAGACATATAAACTCACAGACTGAGGCAGCATGCACAGGGCCTGCATGGGTCTGCACAGAGGGTGTCCTAGAGCTGAAAGGGGAAGTGGACACGTGCTCTATCCCTAACCCAGAAGCTATCTTCAATTGATAACCACATGCACAAGAAAAATTAGTTTTCTTTAATGACGTCTCACTGGGTATACAAACTGCTGTTAAGAGCGGTTCCCAGTAATAAATGCCCAACACAGAACATACTCAGTGGTATTTTTAGAGTTTTGTTTTTTAAACTTTACTCTGTGTCTGTATGTGTCTCCTGTGTTTTTACTTTGAGCTCTTTTTCTTTCCTTTGTTTGTTTTGTCCTATTCTGGTTTGCTTGTTTATATCTTATCTTATTATGTTTTTAGATATCTATATGTTTTCTAATGAGATATAGATTTGAATGGGAGGGGAGGTGGGGGAGATCTGAGAGGAGATGGTGAGAGGGAAAACTATACATAGAATACATGTATGAAAAAAATCTATTTTCAATTAAAAAAAAAAAAAGATTCAATTAACCACCAACAACTAAAACCTGAGAGCAAATTTCTACACTTTAACAACCAGGCCATGTCTTGGCTATGAGCCCCTAATGACTTCGGATGTTTTACACAGACGTTTGATGACTAACTAACTCCTAATGACCCAACGTACCAGAACCAACAGCCTTCGTCAGGGGAAACAATACCCACATAGTGATATGATTGCTTAACTCTCCAGCCACAGACCCTGCATAAGTAACTTCGTCTTTGCCTGCTCTATAAAACTTCCAACTCGCCGGGCACTATGAGTCTCCCTCCCTGCCGCCTCTGTGTCGTGCACTTCAATATGTTCTCTATCTTTTCACGTCCTGGGTCACTAGGCTTCCACAGGGCAGCAGTCTGTGGGTTCTTAGTTGGCTTTAAGGTCACCACCTTCTATGTGGTGTGAAGTCTTACTGACCCCTGTCACCTAGGTCTCTGCTCTCCATGTCTTCCCTTCTGGCGTCTTTTTTTATTACTTCCTTTTGCCTTCCTTTCTGTTTATTTAATTTATTGTTTATTTATAATGTGTATTTATGTAGCCCATGCTGCCCTCGAACAGGTGATCCTCCAGCCTCAGTTTGTTGAATATTAGGTAAGTAGGTGTGTAACCACCAGCCTAGCGTCTGTGTCTTTTTCACCACCATGCTCCTCATCAGTGACTAGAGCAAGATTTTAGAGACAAACTCCTGGTTAAATTTGCATTTACCAGAAAGAGATATTGCTATCCTGTCATCTGCTTAGATTGTTACATCTTTTCTTGGTTTTCCATTTCCTTCCTTCCTTCCTTCCTTCCTTCCTTCCTTCCTTCCTTCCTTCCTTCCTTCCTTCCTTCCCTCCTTCCCTCCTTCCCTCCTTCCCTCCTTCCCTCCTTCCCTCCTTCCCTCCTCCCTTCCTCCCTTCCTCCCTTCCTTCCTTCCTTCCTTCCTTCCTTCCTTCCTTCCTTCCTTCCTTTCTTCACTTTTCTTTTCTCTTTAACAGACAGGGTCTGGCTATGTTGCCCAGGCTGGCCAGAACCTCTGCCCTCCACCCCTCTGAAGTGTACTTCCATCACACTCCAAGTGTACAATACCATCCCCTGCCTACTTCTATTCTTGGCCAGGAATGGAAAACTCCTTCACTGTTCAGTTGTTTCTTAGTCTTGTTATTGGTTTTAACTTCTGAGAGGAAGGACTCTTCTCAGGGGGAAAGAGACTGACAAAAGTCTTGGTATGTTGCCCTCTTTGGACTCCTGGCCTCAAGTGATCCTTCAAGGCACAGCTCCACATGTCATAGTCAGCTTTGAAAGTTTTCTCTAAATATACATATTGTCTTGTTTTGTATTTTGTTTTGGCCTGTTATTTTCAGACAGAGTTTCTTGGTATAGCCCTGGCCATCCTGGAATTCTCATCTTGCTCTGTAGACCAAGCTGTCCTTAAACTCAGAGATTCACCTGCCTCTGCCCCCTGAGTGCTGAGATTAAAGGCATGTGACACCACTGCTTAGCACATATATTTGTAATACAGAAAACTACAGGGGGGCTGGAGAGATGGCTCAGCGGTTAAGAGCACTGACTGCTCTTCCAGAGGTCCTGAGTTCAATTCCCAGCAACCACATGGTGGCTCGCAACCATCTGTAATAGGATCTGATGCCCTCTTCTGGTGTGTCTGAAGACAGCTACAGTGTACTCATATAAATAAAGTAAAATAAAAAGAGACTTAATTTAAAAAAAAAAAAAAAAAGAAAACTACAGGGTACAGAAATGATGTGTGCCTGTATTCTTATCACATTAAGTGGAAGCAGGAGTACCTCAAATACCTCAAATTCAAGGCTATCTTGGAGCATCACAGCCATCTATCTATAAACCAGCCTAAGTTATGGACTAAGACCATAGCAAAACAGCTAAATAAATAAATAAAGCAAGTACTTGAGTCAACACATATTTTCTGCCATAGGATTTATTTCAAATCATACCATGTCTATCTAAAGCAATTATTGAACTGATTAGCAAACCATCCTAGTAAACATTCAGGTTTGGTTTTAAGGTGGCTATCTCTAGACTATGTCTTGAAGACCTTACTCCAGCCGAGCAGTGGTGGCGCACACCTTTAATCCCAGCACTTGGGAGGCACAGGCAGGTGGATTTCTGAGTTCGAGGCCAGCCTGGTCTACAGAGTGAGTTCCAGGACAGACAGAGCTACACAGAGAAACCCTGTCTCAAAAAACAAAAAAAAAAAAAATCTTGTATGGTTATTTGCATGTATGTCTGTTTACCATGTGCATGCACCACGAAGAGCCCTAGAACTGGAATTATAAATTACCATGTGCATACACTACACAGAGGCCAGAAGAGGAAGTTGGATCCTCTACAGTTGGAGTAATAGATAGTTGAGGGCCTCCATGTAGGTGCTGGGAATCTAAACAGGGTCCAACCTTTAGGAAGCCAGAGTGTTGAGCAACGTATTCTGTAGGTGTGATCTGAAGGCTGCTTTCATTTGAGTTCTTAGTCAGAAAGTAAATCCTTAGACTCAGCCAATGCTACGAGTCAAAATCGACATGGAATCACTAATTTGGAGGAATCTCCAATTAGGACTTGAACTGAAGGTCTTCAACTCTTCTCCTTAGCCCGGGTACGTCTTGGATTTAGAGCTCCCCTGTTTCAGCCTCTCAGGTAGCTGAGATTGTAGTTACATATGTGCTCTAGGACTAGCTTTTCTCTATTTCTTATACAATCATTCCCAGTTAGTTTTGCATATATTACATTTGAAATAATCTTAGCATTGGATAATTGGAGTTCTTTTTTTGTTTTGTTTTGTTTTGTTTTGTTTTGTTTTGTTTTGTTTTGTTTTTTGAGACAGGGTTTCTCTGTGTAGCCCTGGCTGTCCTGGAACTCACTCTGTAGACCAGGCTGGCCTTGATGGACAATTGGAGTTCTATATGTTTCCTGGAAGCAGAAAGAGGATTGACTTGGCTTAGAAGAATAGACTAAGAGCCACCTTTGGTGGCAGATGCCTGTATTCTATACATCTAGCATAAGATTTTTTTTTTTTCTTTTTCTGGTACTGGAGATTGAACTCAGGGACTTAACTCTATAAGACAAATATTCTTCTACTGAACTAAGCCCCAAGCAACAGGTATTAATAAATGGTTGTAAGCTGTATGAGTGGCACATAGCTATAATCTTAGTACTTGGGAGGTAGGGGCAGGAGGATTAGGAATTCAGGGTCAATTTTGCCTACATAGCAAGTTTGAGGCCAGCCGGGGTTACATGAGACCCTGCCTAAAAACAAAGCAAAATGTGGCTGGAGAGATGGCTCAGTGGTTAAGAGCACTGGCAGCTCTTCCAGAGGACCTGGGTTCAATTGCCTTTTGCCCACGTTCTCACAACTATCTGTAACTTCATTTCCAAGGGATCTAACATGCTCACACAGACTTATATGCAGGCAAAATACCAAATACATAAATTTAAAAAGTTAATTAATTGTTTAAGATAAAACAAAACCAAATAATAACAATTTTTAAAAAATGAAACAGAAACATCTTGAATGAATGGATATGTTGAGTGTTCTATATACCTGCAGGATGGTATATTTCATCTAATTTGCCTTACAGTTTTCTGAAATATCATCATTATCTGTATATTATAGATGAAGAAACTATTGAACAGGTTGCCTAAGGTCATAGACATATACTGTGACAAGATCTGGCTTATAATTATCTGATTCACAACCTATGTCTCCCCTCATATAGTATATGTATACTTTAAAAAAAAAGTCCTCCTTCCTTCCTTCCTTCCTTCCTTCCTTCCTTCCTTCCTTCCTTCCAGACAAGTTCTCACCATGTATCTCCAGCTGCTTAAAACTCTCTAGACCTAGACCAGGCTAGCCTCGAACTTACAGAGATCCACCTGCCTTTACATTCCAAGTGCTGGGCTTAAAGGTGCAGCCTTTAATGTGAGACTGAGAACATTCTTTTTTAGTTGCTTGTGGACTAAGGCTATAGCTTAGAGGGATAGTCCATGCTATCTATAAATGAGGCCAGTATCAAAAATATTTCCACCACTCTGTAGGTTGTCTTTTCCGGTTTTCTAGTAGAGCTAGCAATCAAAACAAGGGCCTCACACCATCTAGACAATTGTACCAATGGTACAGATGTCAGTCCAGTCATTTTTTTTTTTTTTTTTTTTTTTTTTTTGGTTTTTCGAAACAGGGTTTCTCTGTGTAGCCCTGGCTGTCCTGGAACTCACTCTGTAGACCAGGCTGGCCTCGAACTCAGAAATCCACCTGCCTCTGCCTCCCAAGTGCTGGGATTAAAGGCGTGCGCCACCACTGCCCGGCTTATAGGGGATTTTTAAACTGAGCTATTTGGCTTGTTTGTTTCTCTGGTTTTGATCTATTTTTGCATTTCCAAAATGAACATGAATCATTTCTTTAATAAAATATCCACATTAGTAAGGCGCTCTTGGAGCTAGGATGTAGAGTAGGATGTAGATGGTAAGAGTTCACCTAGCCTAACTCTACTGAAACCGTCTTTTTGGTTGACTTTCTGTGTATTACAGCCTCTACTGATGAAAGGGCAGCTGTGGCTCTTGCCTTTTCCAGAAAGAATGAAGAGGCCTTATTGGCCAGCTCACATCCTTATAGCCACACCCACTCTTTGCCCTTCCTTAGCAGCTGTTGAGTGTATGCTCCTCTTGAAAGCTCCTTAGTAGGAGCATCTGCTCTATTTCTTCCCTGATTTGAGGGTGGTTTACCATGTAGAACACCAGACCAATGCCCAAAGAGATCAATGGATCTTAAAGTAGAAACTTGGTTTGTCTTTGCTTTCTCCTTTGCCTGTCTTCTCAGGCAGTGAAAAGCATGTGTTTGCTCCTGGGCTCTGCCATGGCCAGTCCCCATCGCCCTTTATCACCTACTGCTAAGAGCAGGAGCCACTAAGTGTGAAAAATCAAAACAAAGCACTTTACCTTCTCCCCAATGGAGCGAAGGCACTGGAGCCCAAATAATGCTTAGTTACCAAAAGCCACGCCAGGTGGCTAATCGAAAGGGTATTGATTTTAGCTGGTAAATAGCCCTTAATATAGTTGGAGCCTGGGTTGAATATGCAGCCTGGTAATTAGTTAATAAAGCATATGAGGGCTGGAGAGGCCTGGCTCAGTGGGAAAAGCAGCAGCCTGTCACCTGGGAAGCTGGCCTTGGTCTGATGCCTCCTCACACAGAAGACTGAGTTATCTTCTGGAGTCCACACTCACAGTTAAGTAGGAAATACTATAAACTTATTACAGGACGCGAGATAGAACTAAAAGCAGTTGTAAATGTTCTGCAAATATTGTGGGTGCTGGAAATACTTCCTGAAGACAGATGTTGCCGTTTAATAATCTTAAGCGGGAAGGTTTAATAACTATTTTAGATGGTTAGGATAACGTTTAGTACCCCAGGGTAATTATTAAACAGTTATCAGTTTGCTAAATCACCTGGTACTCAGGCAAATCTATAGCCTGATTATCCAACAGTTCGACAGCACAAGTGGGGGTGGGGTGAGGTGGGGTGGGGAAGTAATGTGAATTAGCAGGAAATCACTTTGAGAAAGAACAAATCAAGAACAGAGAAGGAAACAAGTCATGGTTCGAAAGTCCTAAACCGAAGCTACCAAATTAGAAGTTCAGGGAATAGCTCTGAGTGCGGTGGCAAATACCTTTAATCCAAGCAACTGGGAGACAGGGCGAAGCAGATCACTATGAGTTGGAAGCCAGCCTGGTCTGCATAGCTAGTTTCAAAACAGCCAGGGCCAGGCTACACAGAGAGACCCTGTCTCATAAAAACAAGCAAACAGCTGGGCAGTGGTGGTGCACACCTTTAATCCCAGCACTTGGGAGGCAGAGGCAGGTGGATTTCTGAGTTCGAGACCAGCCTGGTCTACAGAGTGAGTTCCAGGACAGCCAGGGCTGCACAGAGAAACCCTGTCTCGAAAAACAAACAAACAAACAAAAACAAAAACAAAAACAAAAAAAAGAGCACTTGCTGCTCTTCTGGTGGACTTGATTTCCTGTGGAGTTCCATTTCCAGTACTCACAGTCATCAGTTTAGAATCTCCTCCAGCTCCAGGGAATGTAATGTCTTCTTCTGTCTGCCTTAGGTACTTGCACGCATGTGCCCAGCCCTCAATACATATGGTTATACATGTAATAAGAAAAGATTAATTGTAGTCCTCTACATAGTGCTTTATTCAACCCATATTCAAATTTCCTATATTGCTGCATTTTCCCATTATTATCATAAAGCAACTGAGGCAGGCTAACTTTATAAAAAGGCTTGCTTAGATGTTTCAAGTTCAAACTCATGGTACAGACTTTGGTGAGGGCCTCTCCTTAACTATGTCACCTCTTTCAGGTCTAAATATGGAACTGAAAGTGAAGGAAAGGGTCATTGAATCTGAAAAACAGGAAGCCAGAGAGTCTAGGAGGGACTAAAATTAGTCTTTCATAAAATCTTTCTTCAGAGCAAGCCAGGGTTAAGGGAGAAACACTAAGACCCGAGGGTATGTCCCCCACGGATTTAAGACACTCACACAAGGCCCCCATTCTCTAAGATCCCACTTCTTCCCAGCCCTACAACCCTGATGACCAAGTTCTCACAGGCCTTTGGGAGGAAAACAACTTCTAAAACAAAGCAGTCTCCTAATATATCTCCTAAATATCTTTTCCAAACTGTGCTTCAGAAAAGTAACTTTTATTCACCAGATAGAATTGTCTTTTTGGAGATTTACTGAATAAAGTCACTCTTTATGGTACATTCTGAACTCTGGCTGGCTGATTCAATCCAGCGGTTCTGGTTTAGACTCCTCTCCAAGCTGACTGATTCTCTCGGCTTCTCACTGAATTGCTCTGCCTGACCTCAGCCTAACTCTGGCAATTTGTTCCAGTCTTCTGACTTCTCATTCTCTGGCTTCAACTGCCTCTGCTGACCTGCACTGCACAAACTGAATGGAATTCAAATATAAACTCAACTAAACTCAGCTGCATTCAACTGAATTGATTGTACCGGAACTGACTTCCCCACCCCCCTGCAATGAGTTAGTTGCCTCTTTGCCCTGCTGTTCTCAGTTGAAAGTTGGGAATATCCTATCTCTGACTCATTCTGTCAAATCTTTCTTCAGTTCCTCCCTTTGTCTGCCCCTCATTTAGATATCACTTTCAAACATGGCTGCTTCCTTCTATAAACCAACCTTACCTACATTGTTTGGGATTAAAGGTGTGTACCAAGGGTGTGTCCTTATTCCATCCAGTTTATACTGTAAACCAAGGTGTGTCTGCATTCTAGCTGGATCACACAGACCTAGGTCTTTGGATGTGATCCCTTGCCAGAGCAGCCATGTTGCTGCATTAAAATTCCTCTACAGGACTTGAATAAAGCACACCATTTGTCTACTACCTGAGGACCCAGCTATACTTCTCCTGGGCATATACCCAGAAGATGCTCCAACATGTAATAAAGACACATGCTCCTCTATGTTCATAGCAGCCATATTTATAATAGCCAGAAGCTGGAAACAACCCAGATGTCCCTCATCAGAGGAATGGATACAGAAAATGTGGTACATTTACACAATGGAGTACTACTCAGCTATTAAAAACAATGACCAATGACTCCATGAAATTCACAGGCAAATGGATGGAACTTGAAAATATCATCCTGAGCGAGGTAACTCAGTCTCAAAAGAATGAACATGGTATGTACTCACTGATAAGCGGATATTAGCCCAAAAGTTCAGAATGCCCAAGTTTCACTTTACAGTAACCACTGGACTGAGAGTAAGGTCCCAGATGGAGGAGTTGGAGAAAGGACTGAAGGAGCTGAGGGAGTCTGCAGCCCCATGGAGGGAGCAACAGTGTCAACTGGCCTGACACCCCCACCCCCACCCCTTCCTCATGGAGGCTGGACCACCAACCAAAGAATACACATGGAGGGATCCATGGCTCCGACCACATATGTGGCAGAGGAGGGTCTTGTTGGCCATCAGGGGGAGGAGAGGCCCTTGGGCCTGAGGGTGTTAGAGGCCCCAGTAAAGGGGAATGCCAAGGTGGGAAGACGGGAGTGGGTGGAGGAATACCCTCATAGAGGCAGGGGTGGGGGAGGGGATAGGGGGTTTCCAAAGTGGAGACCTGGAAAGGGGGAAACACTGGAAATGTAAATAAAGTATCAAAACAAACAAACAAACAAACAAAAACAAACCACCATTTGTCATCAATTATTCTATACCAGCCCTCTTTTACCCTCTACTTTATTCCCTTCTGTGATACTGTCTTGGCAATGGGAAGAGGTCAGGTGTCTCATGGATTCAAATCCAAATGCTTAACTAATTCATGTTAAATATTAGAGCAAAAATAGTTCATTTGTTTGGTTTTTTTCCCCTTTCTCTTTCACACAATGAAGGTTTATTCATCCTTAAGGACTAGAGAAAAGCCGGGCAGTGGTGGCATATGCCTTTAATCCCAGCACTTGGGAGGCAGAGGCAGGCGAATTTCTGAGTTCAAGGCCAGTCTGGTCTACAGAGTGAATTCCAGGACAGCCAGGGCCACACAGAGAAATCCTGTCTCGAAAAAACAAAAAAACAAACAAACAAACAAAAAAGGACTAGAGAAAAGAAAGCTCACTGACGCCTCACTTGAGAATGCTGTCATCTTGAGCTTCTGTCAGTTCTCTCCCAATCCAGTTCTGCTCATCTAGTCTCTCCTCTCCTCCTTTGCCCTGGGTTTGTCATCTTGAGCTTCTGTCAGTTCTCTCCCAACCCGGGTTTCCAGTAACTGTAGTGCTTGGCGCCACTGTACGCCATGCAGAGAGAGCCGTAGTTCTGGCTGAATTTGATGAGTGTAGAGACCTGAACCCCCAGGGCGCTATCTTGTTCGTGACCTTCACGCTGAAAGATCTCATGTGTTTGTTTTCTTTCTTTCTTTTCTTTCTTTTTTTTGGGTTTTCGAGATAGGGTTTCTCTGTGTAGCCCTGGCTGTCCTGGAACTCACTCTGTAGACCAGGCTGGTCTCGAACTCAGAAATCCACCTGCCTCTGCCTCCCAAGTGCTGGGATTAAAGGCCTGCGCCACCACTGCCCGGCTTGTGTTTGTTTTCATGGAACAGAATATCATACAGCTCAGCCTGGCTTCACTTCCTGTGTAGCCAAGGGTGGCCTGGAATTCCTGATGCTCCTGCCTTGGCCTAACATTGCTAAGCAAAAATAAATTCAGAGGTGACTCACAGGACTTCACATCTCTTAGGGTGGCATGTAATACCTGGTTGCCTTGACTGACCACACCAAGTTTGATTGCAGGCTAACGTTGTGCCTGGTTGGATATGGGAGGCTTTCTCTAGCTCACCTAAGTCTCCACACCTCCTCACTTTCTTTACACTTGCTTACCAAACTCCTATTACCTTGACTACTAGACATTTGACCTTTGACCTAAAGGTGTTTCCCATGTAGTTAGGTGTGGGATAAGAGCCTATAACCCTGTGTGCCTGGTACACACATATGCTCAGCGAGTACCCACTGAATGGTTAAAGTTAGAAATGCCTGAAAGGAAGTAGTATGTGAGGAGTATTTCAGACAAGTTCCAAAACCATGCTGGCTTAGGGAAGCTTTGTCTCCTTATCATTGTGGAGCAGACAGCATGGTTTTAGGGGCTGGGTTCTTATTTGAACTGGCCAGAAATGTATCGTTGGACTGGGGACATCAGAACAAGGTGGACTGGGGACATCAGAACAAGGAAGAAGACTTTGTTTAAAATTCTGCAGAACTCAGGGCTTTTGTTAGCTGACTCTACATTTATGGAGAACCCTGAAGCAGACTGGGTGTTTTAGAATTTTGAAACAGGCCATGACTTTAATGAGTGTTCAGGAAGAGGTCAGAGGATGGGCCAGCCAAGAAAGGAAGCAGAATTAGAGGTAGAATCCCAACAGAGCCTGGACCAAGCCCTGAGGGAAGTGGAGAGGGCCTACTCCTTCTGTAGTAGTTATCTTCCAAAGATCTAACCAGGCCTCAACCATCCTGCCTCATCCAGTCACCAGGTAATGACCAGCCTAGAAAAGGAATGTGAGAGCTCTCTGACCTAGGCAGATTCGGAAGGAGTTGGCTACCCAAGATTATTCATTACCTGAAGATGTGCCTAGCAGCTGGGAAATAAGTCCTGTCTGAAGGAGGATTTGAGTGACGCCATGTGAGGATGGTTAGCCTTGGTTGTCAGCTGGATTTAGATGTATGGGTGCCTGGAGGAACAGAAAAACACACTTCTGGTTGGGCTTCTAAGACTGTTTCCTGAGACTGCAGACCCAAGGGAGAGCAGCCAAAGTGGGAAAGACTCTGAACGTGGGCTGGTGGCCTGCTTGGACTAAACAGGCAGTAAAGAGAATCAGCTGGAGCATGCAACCTCTGTTCTTCATGAGTCTTGGCACCTACAGCTGCTGTTACTGTCAGTGTACACAAGACTCCAGCTTTGTCAGTCCTTCAGCATGGATTCCCAGATCATTCTAATGGGACTCTCTTAAGGAGCATCAGGACCTTGGAGCTCAGATTGTAGGTTCATTGTTGGGTCCCTTGTTTTAAAGCTTTAGTCTTTTTTTTTGGGGGGGGGGGGGGTCAAGACAGGGTTTCTCTGTATAGCCCTGGCTGTCCTGGAACTCACTCTGTAGACCAGGCTGGCCTCGAACTCAGAAATCCACCTACCTCTGCCTCCCAAATGCTGGGATTAAAGGTGTGCGCCACCACTGCCCGACAAAGCTTAGTCTTAGACTGAGCTGTTCCCAGGGTCTCTGAATATCCAGAGTGACCTTTGTTGGACTGTCCATCCAGCCACTCGGACAAATCTCTGTAAGCATGTGTCTAGGTATGTATGTATCTTACAGGTAGACTTTTTTCTTCCGCCTAAATTTTAGGAATTACTAGAAAATTCCTTCAGCAAAGCATTATATAACTAATTAGAAACATTTAAGTTACACAGTAATGCTCAAAACCTTGTCTTAGTATTTTTTTCACTTATTAGAAGAATCAACAACTTAAAATAGAGTGGATCGGGCCTCGAAAATTTTACAAAACTTTAGTGTTGCTTGGATATTTCACTGAGTAGAACATTCAGACCATTTACACAGTTGTAAGTTGCTTTACACCCCAAATGGAAAACACCCTACGTATATCCAGGATGTTCTGAAGGTTTAGCTCTAGAAAGATTGTTGCCAACAGCAAATAAGCAGCGGAGGTGGCACTAGCTTCCTGTGGGAACTATAATCAATAGCCACAATGCTGGAGGTTTAAACAATAGGAATTTATTACAGTTCCGAAGGCCAGAAGTCCAAAAGTAGTATCAAGGCCTGAAATCAGAGTGTGGTCAGGGCTGCACTGCCTCAGGGGGCAAATGGGGAGGCGTATTTTGGGTTTCTTTTTATTTGCTTGGCTGATGTCATTTCTTGGCTTGTTTCCACACTGTTTCTTTCATCTTTGCACAGGTGCCTACACTATCTCCTACTCCCTGGCTTTGTACAGTCTCATTACCTTTCTCTTCGAAGAAAGTATGTAGCCAAGTACTAGGGAGACAGAGGCAGACAGAGAGTGAGTTCCACCAGTGAAAGATTACATAGTTGAGACCTTTTCTCAATTAAATAAAACAAAACAGCCGGGCAGTGGTGGCACATGCCTTTAATTCCAGCACTCGGGAGGCAGAGGCAGGTGGATTTCTGAGTTCGAGGTCAGCCTGATCTATCTACAGAGTTCCAGGACAGCCAGCGCTACACAGAGAAACCCTGTCTCGAAAAACCAAAAAATAAAAAATAAAAATTAAAAAATTAAAAAATAAAAAATAAAAAACAAGACAAAAACAAACAAACCAAGGAAAAGGAAACAAGGAAGGCAAAAAATAAGTGAGCAAGCAAGCAAACAAATGAAAAATCATTCAAAAACTGCTGAGACAAGAAATCGGCCTAACCCTGATGACCCAGTTCAGTCCCTGGGACCCACATGAAGGTAGAAGGCCAGAATCTACTCCACAGTGCTGTTGTCTGGCCTCCATGAGTGGGTGGTGGCCTGAGAGTGCAGCACACTGAGGCACACACACAAGCACAAGCAGTAAATACAGCAGAGGTAAAAAGAGCACACGTGATTATATTTAGGGCCAACACTGGTAAAAATTTCTCTGTCTCAGGTACTTAACTATGTTTGCAAAGTTCTTTTTTCCTACAGAAACTAACCAACAGGTTCCAGAGATTAGGGCACAGACTTAGTCTGAGAGAACATGTATTCCCTCTACTACACAGGAGCTCTTGAATCATTTATTTATTTATTCATTTATTGTGGAGTTTCACCTTCTAGCCAGGCTAGCCTTGATTTTTTTTTTTTTTTTTTTCCAAGACAGGGTTTCTCTGTGTAGCCCTGGCTGTCCTGGAACTCATTCGGTAGACCAGGCTGGCCTCGAACTCAGAAATCCACCTGCCTCTGCCTCCCAGGTGCTGGGATTAAAGGTGTGTGCCACCACTGCCCGGCCGACTGACCTTGAACTCAACAAACTCCCCTGAGTGTTGGAATTATAGGCGTGTGTGCCACTGTGCTAAACTAAGACTTTGCATTTGCGGCTCATTAGTCTGTAGACAACGCTTCTCACGTGACACAAGAGTGGGAACAGCCAGGCATGGTAGCACAACGTGTAGTTTCAGCACCCAGAAAGCTGACGTGGAGGGCGGCTGTGAGTTTAAGGCTAGCCCAGGCTACACAGGAAGACCCAATGTTAAAATACTGCAGGAAAATTGAAGAAATGGAAGATCACCATATGAAGCAAAATAAGCCAGTCTCAAAAACTTCCATGTTTCACCTCATGTATGAATAAAAACCCGAAAAGGCACAAAAGCATAAGAGGCAGAAATTTAGTCTCCAGCAACACAATATCCAAACGAGCAGACGAAGCAGCCATCCATTAAGCCGCAGTGTCTCCTTAATGGCTGTTACAGGGTGTTCTTCTGTTTTACTGTCTTACACTGTGTACAGAGTTCTTTGAAATCGTCGCTTCGGGTTGGGGGTGATGGGGAAGTGGTGCATACCTTTAAACCCAGCACTTAGAGGCAGAGGCAGATGGATCTCTGAGTTTAAGGTCAGACTGGTCTAAAGAGTGAATTGTAGGATTTTCAGAGCAGCAAATAGAAACGCTGTCTCGCCGGGCAGTGGTGGCACGCGCCTTTAATCCCAGCACTTGGGAGGCAGAGGCAGGTTGATTTCTGAGTTCGAGGCCAGCCTGGTCTACAGAGTGAGTTCCAGGACAGCCAGGGCTACACAGAGAAACCCTGTCTCGAAAAACGAAAAAAAAAAAAAAAAAAGAAAGAAAGAAAAGAAAAGAAAAAAAAAAGGGGGGGGGGAAGAAAACAGAAAGGAAGAAAGAAAGTGAGGGAGGGGAGAAGGAATGGAGAGGGTGGGAGCTTCAATTCGTAATTCGCAGATAACAGAAGCCTCTGATGATGGTGATGATGATTCTGCTGAGAGAGGAGGAATGAGGGAGAGGGTTGAAAGCCAAAGCATTGGCTGAGGACACATCACCTGCTAACCCTCTGGCATGAGCTCCCTGTGTGCAAAATGCTTTCATCTTGGCTTGGTTGAAATTAGGTCAAAGCCTGCCTGTTTCAAAGCTCCCAACTCAACAATACCCCCCCCCCCCCCCACACACACACACAGGTTCTCACTATGTTACCTTGGAACTCACTATGTAGATCAAGTTTGCTTAACAGAGATCTGCCTTCCTCTGCCTCCCACTCTATTTTTTAAGTTAATCATACAAAGACGCTTGTTTCTAGTCTATGTTTGCTATTCAGATCAACCAATCAATCACATTTTTTATGTGTAGTTCTGGGGACTAGTCTTACTTCTACTATGTGTGCAGTCTAGCACTGAGTGTGTAGACTCCAGGCTCTCAGTTTTAAATGATCTCCAGGTGACTTAAAGTCTTCCAATGCAGAACTGCAGAAATCTCCAGTTCCAGGACAGCTAGCCCTAGGCTCAGTTACAGGATTCAAAGGGATGGCAACTGACTTTGCTCTGAACCCAGGTCTCCATTTCAGCTAATGCTTCATTCACTCTGCTCTCCGCATGAATTTCCTGGGGCATTTCTGCTTACTCACCAGCTTCCTGGAGCTATTAAAGTTGAAGGCAGTGTTCCAGAGAAAACACGATGCCGGTTAGCTCATCAGCATTTGAAAAGGCTTGTTTTCAGTGCTGCCCCAAGACCAAGGAACAGAGCTTGAGCCTGTTCTGGAAAGGAGGACACAGTTTCATCCCCTCCTCCCCCCAAGACCTCCAAATCGAAGCAAGTTTCTTGGTACCACGTTATATGGATGCTTTAAACTTTTATTTTAAGAACACTTTCCTGGATTCCTATAAAGTGGGCATAAAACGGCAAGTACCCGTCTTAAAATATATTTAGTATTTTATTTCATCTTTTCAAGGATCATATCTTTTCATTTCATTCTTGATCCTAAGTCTGTGAGGCTTGGCATGGGGAGCTCTTCTGTTGGATATTTTAGATGTCTGTAACTCCACTGCTAAGAATCCATGTAACAGGTGGGTGGGGACCTACTAACTGGGCTCTTTGAACCTTAGGGTCTCCAGGAGATCGTCCCCATCCTGCTGAAGGAGTTCACATTTTCCTGCACAGTACTGTTAGCCTTTCCGCAATGCTCTAACATGTTTGCATTTGTGAGGAGTAAACTTGTCTTTATTTAGTTTTTAGTTAGCTTCTTGGCATTGTCAATCACTACACATAATGGGAAAGATTATACGTGTGTATATGAGTTAAAATACACTAAGCAACGTATGGACGTCAGATGTGAACATGTAGAGAGAGCCTCAGGACAGAGGGTTTTTGACAGGATGCTCAAAGAAGAATCAGAATGAGGGCTAGGATCATGGATCAGGCCAGGAAGGTCATTGCTTCACAGCTTGGACACTGGAGTTGGTTGCCCAGAACCCAGGTCAAGGTGGAGGACAAACTGCTCCACAAAGTTGTCTGATACCAAATTCTATGATGTACACGTTCCACCATTCACCAAGCACACATCCACACGTGCACACACCACTACCACTACCACTGCCAAAACCGACAATAATAGGAGGGGACAAGGATCAGAATGACTGTAGCTTAGTACTAGGACTCCTGAGTCCTCAAGGCCACATAGAGGGGCTTGTCTGCTGTTTACATACATTACCACATTCAGTCTTGTCTTGGCCATTGGATCACTGGGCTGTGTTGGCATGTTGTCCAATTTACTCATTTATCAAAACCAAACCAAAGCTGGGCAGTGGTGGCACACGCCTTTAATCCCAGCACTTGGGAGGCAGAGGCAGGCGGATTTCTGAGTTCAAGGCCAGCCTGGTCTACAGAGTGAGTTCCAGGACAGCCAGGGCTATACAGAGAAACCCTGTCTCGAAAAAACAAAAAACAAACAAACAAACAAACAAACAAAAAACCAAACCAAACCAAAAAAAAAAAAAAAAAAAAAAAAAAAGCTACAAAGTTAACCTAAGATTTAAAGATTATTTGCTCAGTGTAATGGTACCCACCTTTATCCTAGTATTGGGAAGGCAGAGGTATACATATTTCTGTGAATTCAAAGCCACCTTGGCCTACAAAGAGTTTCAGGTCAATTAGGGCTACATCCTGAGAACCTGACTCAGAAAATGTAGAGGAATTTTCATCCAGCAACATGGCTGCTCTGGCAAGGATCACATCTGCAGACCTAGGTCTGAGTGATCCAACTGGAATGCAGACATGCAACACACCTTTAATCCCTCTGGCTGGAATGCAGATACACCCTTAGTACACACCTTTAAGGTAAAATTAGTTTGTAGAAGGAAGCAGCCATGTTGGAAAGTGACATCTAATTGAGGGGCAGACATGATGAATCAAAGAAAGATTTAACAGATGAATCAGGGATAGGATATATCCAACTCACTAACTGACAGGAGAACAGCAGAGGATTAGAGGCTATGTAAGGGGGGGGGGGGAGAGAGAGAGGAAGAGAGAGAGGGGGGGGGTATGTGTGTATAGCAGTTTTAC
>CM052701.1:110275971-110310402 GCA_028551405.1 Uromys caudimaculatus
TTGGCGTGTGTGTGTGTGTGTGTGTGTGTGTGTGTGTGTGTGTGTGTGTGTGTGTGTGTGTGTGTGAGATAGTATCTTACTATGTAGCTTTGGCTAGCCTGGAACTTACTATGTGTAAATAGTAAATATTTTATGGAACATAGACTAGTTTCCAAGAGTATTAGCAAATTTCATCCCTCTGCTGACTATATGTGAGGTTTAAAGAAAGCATGTGCTTTCTTCTGTGTTAATCAGAAGGTTTTGGTTTATGGTAATTGTATTTTCTAGTTGTTAGTTGTTAATTGTTAGTTCTAGTTGAACAAAATCTAGTTTCTTATAAACACTATACGTAGTTTTACTTATTGTAACTATTTTTACTGAATATCAATATGTTTTAGAAGTAGAAAAAAACCACATTAAATTGGAAATAGCTTGTCTACTAAACATTGAAGTAATTGGCTGAATGAAATATTTTTTCCACCAGTACCATCATTTTTTTGTGTGGATATTGTATATTTTTGAAAGTATAGAAAGGAGGAAAAAGTCTCTAAATAACTAATAGTAGTAGTGTTGGCCTTTTCAAAAGCACATAATCAAGAGAAGGCAGTGAGGAACATCAGGAGAAGAGTGCAGACAAATGGCACAGAACAGCAGTGCAAACCTTGCAGTGGACAAGTGACAATCAAACACATAGGCAAATGTCTAAATGTAAATTACCTTTTATTTCTTCATTTGAAGGGATGGGATGAGAGCCATAACCAAGATTTACAAATACATGGCTTGGGCTGAGCCCAGAGTATTTTTAACTATCCCTAGGCTTGAGCCTGGAACCTTCTAGGCTCCATACAATCTAATCTTCTGCAAACCTGGGCCTTGAAGGTTTTAGCTTCCAGCCTCTGTCTTCTAGTCTAGGCCTAGTATGTTTCAGTCTCTGAGACTTACTGCTGAATAAACTCATCCTTTCTAGCTCTTTCTGAACTCTGGGTGGCTGGTTGAACTCAGCTGTTCTGGCTCAAACTCCTCTCTAAGCTGACTGATTCAGATTGGCTTCTCTGGTCTTCTGACTGAATTGCTCTGCTTGGAAAGACTGCCTCTGAACTCCATGAACTGAACTGCTTCAAACTCTCTGCTCTGCTCTGAACTGAGCTGAAGTACATCAAACTCAACTGCTCCAACTGAACTGAATGGAACTGAACTCTCTCTCCTTCCTTGCTTCTTATGTATCCTCTCTTTCCTGTCTGTTCTGGTGAGAGTAGAATACAAAGAAGTTCAGTGTACCCTATCTCTGATGCAATCTGTCCCATCTTTCTCTGATTTGTCACTTTGTCTGCCCCTTAATTAGACATCATTGTATGGGATTAAAGGTTTGTAATAAAGGCATGTCTGTATTCTAGCCTGTGCTGGCTGGTTTTGTGTCAACTTGACACAAGCTGGAGTTATCAGAGAAAGAGATCCAGTGGTAAGGCATTTTCTCAATTAGTGATCAATGGGGGAAGGCCCCTTTTGAGTGGTACCATCTGTGGGCTGGTAGTCTTGGGCTCTATAAGAAAGCCAGCTGAGCAAGCCAGGAGAAGCAAGCAAGCAAGCCAGTAAGGTACATCCCTTCATGGCCTCTGCATCAGCTCCTGCTCCTTGATCTGCTTGAGTTCCTGTCCTGACTTCCTTTGATGGTCCAGGACTGAAGGGGTCATGCAAAGGAGGTGAGGCTTGGCACCATGAAGAGAGCCTATGAGAAGTTGTTGGTAAAGCCTAGTTGCAGCGGAAGACAGCAGTGTTTTGGAGATGCCAGTACCATGAGATGACCACCAAGAACAGCAGCAGCAGTGGAGTACAGGCATCTGGAGCCTAGAAGACAAGATATGTGCTACAAAGTGCAGAGCTGGAGAAGTGACTCAAGCCCTTGGAGGAATCCAGAAGATTGTGAGTGGATCCCAGACATTGGACGGTTGGAGTTTGGTTTTGCTTTTGATTGTGACTGTGCCCTGATATATTTTCCCTCCTGAAGGAAGAAAGTATTTTAGTGGAGCCCACAGTTAAGAGACTTTTGATGGTTAAAAGACCTTGAATTCTAAGAGATTGGATATATTTAAAGGGATTGAAATTTTAATAGTAAGAATTTGTAAAGACTGTGGGACTTTTAAAGTTATTTAGATCTTGGGTGTAAATAAGAAAGTAAGGGTTGAGACTTAATAGTGATGTATTTGTGTGTCAAGTTGACAAGGGGTCAATTGTACTGGCTGTTTTTGTGTCAACTTGACACAAGCTGGAGTTATCAGAGAAAGGACTTTAGGTTGAGAAAATGCCTCCATGAGATCCAGTGGTAAGGCATTTTCTCAATTAGTGATCAATGGGGGAGGGCCTCTTTTGAGTGGTACCATCTGTGGGCTGGTAGTCTTGGTCTCTACAGGAAAGCCAGCTGAGCAAGCAAGGAGAAGCAAACAAGCAAGCAAGCCAGTAAGGAACATCCCTTCATGGCCTCTGCATCAGCTCCTGCTTCCTGCCCTGTGTGAGTTCCTGTCCTGACTTCCTTTGGTGATGAACAGCAGCATGGAAGTGTAAGCTCAATAAACCCTTTCCTCCCCACCTTGCATCTTGGTCATGGTGTTTGTGCAGGAATAGAAACCTGACTAAGACACAGCCTGATCATATCTTTGTCTCTAATCCATGTTGTTGACTCAAGCAAAGTCAAGCCTGGGAGTTTCAATCAGGATATCTTATTCACCTTTCACATCTATACTTCTAAGATGACTCATGCTTTGTGTGTAAAAGAATCAAGGTATTTACTAACATGTATTCACCCATCATATCATACATACATTCAGAGAAATCTCAATGGAAAATTGCTGAAGAAGCATCAATTGTATGAAATATTATCTTTTCCTCATGCAATAGCAGTCAATCTGGGGTTTTAGGAACTCAACTGAACTGTGTCTAGGAAGGATTAGGTTAAAGGTGATAAATATAGCAGATGAAGAGAAAGTAGGATGCAAAGAAGTTGAAAAGCAAAAGAATGCAGGTCAAGACCAAGCTCTAGGTCTATAGGGGAGAAGAGACAAAAAAATATACATAAAAAGCGCTCCAATAGGAGCAGAGACCTAGGAGATGCCAGCATCAGTAAGCAGGCTCCTACTGTGCCTAGATGAAGCACAGCCTTCTGATTTATTATATTATTAGTAACAAAGTATGGAGTGTTTATAGCACACCTCCCCAAAATCACACCACAACTCTATCCCTTGATGTGATAGCATTAGAAGGTGAGGTCTTGTTGGAATACAGTGGATGGCAGGTTCTATCTGGGAAGGCTTAGGGTCTTTCGGATATGGAGTCTATCTGGCAGATGTAGGTCCACTGTCATGGAGCTGGAGGGTTGTAGACTCTGTTTCCAGCCCAAATTCCCTCTGGTTCTTGACTTGCTAAAATGGCATCACTATGTACTTGGCCACACCATGTTCTTCCTGCCACAGTATGGTTTCCACTTCTTCCCCATCGGGATGGACTGTGTCTTCTGACTCATGACTCAGAATGAATACTTCCTCTCTTAATTTGCTTCTGGTCAAATACTTGATCATAGCGATGAGAAAAGTACCTAGTAGATAAGGTAACTAGTCCCACAGGATGAAACCCCGATGAGTGGAAGTAGTGTTTTTTACAAAAGGATCCCAGTCCCTCCTCCAGTCTTTCTGCTGTAATACAAGGATACATCAGTCTGTACCTGAGAAGAGGAGTGGTCTAAGAACTCGACTATGGTGGCTCCAGGCTTGGACTTCCTTACTCCAGAACTGTGAGAAATAAATTAAGTTATTCACCTAGTCCATGACAGGTTGTGGTAGCAGCACTGACAGATCAGTTCAGTATTGTTTTCATAACTATTCTTCAGTGTTGAATGAGTGAATAGGCTTGGAGAATTCTCCTCTGGAGAGGGAGCCTGTACTTGTTTCACATGTTACTCATATATTATAGATTTTAGATTAACCCAGCAACAAACATCCAAACAATGTAAAATGTCATGAAGGTGCATTATAGACAGTATATATATCTCAGGTAGCAGAGGGTTGGTTCACCCTCTTTACCAGTAATATCGTAATATAAAAAAGAATCTGAAGATATTTACTATGGAATAGAGGGGGCAGCCATTCAAGGACAGCTATGCCCTCAGGCTGTCCAGGTTCTAAGATAAAGATGTATCTCTATCATGAAGGTGGAAATATTAGATATTTTATGAACATATGTCATTTAATTTTCAATGATATTCCCATGCTTGAAATCCAGTTTTCCTATCAGATTCCTGCCTGACTTCCTTACCGTTTGACCATTAGAAGGAAAATACGGCCCAGGCACAATAATGATATTCCAGGGGGATGGTGCGGAACAATCTGGAAGACAATTGGTTGTGGGTTTTGTTCCATTTGTGTAGACTCAGAGATACAGCTTTTTGTTGTGATATCCTGCATTAGGCAAGGGCTCTACCACTGAGCCATCTCCCAGTCTGAGGTGGCTTTCTTCTCCTAAATCACCAAATGGAGTTTCTGAACGTATGAAATGGAGGACCAGAGCCTCCATCCTTTATTTCCTGAGTGTTGACACAACATGAGCAGCCACTTCACAGGCCTTTCACCTCTTCCTTGTCACAAAGGCCTGTATCCTGTATCCTTAGATGGTATGTAAAGTGAACCCTCCTCAAACACCCCTCCCCCCTCCCACACTTTAAAAAACAAAAGTTGAGCCGGTCAGTGGTGGCGCACGCCTTTAATCCCAGCACTTGGGAGGCAGAGGCAGGTGGATTTCTGAGTTCGAGGCCAGCCTGGTCTACAGTGTGAGTTCCAGGACAGCCAGGGCTACACAGAGAAACCCTGTCTTGAAAAACCAAAAAAAAAAACAACCCACAAAAAACAAAAAAAAAAAACAAAAGTTGAGGACTAGACCAGAAGCTGTGGAAGTTACCAAGGAAAATGCTGAAGGTAAGTATTTTTGAAACTCGAGCTTGGCTTTGACACTGAGGTATTTTTATATTCCGATGAATCTTCCTCTCAGTGATGGAGAGCAAACCGAAGGCCTTTGACATGTGCGAACGGCAAGCACACAACCACTGAACTGTATGTATCCCAGCCCCTGGTTTTGCTTGCTTGTTTGCTGTTACTTTTCAGTCTCACTATGAAGCCCAGCCTCAGACTCACGGGCTCCTTCTTTTGTCCCCAACTGCTGCAGATAAGCGATTTGTCTATATTTGTACATAGATAATGCACATAGAACTTAAAACGTGTATAGATAATAGGAAATGTTCAATTAAAAAAAATTTTTTTAAAAAAGTAACCTAGTAAAGGTGAACTGTTCCCTTTACTTAATAGAGAAAAAAAATCAAAGCTGAAAGTCCCACCCCCTGCTAAAACCCCCGTGAGCTGTGAACGGGGATCTGTTTTGTGTTTTTCTTTTTCCTTTTGTGATTTTTCTATCAAAGGATTGATTGTTATTATATATCGATGATTATCGACAGGAGACTTTGTATAATGCTGGTCAGATAGACGTTACATCAATATTGCATTAGGAATTATGAGAGGGAGCCAAACAAGAAACCACCTAGATAAGCTTTCCAGTTGTTGAGTCTTTGTGTGCAGCGGTGACCCAGCGCTGTGGAGGCAGGAGAATCTTGAGTGTGAGGTCAGCAGGGAGTGGCTGAGTAGAAAGACTTTGCCTTCAAAGACAACAGTTTCTTTGATCACAAGAACAATGTGCTAGGAAGTTTAGGCAAAAGCCACAAAATACAAGCAGTAAGTACTTGAGCTAAATTTTAACAGGAACCAAAACCATTGCTGAAGCTTAGGAAAAAGGAATAGCAACAAAATTTGCTAATATATTATTAATATATTGCGAATAAAAGCTCCAGAAAATTAGTAAAGAAGTGAGAACCATTGCACAGCAGAGGGCCCACCAGTAGAGGCTTGTGCTATATCTGCATTACTTTACTCACAAGCTGTGACGAAACACCCGAAGGAAGAAACCTAAGAAAGGTTTCTAGTTTCACAGTTCGTGGGGTTGCGTGAGCACTGGGATTTTGGCAGGACTCCTTACACCTGCGCAGTCAAGAAGCAACGAGCAGGCAGCGCCGCTTCTCAGCCTCCTTCTCCCTTTGCCCTGTTTATTCAGTCTGGTATCCTGGCGCCTGCTCCCGGCCCCACCTTGCAGGGTGCCACTCACACTCAGGGTTTGTCTTTCATGCTCAGGTAAACCTCTCTGGAAAGATTCGCATAGACACTCCCAGAGGTACATCTTCTGGGCAATTCTAAAGCCAGTCAAACTGACACTGAAGATTATCACAATGCATTTGCTTTTTAAAAATTTTTGTCTTAGCCGGGCAGTGATGGCACATGCCTTTAATCCCAGCACCTGGGAGGCAGAGGCAGGTGGATTTCTGAGTTCGAGGCCAGCCTGGTCTACAGAGTGAGTTCCAGGACAGCCAGGGCTACACATTGAAACCCTGTCTCGAAAAAAAAAACAACAAACCCCCAATTTTTTTTTCATCTTTTGGGGTAACTCATTTGTTGCACACAGAGGTAATCTAAAAACACTCCTATTCATGATAGGTTATTATCACGAGGGAACAGTCTCTCTATTTTTATTTTTTTTTTTTTTTGGTTTTTCGGAGACAACCTATTATTCACTGGGTAAGGTTTTTGAAAACTCCCATATTGCTTTAAGATATAGACCATTATAGACAAATCCATGGTCAACACCACAATGATTTAGTTTCTCACTCTCCGATGGGACACTGAGGTGGTTCCCACAAGTAATACTACTGAACACCCTTGTGGGTTGCACTGGGGGCATGAGAGATGGAACCAAGAATAGATGGTTGCAATAGAAAAGAGAAGCTAGTCTGAAGAAGATTGGCCCAACTAATCTGCATGGCCCTTAGCAAAATGAAAACACAAAGAGATCCGTTTGAGTATTAAGAACGGCAACATGGCAGCAGAAGGGCATCAAATACGTTCAACCTCATATGCTACACATTCATGAAACTCCCCCACGGAATCCAGCAAAATTTAGGAAAATGGTTGAAATTAGAAACCACCGAAGTTTGGGAATGGACGATTAATGTGTGGGTTGGTTTTGTCAACTGGATACAAACCAGAGTCATCCGGGAGGAAGAAGCCTCAGTTGAGGTGGTACCTTCATTATAGTAGCCTATATGGTCTAGCATTCTCTTGATTCTTGGTTGATGTAGGAAAATCCAGCTCACTATGAGTGATGCCATCCTTTGGTAGGTGATCCGGTGAAGTAGAGGAAAAGTAGATAAACATGAACCTAAAGCAAGCCAGTAAGCAGCCCTGCTCCATGGGCTCTGCTTTGGTTCCTGTCTCTAGGTTTTTGCCTGGAGTTCTTCTCTGACTTCCCTTCATGGTGGGCTATAAACTGTTAGCTGAAATAAACCCTTTCCTCCCCAAGCTGTTTTTGGGCATGGTGTTTATTACAGTAATAGCATACAAAGCAGAACAATTAATATAATCAAATGTTACAAATGTGGAAAGAGTAGATTTCTCAGAGTTGTAATTCTACACTATGTATTCAGATTACTCCTGGCACGGCAGTATATGTCCTTAATCCCAGCACCCAGGAGGCAGAGGCAAGCAGATCTCTCCAAGTTCAAGGCCAGAAGAGAGATACAGGGATATTTTGTCTTAAAAACAAACACTCAATGTTTCCCTCAGCAATTTTACTTGCAGAAATATAATCATACAAAATGGCGCTAGTCCAAAGTGTTGCCTGCAGCACTGTTCTTACCACGCAATGTGAGGAGCAGAGTGAACGTCACCCGCCAAGGACTAGGCAGAAGGAATGACCAGCCCGTACGAAAAGCACTTTTCACCATCTTCACACACCTTTTTGATGTGGCTGCATTCTTCACCCCCATGCCTGGATTCTGATTTTTTAGGAAACTTGACCTTAGGATACTACTGACAATGGGGTAATGGAAGAATTAATGTCTTAATTCCTAAAGACACTTAAAGGATGAGCACAGAACCCCCTCTATGAGGACACAAAGCCTCTGTAATGTGTAGTTGTCTATGTTAAGGGAAAAATTTGTAAGGCAATTTTTTTTTTCTAGAAAAAAGCAAAACGTGTGGTTACAGTCACGTATATTATGTCACGTGCACCATGAACCATTTCAGCTTTAAAGTAAATGAAATACTTGTTTCTCCTGAGAGGAGGTGGGACGAAGACCACTTTTCAATGACTGTGCTTTCAGATCAGTTGGCTTTTGAAGCATAGGCATAGATTACTTAATGCATTGATGTGCGTGTGTATATAACGTTAGATACATGACTTGGGAATAAGCGAGCAGGGGGTGAGGCAGGCAACATTTTGTTTTTGCCAAGAGATGGTGGTGGTCACATGGCACTGAGACTCTTAGAATAGGAATCAGAAGGACGGTGTGTTCACACGCACACCATCATTCCGTACCCTCTGAGTGCTTGGAAACTAATTCAATTTTAGAATCAATAGCAAAGGAACAATGGAGAAGAGAGAGGGGAATGGGTGAGGGAGAGAGAAAAGTCAACTTGCAGCTTCTTGGAGCATGACAAAGGCTGTGCCGTGCTCTCAGTCTAGGACCAAGGTGATAATTGTCTGCTCCGAGTAGGAAAGGCTGCCATGAGGAGGAAGAGCAGGATTCAGATTCCTTTTAAGACAGCTCAGAGTTGTTGACCAGTCAGACATGCCTGAGAACTGGAAAAGGCAAGCAGATGACTCTGCAACGACTGCCCTCCAGGAACGGTCGCCACATCTCGGCGTCTGCACGTGAGAATTATACCTGGGTTCTTCATTTCCATGCCCTGATTTTCATCCTTAGGAAAGTAGGCCTTAGGGTACTACTTGTGATTCTAAAATGGAATAAGTAATGATTTAATTCCCAGCCAGTAAAGGGCAATCCAAATGACAGGCTCCTCCATTTCCCCAGGGCTAGTTTTTAACCTGGGACAGAAATAAGCCGCGTGTATTAAATCAATACAATCACTCACAGCTTAAAAAAAAAAAAAAAGGCATTGCTTTGCTGAGTATATTACACCAACTGCTTCTATTTCTTAATGCCTCCTTCCTTCCTTCAGTCCTTCCTTCTGTCCTTCCTTCCTTCCTTCCTTCAGATGATGTAAGCCTAATTGTGTCCCCGTGGCAAGCTACCTCCATCCTTGGCATTACTACTTTGAGCAAGCACCCAAAGATGTTTCTGCTGCAACACAAGCCTAGGTCTGTTCTACTGACAGTGGTCAGGATTGTCAAAGAAATTCTGTAACATTTCACAATTTCGTGCCACTCCTGTGTTTTCTCTTCCTGTCTTTCAGCTTCAATGGGGGACGGTCTCTGAGAGCAGACCAGACTAGAGAAAGTGTGAGTGTGTACCCACCCTCAGGCCCAGCGGGGCAACCTTGTGATATTTGCATGCTTGATCAGACAGATAGCCAAATCACTGCCTACTGCAGCATTTCTCCTGGCTCCCTTAGGATCCCACTGCCCTCATCCCCTCGGGGGCACGTTCTCATTTCCTACCCATTAGCTCCTGAATCATCACTTTCCTCTTCAGCCACTCCTATGGCCACACACCTAGTAATTCCGTTTTTTTTTTTCCTTTTGCTTTGAGTTTGAGGCAATCCCCCAGCTTCATCCTTTCAAGTGCTGGGATTACAGGTGTGAGTTAGAATCCCCACTTTCTTATTTTTCATAAAATGAAACAAAAATACGGGCTTCAATTATGCCAATTTCACATGTGCATATGTACTTTGCACAGACACACAGACACACAGACACACAGACACACAGACACACAGACACACAGACACACACAGACACACACACACACACTCTATTTTCACCCTTCCCTTTGCTGGTTTACCTGCCCTAATATTTCTCCATTTCTCTATTTACTTTCGGGTTGGATCAAAACATACTACACCACCACACCCTACACCTCCATCTGTACACACACACACACACACACACACACACACACACACACACACACAGTCAATCTGGATTGCACGTATAAAGAAAATGTGATATTCTCAAAGTGCTCTCTCTCTCTCTCCTCTCTTAAATTTCTGGCTTACAAAATAATAAGTAAATGCTAATAAGTGAGTGGCTTAAAATGAGCTGGCAAACTGAGGTGCAGGACAAGGAAGCAATGGCTTTCCTCACTGGCGTGGAACAGCTCTGGAAAGCCAGGTCCGTTCAACAGTGATATTTTAAACCACATTTCTGCCCCATTTCTCTCGTTGCAAAAACCACTGTTCAAAGTAAAATGCTTTGACCTTGCTCTCACAGGTTACTTGGGATTGGAGTTTAGATTTTCCAGTTCTCTATTACCTTATATTTTTTATTATTTGTGATTCTAAAATTTATTTATCTTCAAATTCTGCTGCTTACCCCTATATTCAAACTTCCTTAGATACCATATCAATGTATAAACCCTCACATTATTTCAGTGGCTGTTTATAATCTTTATCTGCACTCGAGTATTCTTAATGGATAACATCCTGAGTTACAGGGCCATATTTCAGGTGATAGCTTGGGCAGTTGGCTAAGCTCTCAGACATTGGACGAAATAGTGGCCAGCTTCCAATCTTCCCGCGAGAAGCCTCGGCTTCATCATTTGTTAAGTTGCAGTCATTTACTTCACTGCAATGAAGTCTACCTGCAGCTTACTCACCAAGCCTCTGTAACTGCTAGCACACGCTGCTAGTGTAGCTTGTATTTCACTCTATTTTATTTTTCCTGGAATCTTTCCTAGCTAGTCATAGGTCCTTCAAAATTGTCGGAATTTTCCTTTCAAAAGTAAAGAGGCCAGTGATGTCCAAATCCACAGTCTTCTTTGAATTACAAACACATCTTTGCATTGAAGAATATTTCCATGAACTCACTTCTTCCTGTTATTTTGTCCTTATTTTATCCTTATATACCCTGGCTTGGCAGTGCCTCTTTCCAAGGAAACCAGGTGAAGGTTCAGACTCATCCAACGAGCTGAAGGAGACCCTGAGACAGTCATTTCACACACAAAGCAGTAACCATCTACAGAATTCAGGTCACCTGGTCAGAGTAAGTAATGCCTCCCAGTTCTGTGGGGTCAGTATGACATTTTCTTTAATAACTTAAGTGGTGTTGAAGTTTCTAATTCCTGATTCTGATTTCTATTCCCAATCCTTAAAAAAATTTCCATTTGCCTGACTATTTAAAATAATTGATAAAATCAAAATAGGTGATACACACACACACACACACACACACACACACACACACACACACGAGAATGATCAAAGTATCTGAAAATAGGCTGGTGGTCATGTAATCGTATATAGAGCAAACCCAATCAAACACAAACACACAAATAAACAAACAAAACCTCCAAAACCCTCATAAAGTTTAACGAAAATTAGAATAGTAAGAATTTAAAAATGTTAATATTTTGCCAATATTTAATGATCATTGAATTAGCCATGCTCAATGATACATGTAGAAACTTCTTCTGCCCTAAGATTCTGTGATCGGTGAAACTTTTCAAATACAATCTATGTAAGTGAGATTAAAAACTTAAGGGGGTTCCAGGACAGCCAGGCTACACAGAGAAACCCTGTCTCGAAAACCCCCCCAAAAAAAAACCAAACTTAAGGGGGACAACAAAAGAATTCTGTTTCTTTTTCTGATTTTTTGAATATATAAACACATAATTGACAAGTGAACGGCGCATATGGAAATATATCCTAGTATAGCATAAGGAAAAAGTGTATTTCACAGTTGCATTGGTGGTTCAGTGGTAGAATTCTCGCCTGCCACGCGGGAGGCCCGGGTTCGATTCCCGGCCAATGCAGTGTCCCTTTTGTTTCAAATCGTGTTTTTCTAAACTATTGGCATTAACAAGGAAAGAAACTATGAAATTTCCTTTCTGGCATTTTCGTATCACTTATTTCTCCAGCAATCACTAGAGCCAGTTTTCCACACTTTGCAGATTTTTCGTGGCCTTTTTGTTTTTGTTTTTCGGTGTTCTAGCGGTAAGCAAAATGTACAAACAAGTAATGAAAATCTTTTTATTGAGAAAGAATAAAAATCAAACTCATGGCTGCCTGGAGATGCCGGGGATTGAACCCGGGACCTCACACATGCGAAGCGCGCGCTCTACCACTGAGCTACATCCCCCAGCCGAAGGAAGCTAGCTTCATATGCCTACTTATACAATGTACTGAACGCTACTCCAGCCCAAGGACTCCGCCTGACTTTAGTAAATTCCGCGATGCACTTTCTTTTTTGTACTCCTTTCTTAGGCTCTGTTCTTAGTGCAGCTGAACCGATCCGGTGCAGGGAGCCGGCAGCTAAACTCAGCGGCCAGGCGAGCCGCAATGAGGCTGTCAACGCCAGGTTCCAGTCGGAACCGGGAGCCTTGAACCGTCAGAGGGGCGGGACCAGGTGCGGCCCAGCTCCTTGAGCCTACTGCGCAGGCGCTGGAGGTCCCAGGCTTGTAACTTAGGCGCTGAGCTTTTTTCCCTCCAGCTAGGTTACAGATTCGGACCTCTTCCAGGAGGCTAAGTCGGCTAGTCTGCTGGGCTAGAGGAAAGGAACTGCTGACACCATTCAGGTGACTCAAGAGATCTGTTGCTGCTTATGCCTGTCTCTGCATTTAAGACTTTTGTGGATTTATGTGGGTATCCTGCACTTTTGGAAACCCCCTATGTCTCAGGAAAACCACGTAAAATCTGCGGTTTACCTAGTGACTTTAACATTTCTGCTCTGCCGTTTGGAGGACCAAATTCCGGTAGATTTTTTTAGACGGAGGTTACAGTCAACTCTTGCAGCAGAAAATGATTTTGCTATTTGCTCCTCCTTTGCATGATTCTCAATCTGAAGCAAAATGATGCTGCCCCCTTCTTGGTGGCTTAGTCTTGTATAAATGTTAAGATAGGATAGAGAATCTGCTCTAGAGGGCTTTTCATTCTTTTGCTATTAACACCTTAGGCCAATCAGACTGATTGATATATGTATAACTAGTTGATAGATATCTATCTTTTAGTGTCCTCGACCTTCCCTGATCTAAACCGCGCCTCAGCCCTAAAGTTCCAGTTGGTCGGATGCAAGCTAGATGATTCAATGGGCTATGACTGAAATGACGTGTGTATCTCTTCCAGCTGCATTTATACCCGATTTCCTTCCAGGCGAGGCTCAGTGGTGGAAACTTTAGACACTAATGGTAGCAGGGTAGGTAATGGTGCAGGCAGAGTTGCATCGGGTTGTTTTCTTTCACCCTGTTAGGCTGAGGCCAAAAAGCTGCGGCAGAGTGAAGGCCTGAAGTGTCCTCGTCTTTGGCTTGTGCCCAGTTCAGCCCTCCAAACCGCAGAGTGGAGCTCGGCAGTGGTGGCACGCCTTTAATCCCAGCACTTGGGAGGCAGAGGCAGGCGGATTTCTGAGTTCGAGGCCAGCCTGGTCTACAGAGTGAGTTCCAGGAGAACCAGGGCTACACAGAGAAACCCTGTCTCGAAAAACCAAAAAAAAAAAAAAAAAAAAGGCAGAGTGGAAAGTAGAAAATCGTCAAATCGCTGGGTAAACTGCAAGCTTCATAATCATATTCTGCATTAAGAATAAGAAAATGACCGTGTTTGCTTAAAATGATTTAAACAAATGATAACTCTGATTTTGTTAACTAGAACAAGTCACACTTAATTCAGCTATCATAAGGGATGTCTCAAAAGAAGGAGTTGGGGAAACCAGTGGACCGTTATCAAGGAGGTTTGCCCTAAACCCAAGAATATCCCTGCATTCCTTCCCACGACACTAGAATACACATTTCTTTCTTTCTTCTTTTTTCTTTTATTATTCTCTCATATATTACATCCAGACCACAGGTTCCCCTCCTCCCCCCCCCCCAGCCTCTCCTCTCCAACTCCCCTCTCCCCCAACCACTCCCCTATTCCCCTACCTCCCCCACCCCTGTCAGCCTCTCCTCACAAAAGAGCAGACTTCCCAGGGACATCATGGCATAACAAGCTACAATAAGACCAGGCACATACCACACATCAAGCCAGGAAAAGGCAACCCATAGGAAGAAAAGGGCCCCACAAGTAGTCCCCACTGTTAGGATTCCCACAAGAGCACCAAAGGAACACACATTTCTTAAACTGATTCTGAATCAGAAATTGGAGACAGAATCAGATCTCTATCCCCAAGGTTTTCACTAGGGAAACTGGGGAAGATGCTTGTTTTTCTGGCAACTTGCTCTGGTATTCTCCTTAGGATTCCTTTCTCCAATGGTCTGTTGATTTAGCTACCACCAGAAGCCTTTCCTTCTTTCTCAATCAATTCTGGTTTGTTTGTTTGTTGTTTGTTTGTTTTGGCTTCTGAGGCGATGCTTAATAATTAACCTAGGCTTTCTTGAACTTTTAGGATAATTCTTCTTTCTACCTCCCAAGGATGTGGATAATAGAATAGGCACACGCTACAAGTCAGGCTCTCAGTAATTCTGAAGATTTCAGAGCTAAGACCAAGGAGGTCTCATCTTAAATGCTCCTCCTCCAAGTCCACATATCCAAAGCCCCTGGAGATTCACCTGATAAAACAAATGAGCTCTGGCTCTAAAACCAATAGAGGCTGTGAAGTGGTGTCACTGGCCTGGCTTGGCCCAGGTAGATAGCTTGAACTTATTGGACCATTTTACCACTGTGGTTGATGGAGAGATGAAAAAGGAGGCACGTTTCCGAAAACTCCTTGGATCTCAACCATTTCGTATGCAAATAAAACTGCCCCAGTAGCCTCAAAGATGTAAAAAGGCTGATCAAATACCGCTAACTATATAGAATTTAAAACTCCAAAGCAAACTAACCCACCAACAACCAAACCACAACAGCAAAAACAAACCCAGATGCATCCCAAATCTTCTTTTCACTTCATTTATGTATGTATGTATGTATGTATGTATGTATGTATGTATGTATGTATGTATGTATTTATTTATTGAGACAAGGTATCACTAAGTTGCCCAGGATGGCCATGAACTGACAGACCTGCAGCTCTGACAGACCTTGAACTTTCAACCCTCTGCCTCAGTCTTGCAAAGAGCTGAATCTCAGGCCTGTGCCACCAGAAGCAGCTCAAACCTCTTTCTGAAGGAAGTACTACTCCCTCTGGTACTATGTTCGCTTCTCTTGCCTCAGTTCTTGGCACTCATGATCTGACAGGCACTGGACATCCCTCTCTCAGAGCCGTCTACGAGTTACTGTGTTCATTCTCAGTCCAGGAAGTGGTTCTCCCTCCCTATTCCTGACTGTGCCTTGGAATCTGGAATCACGGGGACAGCTTTTGAAAAACCAAACCAAACCAAACCAAACCAAACCAAACCAAACCAAACCAAACCAAACCAAACCAAACCAAAACTAGTTGTTTGTGTGTGCCCAAACCTGGACCAACTGAGTTAGATTCTCTAAGGATGAATCCAGCAGCCATCTCTTATAAATCATGTGTGTTCACACACATACATGCCTTTATTTGATAACAATATATATCCCTGTATGATGTGATGATGTGGCATATATCCACATCATATAATGACTGCAGTTTCATTAACATATCCATCAAAACCTATGTCTTACTTTAAAGCCCAGGACTTACTCATTTTATAACTGAAAACTTGTACCCAGTGTCCAAGGCTCTCCATTTCCCTCACAGTAGTATTTTGAAAATTTTTCCGATGATTTCCTTGGGTAGCTAAGGCTGAAAGTAGCATGCCTTCCATGTCAACAAGCAAAGCTTAACACTAAGTGGGTGGCTCTCAACCTTGACCACATATTAGGATGACTTGGAAGGCTGTAAAAGTAGGCAAATACTTGGATCTCATCCCCAGATGCTCTAATTTAATAGGTGTAGGGTGGGCTGGGCATAGATGCTTGAAAGGCTTCCAGGGAAGCCTAACCCAAGTAGAGGTAGAGTGTCATTGCATTCAGGTCCGTACTTTCTCAAGTTCTTCACTTTGTGCGTGAATATCCAAGGTTGCCGTAATTCTGAAAGTGGAGGGCTCATTGCCCAGAGCTCCCCCACACTCAGTAATTAGCGTTGCTGGAGGATGGAGCTGACTCATTCCAATTTCTTTCCCTTATTTTTTTAAATGTAAAACCAAACTGGCGGAGGCAGGTGTGTTAGTGCTAAAAATGAGTTTATCTTATCCTCATCTTCTGTGCTCTCTATGCCACATTCTTGTGAATGGATTCCTAAGTGGATGACCCTGCTGATTCGCTGTGAACTTGAAGGCTCAAGAAGGGGTTAGGCAACGGGTGGAGGAAGCACTGTTTGTACCTGGCACCCAGTGTGCTCCGTGCTTGTAACATCCTCTGTTAAAATCCTGACCACTTTACTCAAGCAGTTTTTCCAATACACTAGTTTTGTTCCTCGGGATCATAACTGTTAGTAATTCTTCATCACCACAGTTAATTATCATTAATAACAATCTGAGGGCCAAGAAAGCTGCTGATTACATTTATTACAGAGGAGCTTAATAAACATGACTCTTTTCAATACGTATTCCAAAGTGAAAAATTATAGTGATCAAAATTTACATGGAGAGTCAGAAATAGTCATCTAACAGTAAGCTGGATATTATATGGAAATTCGAAGATTTTACCACTTAGATTCTAGTTACAAATAGCATGAAACAGAAGGAGGAACATATTTAAGAGGAGAGAGACATTACAAAATTATCACACATCTGGAAAGTATGAATGGACAGTCATTTTTAAGGAGGGTTATTTTAAGATTAGAAGGACTGAAATAATAATGATCTTAGTGTGCTATGAAAGAGTTTTCTGAATTTAAATGTCAGGAGTTTCTGTGGTCTCCAGCTCCTATCATTATAAATGGCGTACATGGTTTCTTATGGCTGTCTCTGATGAATTGTCTCTGATGGCTATTTAGCCTATTCCCCGGGATAAGGTGTTATGTTTTATCTGTATGACTTTCTCATATCAGAAAGCACTGCTGGGTTCTCTGCATGCCTGTGACATGTGCTCCCTTAGTGTTCAATGAAGACAGTGGTAAACAGAATGCCCAGAGGTAAAGGAACACATGGGATTCTACCAAGGGATAAAGGTAAGTAGGAAACTGAATGATGTGATGGCTGCATGACTTAGTAGACTCTCTGAAGGTCGCATAACTGCAAGTGGAATGGGTAAACTTTACAGCATGTAAATTGAAATAAAAAGGGTGTATGTGAGGGACGGATGTGTTAACAGTAGAGTGAAATCTCAGGGGAAGCTCCTCATGCACACTGTGTGCTTCATGTAGACAGGAAGAAGTTAAACGGTGGTATACAGATGACGTAGAGTGGACGACCACAGTCTTTTTCTATGCATGCAGAAGGAGAAGAGCACATCTTTGGCATGGATAGGAAACTGCGGTTCAGATGACAGCGGACCTGTGAACTGCATGCCTGTGTGAATGATACCTGTGGAGGCGCTAAACTGAGCCCAGGGCGAGCCCAGGGGTAAATTGCAACATGACAGAAATATTCAAGAACTTTAGAAACTGCCTGTGTTCACAAAGTAGAGAAGCTGAAAGCAAAGAATCAACCCAGCAGCGCCTCACCTTTGACCCTGGAGTTAATATTGAGCCTTTGCTTCGAAAACAAAAATAAAACAGCAAATGTTCTACAGAATCTCAGTGAGGGAAAATTCCATAGCAAAAAACTCAGAATACTAAATATAATTATACAATGACAGCACACCTATATAGATGCTTTAAGATCACTAGACAAATTTACTAATGTAAGCCATTTCTAACCACTAAATATTAATACCACCCACTAAATATTAGTTGATTAGGAATATTCTGGAAATGGGAATATTGAGGGGAGGTAGTACTTTGTTTTCTGGCTTGAAGAATTCCACACAAAGTGCCAAAGGAAGAGAAACCATTTGAAGGAATGTATGTTTTAATTTTGCTTTTGTTTTTGAAGCAGGACATGACTATGTCGTCCGGGTTGACCTTGAACTGGTGATCCTTCTGCCTCAGCCTCTAAGTGCTTAGATTACAAGTGTGTGCCTCTGTACCCAGGTGACAGTGAGTTTTAGTGGTAGTCATGAACTCCATTTCTATTTTATTCAATTTGGAATACGCCCATTGGAATGTCCCACAGGAGAGCTTAGGTAGATGCTAACACATTTTTGGAGACAAGAAGAGGGGTTTGGCATTGAAATATGTGTATGCCCTTGAGTCACTCAGGCTTGGTGGGTGCGTAAAGGTGTGGCACTCAAGAGGCTGAAGCAGGAGGATATGGAATTCTAGGCCAGACAAGTCAGGAACACTGCTGCTGAAAGACTCTACTATTGAGAAAACAGTCATAGACTAGAGGGTCTTTCAGAAGAACATCAAGAATGAGACAGGAAGGCATAGGCGACCTGAAGACCAAGAAAGAATGAAGAAGAAGAGTTTTGGAGACAGAAGAATCTAGACCATCTCAGAGATCCCAGCACAAAGAGAAGGCTTTGAAAAGGTGGCTGCCGGGCAGTGGTGGCGCACGCCTTTAATCCCAGCACTTGGGAGGCAGAGGCAGGTGGATTTCTGAGTTCGAGGCCAGCCTGGTCTACAGAGTGAGTTCCAGGACAGCCAGGGCTACACAGAGAAACCCTGTCTCGAAAAACCAAAAGAAAAATGAAAGAAAAGGTGACTGAGGTCTGGGGATTGGGATCAGCGATAAAACACTGCCCTAGCACACGAGAGGCCCTAGATATAAACTTCTGGACTGCAAAGGGAAGAAAATATAAGCTTTAAAGGACCAACACCTTAGGAATTATGCAACAAACTCCAGACTTAATGTTTCCATTGAAGCGAGGAGCATGAGGAACATCTGGTCATCTTTAGAAACGGTTAATTCACTATAAGATGGAGTGCTATTCTCCTGACGAGTGGTGTATAATTTACAGTGGTCCTTTCTAGGACAAGTCCCTGTCTTTCTTTTACTAAAGCAGCTGTTTCATGTACTCTACCTATACACACACACACACACACACACACACACACACACACACCACACACACACACACACACATACACACACACACACACACACACACACACACACACACACTTGCCTTTGAGGCAGATTCATCTGGAAAAAAGAAAGGACAACTAGACACCTTTAAATCATCAGGACCTTCACAGAGAGGAGAGATTCTTTCTACTATTTTCATCTCTATCCTCCAAATAAGATCTATTCATTTACTCAGTAAACAGATCTCTATGGAACACCTCTCATAGGCTAAGCCCTATGTTAGAGCGTGGCATCACACAGCAACACAGTGCCACTTCTGACCTCCTCCAGTTAAGGTCAAAGGTTTAACAGCCAAATGCAAAAGAATTATCTGAGAGATGAATGTGGTAGTGGATGCCTGTATATCCTTAGAATCCAAGCCCTTGGAAGGCTCAAGTGGACAGTTGGTCATGAGTATGTGGCCATCTGGAACTACATAGGAAGACCATGTTGTCAAAATAAATGATAGATAAATAAATAACAAAGAAGCTATCAACGGTGCAAAGGAGATATGGCTGGAAGAGCTATAGATTCTACATGAGTGCACAGAGAACAGCTTGGTCCATAGTTAAGGCATCTGGAGCAGTCTGATGATGCTAGGTGTGAGCAGCAGCTATACCTTGAAGGTACGCAGGGAGATGAAAAGATCATTCTAAACATAAGAAGCAGGGTAGACAATGACTGAGGAGCCCAAACCATGATGATGGATGGGTTTAAAGAAGAAAAGAAGTACCTGGGCACGTGTGTGTGTGTGTGTGTGTGTGTGTGTGAGTGTAGAAGCATGCACTGCAGTGTGGGCTACGAAAAGCGAGAGATGGAATAGAGAAGCAGAGACCAGAGCCAGCTCATGCACAGAGGGCCTTGGAAATATCACAGAACCCAGGCAGCTCTAGGTGGAGTTCGGTGGCAGTGACAACATAAAATTTTATTTTACAAAAACGGGCTCTGGCAAGATTTTTAGGTCAAGGTGCCTGGCCAAACCTGATGATCTAGGTTTATTCCTGGAGCCCACATGGAAAGTCTGACTCAGAAAAGTTGTCTCCTGATCTCTAGAGTATGTCATGGCACATGTCAAGTGTATACATGTATACATGCAAGTACACGCATACATGAACACTAAATAAAAAGTAAATGTAAATAAAAATAAAAACAAGCAACAAAAAGCACTCTACCTATACCGTATTGAACAACTAGAAAGGCAACCAACAGAAAGTAAAGAGACCACTGAGGACTTTGAAGAAAAAATGTTTATTTTATTTTTTATTACATGTATGAATGTTTTGCCCACACGTGTGTAAGGGATGTGTGGAAGTTCAGCACATGTGTGCTTGCTGTCCATGGAGGTCAGAAAAAGAGAGTCTCGGATCCTCTGGAACCAGAGTTACAGGTGATCGTGAGCTGCCATGTTTTCTGGGAGAGCAGCCAGTGCTCTTAACCACTGAATCATCTCTCCAGTCCCAACTGAAAGCTTCTTAGCATCCAGTAAAGTCCATTTTGAGAAAAAAGTTGACCTAGAGAATTCATGCAGTCCACCATGGTGACAGCAAGCAGC
This sequence comes from Uromys caudimaculatus, assembly GCA_028551405.1. Classification (NCBI taxonomy): domain Eukaryota; kingdom Metazoa; phylum Chordata; class Mammalia; order Rodentia; family Muridae; genus Uromys; species Uromys caudimaculatus. Next base: position 110,296,545 of record CM052701.1, read on the forward strand.
CTACACATAAAGTTTTATAATGAATGCATATGGAAATTATGATATTGTTAATATTTGCATTAAATAGAGTATATTATTAAATATAGTATAATAATAGGTCTGTTATATTGATAGTACAATATAATATATTAGTGCTATTAAATTTATATTAAGCCGGGTAGTGGTGGCACACGCCTTTAATCCCAGCACTTGGGAGGCAGAGGCGGGCAGATTTCTGAGTTCGAGGCCAGGCAGGTCTATACAGAGAAACCCTGTCTCGAAAAACCAAAAAATATATATAATACATACATATATATATTATATATGTATTCAGAAAATTACAAAAAATCTACATGCATGGTTCACATTGTATTTCTGCTGGATGGCACAGGTTTGGGGCTTCACAAGAAGTGGAAAAAAGCCTAGGAATAAGGACACAGAGAGTTGGTTTGCAGAATTTACATATGAACTGGGCTCATAGGGAGAAGCAAGAGGAAGGAATAAAAGGACTCTCAAGGTTTTCACTTGAGCATCTCCATGAAAGTAGAGAACACTCCAGAAACCTTGGGGTAAGAAATTACTTGTTCTGCCTTCAAGATGAAAGAAGATTCAGGATGTTTGAATGTAAGTAGATTGTAACAGACAAAGGGGACTCTGAACATGCATAAAATATTCCTCAGTGAGAAGAAGATGTATGCTTTATCATAGCATAGGAAAAGCAGCAGGATAGGTTATGGGTAAAGTTTGTTAAAGACAATGGAATATAGGTGTGTGAAAGGCTTTTATTTAGAGTAAGAGGGAGGTTGGAAAGAGGAAGAGATAGACAGACAGACAGACACACACACACGGGGGGGGGGGGAGACAGAGAGGGACAGAGAATGGGAGAGGGGTTATTGATAAGAGAAGTTGATTTATACCATTTTAGCCATTAGCCATCCAATAAATATTAGTTTCTCTTAACAGCTTACATAAAAATCAATAAGTGATTCTATTTTGTAATTTCATATTAGAATCATATTCTATTCCTCTCCGTACAAATACATAGAGATAGATTTGTCTTTCCCTCAACACACACACACACACCCCTCTCCCCCACTAATCCAGTTTTTAGATAAAAAATATTCCTGAATGTTTAGGGGAAATTTATCTAATTGTGCATGCTCTCTGGTCATTGCAGCTAGAGAAAAGATGGTCTTGCAGCTTTAACAAAAGGGCTTTAGATGTGTGCCCAGACAATAGCTCTAAAGGTTAGAGGCGGGCCATGCCCATATGGAAGCAGCCTTTTTAGCAGTGGATTCTGGTGGTGCCGACTACTGAATGAGAAGTTGGACCACCTGGCTTTCAATCAGATGGCCGAGGCTATCATCTGGGGTTTGGGAGGCAGGACAGTTACCTTTGCTGAATGTCCACCTCCCCCTCTGTAGAAGACAAGTGGTTTTTTGCAGCTCTTCAAATGTCGTAGGTTTTTGTGAGGATTCAGAAGGAAACTGCACGGGAAAGTCCTTTGCAGTCCATGAAATGCACATATAACCAGTTAGATGATGGGGGCTCTTGCCTTGCCCCTAGTGAAGACTTTTTTTGTTTTGTTTTGACATAAGATTTTATACTGTAGTCCAAAATGGCTCTTACCTAGCAGCAATCCTCCTGCCTTACCCTTCAGAATGCTGGGATTACAAGTATAAGCCACCACACCCGGCTTAGGGAAGATTTTTTTTTTTTAAATTATGGCTGTTATTGTATTGATGAAATTCATTTTCATTACTGATTAAGAATTAGATTAAAGTATAGAATTGTAATTTTAAAACATTTATTATTTTTATATGTATGGGTATTTTGTATGCATGTATACCTGTGCTTCATTTGCATGCCTAGTGCATGCAGAAGCCAGAAGGTTTCAAACCCCTACAACTGGAATTGTGAGGCACCACGTGGTTGTTGGTAATGCAACGAGGGTCATTACCCTAGAACAGTCAGTGCTGTTAACTGCTGAGACATTTCTAAAGCTTCTAGAATTATGATTTTTAATATATGAATATTTACCCATTGGCTCTTATGAGTTCTGTACTGTTCCTATAAGATTCTCTTTTTTTTCAGTGCTGACAATTGAATTCCCCAGCCAGTAATTGGTAGGCAAGAGTCCACCACTAAGCTATAGCTCTAAATTTATCATCTCCTTTTTATGTTCTTAAAAGCAGGGCTCACCGACAGGCGTGGTAGAGCTCGCCTTTAGTCCCAGCACTTGGGAGGCAGAGGTAAGTGGATCTCTGTGAGTTTAAGGCCTGCAACCTGGTCTACAAAGTGAGTTCCAGGACAGCCAGGGCTTCCTAGAGAAAAATCTGTCTCAAAAAACTAAGAAAACAAAATAAAACAAAATGAACAAACAAACAAAAACATCAAAACAAAACAAAAAACCGGGGATTATCTCCTCAGCATCTGGGTGACCACTTAATGCAGTTCCCTGTACCCAAGACCTCCCTGGCTGCTCCCAGCATCTCCTCTTGATCCCTTCTCAACACTGTAGCTTTCCATGTGTAGTGACATAGGACTATAAACCCAAACTCTTGATGTAATGATATATGTCTATAATCCCAACTCTTGAAAGGCAGGAAGATCAGGAGTTCAAAGTCAGCCTTGGCTACATGAGAACTGTCTCCAAAAGACTGTGTGTGGGTGTGGGGATGTTTTAGAGTACTTGCCTACTGCACAAAACCCTGTGTTCAACCCCCAGAACCAGGAAAACAAATAGATAGATATTACTTTTATAAACCAATCTACATGCCGTACAGTTCACCCACTTGAAGAATACACATTAGCAGTTTTAAATATCTTTACAAAGTCCTGAAACTATCATCTTCATCTCTGGGTCTATGGAGCTAAGCATGGAAGGCTGAGGATGCCCCGTGTTCGGTGTGTAAAAGAATTCATTGTTTGCCCCAAGAATGAAGATAAAAGAGACGAATCATTGCGTGCCACCTGCTCTGCCTCTGCTGTCCTAGCACTGGTGGCTAGCTGCCTTCTCCACCAATGTCCTCTGCCTCAGAACAAGGCCAGGCTACTACAGAGAGAACCCAGATGTCAGAGCATGGAGCCTTTCCCTCCCTGCGAGCCGGACAAGCCTTGGCCTCGACTTTCTAGTCTACGAATCAGAAGACGTTTGTGAGGGAGAATGATTCATGAGGCTAGTTGGAAGATTCCTCGGCTGCTGCATAGGCTGTTTCGAATTCAAAGGTCTTTCTCTCCTTTAAGGATGCGGATCAATGCAGCTTCCTAATATCCTTGGACAGACCTGATTGACATTTCAGTTTGTCAGCTTCCAGAACTCTACTGTTGACTCAGTTCTATCTCTGTTTAATTAGAAGGGAAAGGCTGTTAAACAGAAACAGTTAATTGTGCTCATAAAGGTAAGTGTGGCAGGACAATGGGAGCTTTGCAGAATCACAACTGTTTAGGCGGGTGGCTTAGATGCTTTGAGAAAATCCATTTCTTACTCTACGGGGAGAGGAAAATCTAAAGAGAGCATCACCTGGGAAGCTAGGCGATGCTCTTTTCCGGTTTTTCGCTGAGAAGGTTTCTGACTTTGCGGTATGGCTTTACCAGTGTGGTTAGTTTCTGAAGCATGATATTCTTTTGTTTGTATATTAATATGTGTGGGTGTGCCTGGCACACATCTCTAGCCCTCCATCTCTCTATAGGAGAGCCTCTTAAGGGAGGAGTCACATAAACATCTGAGTTTACACCACAGTGTTCCCTCTCTCTCTCTCTCTCTCTCTCTCTCTCTCTCTCTCTCTCTCTCTCTCTCTCCCTCCCTCCCTCCCTCCCCCCTCTCTCCCCCTCTCTCCTTGCTGCCCCCTCTCTCCCTCTCTGGTAATCAGGTCCTTTTTGTAATGTCAGCCGCTCACACTGGAGAAGCTGTAAAGTGAGATCTCTAGAACACAGGAACCTCCCTGTTTATGGGCTTTACAGAGGAGGTGGGTGTCTCAGAGTTTAGCAGATCCGCCAAGGTCTTCAACAGCATATAAGGTTCCAATTCAGAAGCCAGTCCTCTTGCCCCACTCTACCTTGGGGCTGCTACAAGTTAGGGCCTTAAGGAAGACACTGGAGAGGACCTAAGGAACCTCTTCACAAAGGCAACCCCTGTGGTAGTTTAAATGAGAGTTGCTCCCCGTAGGCTCCGGCATTTGAACATTCAGTCCTCAGTGGGTGGCACTGTGTGGGGAGGTTTGGGCAGTGCGACCTTACTGAAGGAGGTTAGGTCACTGGAGGCAGGCTTTCGGAGTTTAAGCCAAAAGCCACTTCCAGGCTCCTCTCAGCTTTCTGCTTCTGCTGCTATGCCTTGCTGTCGTGATGGACCTTATCACTCTGGAACCATAACCCCAAAGATGCTCTTCCTTCTGTGAGTTCCGTGGTCATAGTATTTATCTTAAAAACAAGACTCACTAACACATAGCTCTTTACTTACATGTATACTCTCTGACCAGTGTATGTACCAGTATATTATACACAGGAGAGGGAAAGGCCTGGGTAGAGTAATGGTTTACTATAGACAGAAATTCTCTCTCTCTCTCTCTCTCTCAAGAAAGGATTTTGTTGTTGTTTGTTTTGTGTTGTTTTTTTTAATGACCAATACAGATGTGACCAATACAGCCTGACCAATACAGATGCGGACTTGCAGCTGTTGGACTGAGCATGGGAATCGCAATGGAGGAGTTAGGGGAAAGACTGAAGGGGCTGAAGGGGTTTACAACCCCATAGGAAGAAGAACCACATTCATCAATGAACCAGCCCCCCCCCCCAAGCTCCCAGGGACTAAACCACCAACCAAAGAGTACACATAGAGGGACCCATGGCTTCAGCTGCATAGGTAGCAGAGAATGGCCTTATCTGCATCAATGGGATCAATGGGAGGGGAGGCCCTTGGTCCTGTGGAGACTCGATGCCCCAGTGTAGGGGGATGCTAGGGCTATGAGGTGGGAGTGAGTAGGTGGGTAGGTGAGCTCCCTCATAGAGGCATGAGGAAGGTGGGATGGGATAGGGGTTTGGGGGAGGGGAAACTGGAAGGGAAATAACATTTGAAATGTAAATAAATAACCAAGGTAAAAGAAAAGAAAAAAGAAAAAAAGAAAAAGAAAAAGAAATTAGGCTATCCTTGAACTCTGCAGTCTACTGCTTCTGCTTCCCAAGTGCTGGGATGGAAGCTGTGTGTTACCATAGTCCACCTGCGTCCCATAAGCTCTTAAAGAGCATGTAGAACACGCCTTTCTTTTACAGATGAGAAAAATTAGGGCCAAAGTCTGGTCGAATTTAACTAGAGCTTTTTTTTTTCTTTTTCTTTTCTCAGTGTAGGTGGTTGCACCTTTAGAGGAAGTTGTCTTTAAAGTTTACTGCTAAATAAAATACTGTGTTCAGGGTAAGCCTCTAAAGCCACGATGAAGAAACCCTTAGCTTCTGTCAACGGCGCAAACATTGTATTTTTAAAAAAATCATAAAGTTAAGTAAAAGGAGAGTGCAGGTTATGTTTTAAAATTGTTCCTTTTCCATGTTGTTAAAATAAGGCAGACCACAAGTTATGTTTAAGGCTGCTTATTTTCCTGTGCTGTATACACAACTGTCATTTTAGCAGAAAGCTCACTTCAGACTATCTATGAATGTTTTCCAGATTCCAAAGGGCTCTATCTGGGGATATCACTCAGGAGTTGGTAGTATTTTTCCATATCTGCTGCCTCCGGTTTTAAAGCCCACGACCCTTCAATAGTACCCTTAGGTAGGACCTGAAGTCACCCCGAGAGCCAGGAAATACCTTGTCATCCCACTCTTGGCACGTTTTGGTGGCCATCAGCCATGTCACAAATAACATTCAGGTTTCCTAGTCAGTCTTTCCAGGGACCCAACTCACCTCTCTCTGTTTGGGTTTCCATGCTGACATTTAGAAAAACAACAGTCACTCAACTCACAGAGCCTTTTCTCTGTGCTCTGTACTAATTTTAATATTGACTTTCTCCTAAAAGCTCCAAAACATTTTAAGGATCCCCCCCCTTTTTTTTGCAAGATTAAGCTTCCAAGCTTGTATTTTTAAAGTGCTTCCAAATTTTTCCCTTAACATATGTTGCACGAAGTCTGTCCTATTAACAGAACCCAATCCTCTTCCAAATAGTATAAAAATCCAAAGACTTAGCCTTTCAGATAGCATTTCTAGGCTGCACAATTGCTTTGAGCTTTGTGTTTAGTTCAGACCATCTCAATTAGGCTGGGCTCTTCCATGTCATTTGTCTATAATCGTCAAAGATTCTGAGGACAGCCCATTTCAGAACCACTCAATTTGATGTCTGTCTGGGTAAGGACGCTTTTTGCTGTGTTCACGAGGACAGGAAAAAGATTTTAAGAAACAAACACATCGATGTATAATTTGCTTCTAGCAATTTTTTGGAGCAGCTCTCCTTATATCCCCCTCCTCCTCAGGAAACTCTAAAATCACAGGATTTGATAAATATGTGTAGCAAATTAAGAATTTTCGAGAGGTGTTATGTGTGTGTGATTAAGCACTTCGATGCCGGAACCACGGCGCTTAGGATTGGAGCTGAGCTCTGTTACTTCCTTTCCAGGCAACCTTGAGAAGGTCATTTTTCTCTCTGTGCCTCAGTTTCTAAAGGGGAATAATAAAATATAAGTGAAGATAAATATCAAGTATATGCAAATCTATTTGGACATGCCTAGTGCACAGAAGCAATAAGTAGAAGCGATTTCTTTATAACTGCAAATACCAAGGATAGAGCTACCTTAGGACACTGCAAACGTGGATTCCCCAGGACATAGGCAATTTTGGGAGGAATTTGAGATAAGTTTCATACATTTTTTTATTCATTGTCTTGCAATTTTATCTCACTATTTTATTACAATTGTTATGAATTATTAGAATTTTTATGTCTTGTCTTGAATTTCAATTTACCTCATAAGAAATTCTCTTACAGTAGGAAGTAGTTTAGGTTCTTCTGTGGCTGTTACTTGTGATTATTTGATGCTTTGATATCCATTTCATGGTAGGTTTAGGAATCAAATGAAATCGGGTTTTGTTGGCTTTGACAAATCTCAGCCACTGAGATATTAGGATACGGTTGTGAGACGTGAGGTAGAAACCCTGAGCCACCTATGGGATCCAGTGTGGGAGAGAGCAGGGATACTGGGCCATCCCTTAGAAAGGCCCTCCATAGACTCTAGCCAGATCTCTTACAGAATCTTGGCAAGGTTTGAGGCTGAAACAAATATCCGATGTGATCCAGGGTGATCAGTTCTTGATTTACCTTGTTTGGTTAGGTTCAGGAGCTCAGTCCAGTCTGGACATTGTGGCACACACCTGTAATCCCAGCAAACTGGTAGCTAAGGAAGGAGAGTGTTAGTCTGAGGTCATTCCAGGCTACGTACTGAGAGCCCGTGTCAAAACCCAAAACAGTTCAGTTTCATACTAGGAATGAATCAGATAAATTAAAAAGACAATGCTCTAAAAAACATCAGTGTCTTTCCTAGTACTTCCTTGGGCTAGCTAAACACAACCCTGAATTCCTTATGTTCTATGTCTAATTTAGTGATTGTTTTCTGGGCTATATTGTTGCCTAGCTCTTCCATGTAGGCAAAGCTCACTTTCTTGAGCAGGTGTTGGCACTGGCATGCTTTTTGTTGTTGTTGTTGTTGTTGTTTCTCTCACTATTTGCACAGTATGGGCTGTGGATTCAACCACACTACAGCTTCACAAAGGGCTTGTTTTCACCTCACACTGTGTTATCCTACATTGTCACCAGGACCATTCCTCAGATGACCTGCATTCGTGGCATTGGCAATAGATCTCCCGATCTCCTGTGTGTGTTCAATTACAACCCAGGCCAAAGGTCAACTGTCTGCTCTGGAGGCCTGGAGAGTTAGGGTATTGTAACTCCTGAAATGTGGTACTGGTAAAACCGGGTTAACCAACCTGACCCAGCTACACAGACACACAGACACACACAGACACACATACACACACACACACACACACACACACACACACACAGACACACACACACACAAACAGACTAACAGGATCCACAAGGGAAGCTTGGTCCTGCATATATCTTTATAATTGTATCTTCTTCTTTTAGTCTGTTTAAGCTGTTGTAACAAAATAAGGTAGGTTGTAGATTAAAATCCCAGACATTTTTTATAGGTCTGGAGGCTGACAAGTCCCAAAAGCTCCAGCAAATTCATTTGTCTGATGAAGGCCCCTTTCATGGTGTAGAAGGCAGTTTCTTGTCTTTGCAGGATGAAAGGGGTAAGTGTTTTTCAGATCTTACTTTTTAGGAGTGACTAATTCCACTCATGATGGTGCTGTCTTTATGACTTAATTATCCCCAGAGGCTCGAACTCCACACACCACTGTATTGAAAGTTAGGATATTAGCATATGAATCGGTAGCAATACAAATATTCAAGATATAGCATATTCATAAAAGATCTAAAATCATGATAAAGATGTAAACATTGGCTAAACTATTTACAAAGTTGTGAGTCCCCTGGAAGAGGCATTTAATTCCTGTTCTTCCTCTATCTAGGAACTGCATACAGTAACAGGGTGGCCATTTTTATTGCTGAGAAATGTGAGTTATGAGTTTCCACATCTTTAAAGCTCATATTGATTACCTGAGTCATTTTTTTAATTGGGAAAGACTAATAAACCATCCAGTGGTAGATATTATCTGTCATCTAAGACAAATGAATGTTTGTGTGTTAATTATGCTTCAAATACAATTATAAATAACATTGCCTCAAGTACACAGAGCAAGGATTTGATGCATACTGAAAATCAGAGATGGTGTCTCAGTAAGATTTCTTTTTCCTCCTTGCTCTCTTCCCTGTCTTCTTTTTTAAAAAAAGGATTTATTTATTTTATGTATGTGAGTACACTGTAACTGTCTTCAGATACACCAGAAGAAGGCATCAGATTCCATTACAGATGGTTGTGAGCTGCTGGGAATTGAACTCAGGACCTCTGGAAGAACAGTCAGTGCTCTTAACCACTGAGCCATCTTTCCAGCTCCCCATTCTTTTCTTGCCTTCTTTCCTCCCTCTTTCCTTTTCTTTGTTTCACACAGCTGCCTGTATTTTTCTACCTTTGAAATTTGACTAAGACTGGGTCAGGTGGTGCATACCTGTGATTCCAGCCATCCAAAGACTAACCTAGAAAGAAGTGAGGACCTGGGTAGTCTGAGCTATGCTAACAGTCGAAAGAAAGAAAACCTAGGCAAGTTCTTCTTTTTTAATGCACAAAAACATTTACTAGTGTGACTTAGAATAGATTATAAACATATATAATTTTGTAGATAACATAAACATGTATACAATAGAGCCAATAATACATTAAATTTCAACAATGATTATTCTCTCTCTCGATATGAGATTTTAATCCCTCTGGCTTTCTATGTACTTCAGGCTTCTATAGAAATATTTTTATGCCTCAACATATTAAGCAAACAACATTTCCATTTCCATCAAATACAACGTTGATAGCTTATTTAAATTTAATACAAACTGTTTTATTCAGCTACTAAGGCATATGAAGGGGTTGCTATGTGGGTAGACAAAAATAAGAATATTTCAGATTGAGACTGTGGGAGCCATTAAGACAGTTCCCAGAACTTTAACTTCCTTCTTTTCCATTTCATGGTAACTTTTGGGTTTGATAGTTTAGCATTGACAGCTTCAGGGATAGGTTCTATGTGTTCAATGAAGCAAGGAAATCACCCAATGAGTTACTGGCTGGATTTACTGGCTCTGGGAATTAGGCAATCTCCTTAGAGATGGATTTTTGCTCCTTCCATGGTTGAAAGAACTCCATAGTTTCTCCCGGTATTGTTGTTGTTGTTGTTGCTTTAATGAAACACTTGAGGGTGGTAGTATTAACTGTGAACCATGCTTATTTAGTCTACAAATGCGGAAGCTCAAGACATAAACTAGATCCTGGTGTGGACGGTCTTGTGAAAGGTGGTGTGTCAATGGCGAGATTACGTGGTGGGTTGGTTGGAGACAGATCACATGGCAAGGCTTGAGGTTAGAGAGAAGAGTGAATCTGATCTTTATTATAGCATTCCTCTTGCAAAACAAACTATTGTCAGGAAGACTTTTGCAGTTTCTTCCAAAGGGCAGTCCTCTCGGGGATTTGCTGACACCTCACTTGCCCTACTTTGTACGGTTTTCACATTATTTCTCAAAATTCATACCAAGAATCATGCTTCCAGCAAGGGTCTTTGAGAGACACACCCAAACTGTGGCCCAGACCAGCATTTAACTCTGCAGAAGGTTTGACCTAGAAACCATCCCAAAAGCTACCTAGAAGCAAAACCAAAGGACAAAGATGAGAATGGGCTGCAGCATAGGAAACAGAGTGGGGCTGGGGTGAGGTTGAGTTTGAACAGAGCTTTTTACCTATTACAAGGTGCAGATGCTTCCCTGGCTGAACCATGGGGTTGCTGCTGCTGATTAAGCAAGAAGAGTTACATTTCACTGCTAAGGCAGAGAAACAGAGAACCGTTGGGCTGTTTTCTTTTCTTTTCTCTTCTCTTCTCTTCTTTTGTTTTTTTGGTTTTTGGAGACAGGGTTTCTCTGTGTAGCCCTGGCTGTCCTGGAACTCACTCCGTAGACCAGGCTGGCCTGGAACTTAGAAATCCACCTGCCTCTGCCTCCCAAGTGCTGGGATTAAAGGCGTGTGCCACCACTGCCCGGCTGGGTTATTTCTTATGTGTGGGACTTACTGTGTTATTTCATCTCATCTTTATAAAAACAGATTTAATTATTCTCATCTTTCTTGCTTTGATTTTTATTTTGAGATAAGGTAGCCCAAACAGATCTCTCACCATACAGCCAAGGATGACCTTCAACTCTTTTTTTTTTTTTTTTTTAAGATTTATTTATTTATTACATGTAAGTACACTGTAGCTGTCTTCAGACACCCCAGAAGGGAGCATCAGACCTCATTACGGATGGTTGTGAGCCACCATGTGGTTGCTGGGATTTGAACTCAGGACCTCTGGAAGAACAGTCAGTGCTCTTAACCACTGAGCCATTTCTCCAGCCTGACCTTCAACTCTTAATCCTCCTGCCTCTAACCCCAGGTTTCGGATTAGAGGGAGTCCACCCTGCTCAATTCTATTACTCTTATTAAAGTCAGGAAACTAGAGATGGTGATGAACTGGACAGTCACAAATCTAGCTATGTTCTTTCGAAGTGTGAACATTGGTGGTGAGGATGCTGATGGCGATGGTGATGATCTTTACTGTACTTCATTACAATTTCACACAAGAAAGAATGGGAACGTAAGGGTTAAGATAGGCCCAGTCTTAGAGCAAAGAGTAGCCCTTTTCTGGAAGGTACGGTTACTTCCTGACAGAAACATTTTTCTGCAGACACCTGAAAAATCCCTGACATGTGAGTGAGTGAGTGAGGGTGTGTGTGTGTGTGTGTGTGTGTGTGTGTGTGTGTGTGTGTGTGTGTGGCCAGCCATATTCTGGGGAGGACTGTGGAAGGACTTTGGAACTTTGAGCTAGAAGAGCCATTGGGATGTTAAGAGCTCTGGGGGGGGTGCTGTGTAGGAGCTTGGAAGATAATGTTGAGAACAGTGCAGAAGATGGAGGCCTGGCTTGTGAAATTTCAGAGGGAAGATTAAAGACTCTTATCAGGGCCATTGCTAGTTTGATTTAAGATTCTGTGGTTTTGGTTAGCTGGGGCTGAACGATCGCCTGTGATTAACAAGATACCAGAACTACTAAAGCAAAACCATTGTATTACTGGGACTATTGATGCTGGTTAGCTGGAGTTGGGAAATTGGTGGTGATTGGGAAGAGACCAGCATCACTGAGGTGAAATCTTCTGAGAAGTGTTTTCTGAGAGCACAGAGGCTGTGTTCCAGAGATAGCCAGGGTGTACCTTGTGCTGTGGCTGGACTTGGTATTGTGTAAGAGTCACCCAGGTGGTACTGATTTTGAAGGCATGAGGGAGTCATGAAGAGCAGCTGAGGTCTGGGTGTCTGTTGTTATATCTCACTTTTTAATCTCTATTTTTGTTAATTTGAATATTCCTTCTCTACCTTTCAGTTAATTTGCATAAGGGTTTCTCACTCTTACGGATTTTCTCAAAAAACAAACTCTTTGTTTCGTTAAGTATTGTTTTTGTTGTTGCTCTTTTTTTGTTTGATTCATTTAGTGATTTCAACCCTGGATTTGATTAGCTCTTACCATCTACTCCTTGGGCATGGTTTCTCCTTTTTTCCCCAGAGCCTCCAGGTGTGCTGTTAAGTCGCTAGTATGACATCTCTCCATTTTTCTTTTCCACATAGGCTTCTTCCACATAGACTTCCAGGCAGCTAGGACAAGGGTATTAAAGCCCACACCCACAGTGACACACCTACTCCAACAGGGTCACACCTTCTAATAATGCCACTCACTAGGCCAGCATATACAAACCATCACACTGTCTTAACTCATTTTCCTTCAGTTGTGAGTTGTTCAGTTTCCACGTGTTTGTAAGTTTTCTGTTGTTTCTGTTGTTAATATCCAGCTTTATTCGATAGTGTCAGATAAGATGCAGGGTATTTCAATTTTCTTTTATCTGTGAAGCCTTGCTTTGTGTTCCAGTTTTGAAGAAAGTTCCATAAGTTGCTGAGAAGAACTTATATATTCACATTTTTATGTCTAGGTGAAATGTTCTGTAAGTAAGTATCTGTTAGTTTTATTTGATTCATAATATCAGTTATTAGGTCCAACATTTCTCTGTTTAGATTTTGTTTGGATGACCTATCTATTGGTGAGAGTGGGGTATTGAAGTCTTCCACTATCAGTGTATGAGGAAGGGTCAATATGTGACTTAAGCTATAGTAGTATTTCTTTTATGAGCATCAGTGCCCTTTTGTTTAGTGTATAGATGGTAAGAATTGTTATATCGTCTTGGTGGAGTTTTCCTTTGATGTTTATGTACTGTCCTTCCCTATATCTTCTGATTAGTTTTGGTTTGAATTCTGCTTTGTCAGGTATTAAAATGGTTATACAAGCTTGCTTATTAGACACATTTGCTTGGAATATCTAATTTTATTATTTGTCCAGAGGTGATGTCTATTTTTGACAGTAATGTGTGTTTTTTGGATTCAGCAGAAGGATGGATCCTATTTTTACAACAGTTCAGTTAATTTATGTGTTTTTATTGGGCAGTTGAGATCATTGATGTTGAGAGATACCAGTGAGCAGTGTTTGTTGATTCCTGTTACTTTGCTTTTGTCCCCCCCACCCCCCGTGTGTGTGCATGTTTCCCCTGTTTTCATTTGCTGGTCTGTGATTATTTGTTCATTGTGTTTTGGATGGTGTGTTTCATCTCTTTAAGTTGAAGTGTTTTCTACTATAAGAAGTGTTTCCAGCTATTATAAATATGGCTGCTATGAACATAGTGGAGCATGTGTCTTTATTACATGTTGGAGCATCTTCTGGGCCTATGCCCAAGAGCGGTATAGCTTCTCAGGTAGTATTATGTCCATTTTTCTGAGGGTCCGCCAAACTGATTTCCAGAGTGGTTGTACCAACTTGCAGTCCCACCAACAATGGAGGAGTGGTCCTCTTTCTCCACATCCTCGCCAGCATCTGCTGTCACCTGAGTTTTTGATCTTAGCCATTCTGACAGGTGTGACGTGGAATCTCAGACTTGTTTTGATTTGCATTTCCCTGATGACTAGGGATGTTGAGCATTTCTTTAGGTGCTTCTCAGCCCTATGAATTTCCTCAGTTGAGAATTCTCTGTTTAGCTCTGTTCCCCAATTTTTGATAGGGTTATAATAGCCAGAAGCTGGAAACAACCCAGATGTCCCTCATCAGAGAAAT
>CM052701.1:110310502-110388175 GCA_028551405.1 Uromys caudimaculatus
ACTGATAAGTGGATATTAGCCCAAAAGTTCAGAATACCCAAGTTTCACTTTACAGTAACCACTGGACTGAGAGTGAGGTCCCAGATGGAGGAGTTGGAGAAGGGACTGAAGGAGCTGAGGGAGTTTGCAGCCCCATGGAGGCAGGAACAGGGTCAACTGGCCTGACCTCCCGATGCTCCCGGAGACTGGATCACCAACTAAAGAATACACATCTATGGACCCATGGCTCAGACCACATATGTGACAGAGGAGGGCCTTGTTGGCCATTAGGGGTAGGAGAGGCCCTTGGGCTTGAGGGTGTTAGAGGCCCCAGTAAAGGGGAATGTCAAGGTGGGAATACAGGAGTGGGTGGGTGAATACCCTCATAGAGGCGGGGGAGGGGGAGGGGATGAGGGTTTCCAAAGAGGAGACCTGGAAAGGGGGAAACATTGGAAATGTAAATAAAGTATAAAAAAAAAAAAGTGTTTCCTTCTATAGGACTGAATTTGTAGATTAGATAGATGTTGCTTAAATTTGGTTATCATAGAAGGTCTCATTTTCTCTATCTATTGTGATTTATAGTTTTGCTGGATATAGTAGTCTGGGTGGGGCATCTGTAGCCTCTTAGAGCCTTCAGCACATCTGTCCAGATCCTTCTGGCTTTTAGAGTTTCCATTGAGAAGTCAGATATTATTCTAATAGGTCTGCTTTCATATATTTTGTGACATTTTCCCCCTTCAGCATTTAATATTCTTTCTTTGATCTGTATGTTTATTATTTTGATTGTTATATGCCAAGGGGATTTTTTTTCTGGTTCATTGTATATGGTGTTCTGTATCCTTCTTGTACCTTATGGGCTTCTCCTTCTTTATGTTAGAGAAACTTTCTTCTATGATTTTGTTGAAAATATTTTCTATGCCTTTAACTTGTTTTTTTTCTTCCTCTATTCCTATTATCCTTATATTTGTTTTTTTTTTTTATTTTATAGTGTGCCAAATTTCTTAGATGTTTTGTGATAGGAATTGTACTGACTAGTTTTGTGTGTCAACTTGACACAAGCTGGAGTTATCACAGAGAAAGGAGTTTCAGTTGAGAAAATGCCTCCATGAGATCCAGCTGTAAGGCATTTTCTCAATTAGTGATCAAGGGTGGAGGGTCCCTTGTGGGTGGTACCATCTGTGGGCTAGTAGTCTTGGGTTCTATAAGAAAGCAGGCTGAGCAAGCCAGGAGAAGCAAGCAAGCCAGTAAGCAGCATTCCTCCATGACCTCTGCATCAGCTCCTGCTCCTTGACCTCTTGAGTTCCAGTCCTGACTTCCTTTAGTGATGAACAGCAGCATGGAAATGTAAGCTCAATAAACCCTTTCCTCCCCAACTTGCTTCTTGGTCATGATGTTTGTGCAGGAATAGAAACCCTGACTAAGACAAGAATTTTTTACATTTAAGGTTTCTTTGACCAAGGTATCCATTTCTTCTATTGTATCTTCAATGCCTGAGAATGTCTCTTCCATCTCTTGTGTTCTGTTGGTGAGGCCTGCCTGTGAGATTCTTGTTTGAGAAGCTAAATTTTTCATTTCCAGATTTTCCATAGTCTGGGTTTTCTTTATTGCTATTTTCTTTTCTTTCTTTCTTTTTTTTCT
This sequence comes from Uromys caudimaculatus, assembly GCA_028551405.1. NCBI lineage: Eukaryota > Metazoa > Chordata > Mammalia > Rodentia > Muridae > Uromys > Uromys caudimaculatus. Next base: position 110,312,120 of record CM052701.1, read on the forward strand.
TTTTTGGTTTTTCGAGACAGGGTTTCTCTGTGTAGCCCTGGCTGTCCTGGAACTCACTTTGTAGACCAGGCTGGCCTTGAACTCAGAAATCCACTTGCCTTTATTGCTATTTTCACTTCTAGGTCTTAAACTCTTTTATTTACTTCCTTCCATTATTTGTGTTTGTTTGTATAATGTTCATTAAGGGATTTATTAATTTCCTCTTTAAGGACCTCTATCATATCCATAATGGCTGTTTTAAGGTTTTTGTTTTGTGCTTCGGTTAAGCTACAACTCTTACTACAGTAGGTTGCTGGGTTCTAGTGGAGACATGCTGTCCTGGCTGTCGTTGACTGTGCTTTTATGCTTGTGTCTAGGCATCTGGGTTTGAGAAGATTGTAATTCTAGGTGCTGATATCTGGTTTTGTCTTTGTTGGAAGAGTGTTTTGTTTCTGTTGTCTTCTCTGGCTCGTAGGAGGTATGGTAGCTGTGTGTTGCCTTTTAGGGAATACTTCTAGGATCCTGCTAGGGGTCGTTCCTGAGGATTCCAGGTAGAATGTGTTTCTAGGTATTGGGAGCTGACACTTAGGAAAGGCATGGGCCATGGGGGAGAGGTTGTGGAGGTCCACAGATTGGAGGGAAGCAGGATGTTCTACTAGGATATGATTAGTTCGCTAGAGATAAAGGCAGAGAGTGAAGAGAAACTATAACAGTCTATTGCACAGCTGGAGATGAGACTTGAGGTTTGGATCTGGCCAGGTGAAGCTCTGGACCTGGTCTATCTGCTTTGCTGACCTAATTGCTTCTCTGGAAGGCTTTGCTGGCAGGTTTCCAAGCAATGCCTGAGGGATTTGAAGGTTGGGATAATAGGATGGGTGTGGAGGAAGGTTAAGAGAAGATCTTCCTGTTTCCTAGGAGACGGGAGTAAAGAGGAAGTGGAGGCCACAACAAGAGGTCTGCTACAGAGTTGGAGGTGATACTGGGGAGCTGGGTATGAGGGGGGCAGTGGAGATCTGCAGTTAGGATCCCTACTTCTGGAGCCAGAAGGGTTTCAGGTTCCCAGGGAATTCCTGCTGGAGGTGAAGGCTGGGATAAAGTGAGGAAGTGGGGGGAGGGAACTTGGGAGGGGAAGATCTGTATGAGTCACTGGAAATGTGTGTGTGTGGGGGGGGGTTGAATCAGGTGGTCTGCTACAAAGCTGGGCATGAGACGGAGGAATGCATTTGGAGGAGAGGAGGGAAAGGTCCAGATCTACAGTTGGTCTTTTTGGTTCCATGGCTAGAGTGCTCAGTAGCCTCCTAGAGAATGCCTGCTGGAGTTGGGGACTGGGATAAGTGCAAAATAAATAAAAATTAAAGCCATATTTTAATCCAGTAAGACATAAACAAGCCTACAATTATTGTTTTTCCAAAGCATGCCAGGTAATACTAACAAGCAGTCATGTTGGAGACTGTCCTAGGAGACATGGGGTTGGCTTCTGTGAATCTAGGTCCCCTTTGTCTTCTTTCCCTACAGATTTCTCTATAGTCATCCAATCTGCTTCTCTTTGTACCGAAGGCTTGACACCCAACCAGATCTGCTAATTGTTTCTTCTGGTTCTGACAACTATTTACTGATATGTATCACATTTTTTTCCTTTTCAAAAATTATTTATTTTATATTTTGAGATTATGACATAATTTCATCACCTTTATGTTCCCTCCAAGACCTCCCACAACCTCCCATATGTTTCTTCTTGCTCCTTCTCAAATTCATGACCTCTTTTTTCATTAATTGTTGTTACACACACACACACACACACACACACACACACACACACACACACACTGGGATGGTATAGGGGAGCAATGACACTTCTTCCTTTGGCAGTCCATGATTTCCCAGTTTTGTTAGTGTTTTCTTCTTCAGAATGGCTCAGAGACTCTCACACCTCATAGATCCTGGAAGCTGGGATGAAAATCATTTATGACTCAACTGTCATCAATAATTTTGTGAGAATGTATTATCTTATTTATTTGAAGGACTACAAATAGGCTACATTCTAAAAATAGTCCCACCGATTTCTGTGGCTCACCTCACAGTGATGAGAGTGTGGCCTAGGCCACTAAATGTTTTGGAGAATTGTTGCTTTCTGTGATTCCTCCCTTCTTTTAAGAAACTAACTCACTGTGTTGTTAGTTTCTAGAGCTCAGCCGTTGCCCACTTTCCCTTTTCCCCTCCCTCCAGCTATTTCTCTTTCCCTTCCTCTCTCCCTCGTTTGTGCTTTGGCAGCCTGCCTCTGACTTGCCTGGCATTCATTCTTTACTCCATTAACCTTCTCAAGGTGAGCATATCTGATTACATTGTTTGTCATTACCAAACAAGGTTCACTCTTGTTGGGCAGGTGTTGGCTCAGGTGCTAGTGCCTTGGCTTGGATGCTGGTCTCTTGACTTGGATGCTGGTCCCTTGGCTTAGTTACCATCGATCAACTCAGCAGAGCCGGTTTCACTGCAGGCTCAGGAAAAGTGTAGGTAGAAAGTCTTCTGAGATTCCATAGTCCATTAAGTAAGATACAACTTAGTGAAGAGCTAAAGACAATAATCTCCGGACACGAGATGGGACGGGGTCTCGTAAGCCCCAGTCTGTCCAAGCCTTTCCTTCTTTTCCCCTCTTCCTCACTGTCTTCCCATTTATTTATGCAATGAAAGCTCAGGAAGATATTCATTTGTTCCTTTAGTAACAGCCTTAGGGGAAACAAAAAGGCAGGAAACACTGGAACATGACCCCCACTTGTTTACTGCCCTTATGACATGGCTGCTGTTCGCCCCATAGTCTCTTCTCACTGTTCTGCCTGTGAAGCATGCTGAGCTGTAACTGTTTACAGTTCTCTGGTTGCTCCATACACTTGCAGAAACATTTTCTCCCTTTTTAACTTTCAAAGATATATTAATTGGCCACCTTTAACTTCAGTTAATACTAAATTAAGGCTTTCCTTCATGAAAGCTCTTGAATGTGTTTGGTAACCCACTGTGGTGTGTTCTATATCTTACCCATTTAACACCTCCCTTCTTTCCCTCATTTACTTCCCCTTTCTTTTCAAGATAAGGTTTTATTATCATCACAGATGGGCCTGATACCCACTCTGTATCTCACGCTGGGATTGAACTATGTATTTCAAGCTTGTTAATTGTGATGGTTTGTCTACATTTGGCCCAGGGAGTGGCAGTATTAGGAAGTGTATGTAGCCTTGTTGGAGTAGGTGTGTCACTGTGGGTGTGGGATTTAATACCCTCACCTAGCTGCCTGGAAGTCAGTATTTTGCTAGCAGCCTTCAGATGGTGATGTAGAACTCTCAGCTCCTGCACCATGCCTTCCTAGATGCTACCATGTTCTCCCCTTGATAATGGACTGAACCTCTGAACCTTTAAGCCAGCCAATGTTGTCCTTATAAGAGTTGCCTTGGTCATGATGTCTGTTCACAACAGTAAACCCTAAGACAGCGATCCCTTCACCTTCCCCCAGTAAGTACTGGGATGATGGGCTAGCTCTACCATATGGGGTTCAGCATTATGCCCCTTTGTAGCCTTCCAAATGAACCCTCCATTTCCTTAGAAATTGGACGAGAAAATCATCTCTGGCTCTTGGAACAAACAATCTTAGCCATTGACCTAAGAAGTCTCATAGGCAGATTTGTAGCCTATGGGACACAAATGGAAGTCTGTTGGAGAGTAGCAAGGGATGTTTTATTTCTCTCAGAGGACAGCACACAAAGAGAAACTTCCTATTTCAGGGCAACTCCTGGTTCCTGGACCTGGAGTGTTCCTTTCTTACAGGAACAAGTAGTTGGGAACATCACAGGGTTGGAAGTGTCCTTTGACTGATAGGGAAGCCAGTCAGGTTGCACATATGCTGGCACTGTTGCCATTGATTCTCTGCCTGAGTCTCAGTTCATGAAAGGCACTGTTAGTTGCTTTTTCTCTTGCTTGTAATGGTGTCATTCCTAACCATTACCTCTTCTCTGCGAATGCAGCCACTTCAGAGCTCTTGTCATCTGCTTGGGATCAGTGCTGCCAGTGAGCAAAAACATCTTTACTCTTAAGCACTGCCATACTATTGGTAACAGGAAAGCATCTATAATTGAGTATATTTTGGACACAAACTTACTATACCAATAAAAATAAGGCAGCTACACTGGCACAAAGATGCTATGCTGTCATTGAGTGTTAGAGATTAGAAGAAACCCATACTGACCAGGCAAATTGTCTTTGCAGTATGCCAGCACACTTAAAAACAAAAGAGAAGGAAAAAAAAAAACTTCTTTTAGCTCAGTAGAAATAAAAATAATTTCTGGTCTAATGATCTTCATAGTCTCTCAATAAGACAACCAAACCACACATTATGAGAGCCAAAAATCATCCATCATCAGCTATATATGTTTTTTGGTCTATATTATTTCTGTCCCAGACACTGGAAGCCTGGACTTATCCCAGAGAAGAGAACTGTCATCCTGTCACATGACTGCAATTGGCAAGTCTTACCAAGAAAGTTTGGCAGATCCCAAGAACAGGACTAACATATGTTTTATATATGTGTGGGTAGGTGTATATATAGCCATCCATCTACATACATATATGTATACTTATTTATTTATAAGCCTTAGTTAAAGTTAGAAAAATTAATTTTGCATATGGATAAGTCCCACAAATTAGCACTGGTTTAAAAGAAGCTTAAAAGATATCATTTTGCTTCTTTAAAAGTAAAAATGCCAATGCAAAATTTAAAAGTAGAGTATCATGCTAATAACTTTTTATCTTTAGATCATTGCTCATTTTTAGCAATGATTCATTCACTCATGCAACAAGTGTTTGACAAACACTAGCTATAAAGAGGTCCCATTCACAAAGACCTTTGCCTTGGAGAACCCTATGATCTGTAGTAGGCAAGTAATGGAAACCCTTCATTCACATATCATTCAAAGATCACTACAGAGAATCTTCATGTATTCTGAGAATAAAGAATAGAGGAGACACCTGGCTTGCACAGAGCTTGTGCAATATTGAAGGGGGAGTGAAAAACAGTAAACAAGCATCAATGTGTGTTCACGGAACAGAGTGATAAAGCCAATGTATAAAATTTCACTCAAGTGACGTACTAAAATTCCTGGTGGCTATATTTATGTGGATAGAGAAGAATCCTCTTTGGAGACACTTAAGCTATACCTCAAGAGACCATGGGAAGAGTATTATCATGTGGAATCAAGTGTCTTTTTGCTACTATTGTTGCTATCATTAGCAATTATGTTTATGGGTTATATGGTGGTATGTGCCACTTGTTCAACAATTGGGAAATGGAAGGCAGGAAGATTTTAAGTTCCAGGACAGCCTAAGTTATATAAAAACTAAGTCCCAAAATAGAAAAGAAAATTAACAACGGATTAATACCTCAATCATCGATATATGCATGACTCCGTGTCTATATCTACACGTGTGAGAGCGTGCGTGCCTTCAGGAAGGACTCGCGAGGGGTTCATGATGCTGGGTCTGACTTAGGAGAGAGATGATGCTTCAGGGGCAAGAGGCAAGACAAATGAGAAGCCAACCCCTTGAAGAGGAGAAGGTGTGAGTGGAACCCAGGGTTCATTGGCAGCAGCAGAGGTACTCTGTAATATAAGGCAGGCAGAAAATGATGCAGAGGAAGGAAGGTGGAGAGTTTAAGGTGAAAAGGGATGGAAATTCTTGTCAAGCCCATTTTCTCAATATTTTTGCAGTAAGGTTATATACCGAAAGTGTGCGAGTCAGGAGTAAAGCGTGATGTGGAATGACCATCGTGGCGAGGTAGAAGTGCAGTGGGAGGGACCGCTGCTCTTGATGACTCCCTTGAAAGTTTCAGGCTGAATTTAAGATGCTCTTAGTAGCCATGGCCTTTACATTCTTATCAGCGTTAGCTTCTATTGAGATCTGTTAGTTTAACTAGGTGAAGGGAGGTGGCAGAGGTCAGAGTGAGGGATCTTATGAAAGATAGACTTCAATATCAAAGAAAGACTCCTTGTTTAGAAGAGAAGGAAAGAAGGACCTATGGAATAGAAAAATAATAATACAGCCATATACTCAACAGTTCAGAAAGTTCACATTTTAAAATTAAAATTTATTATTATCATCATCATTATTGCTCTTGTTTTGTATTGTGTCTGTGATCTGTGTAAGTGCTGGAGCATGAATGTATGCTACAATGAAAGTATGGTGGTCAGAGGACAACTTCCAGTTCTTTCTCCCTTACCACCTGTCTTAGTCAGGGTTTCTATTCCTGCACAAACATCATGACCAAGAAGCAAGTTGGGGAGGAAAGGGTTTATTCAGCTTACACTTCCATGCTGCTGTTCATCACGAAAGGAAGTCAGGACTGGAACTCAAGCAGGTCAAGGAACAGGAGCTGATGCAGAGGCCATGGAGGAATGTTGCTTACTGACTTGCTTCCCCTGGCTTGCTCAGCCTGCTTTCTTATTGAACCAAAGACTACCAGCCCACAGATGGTACCATTCACAAGGGCCCTCCCCCCTTGATCACTAATTGAGAAAATGTCTTACCGCTGGATCTCATGGAGGCATTTTCTCAACTGAAACTCCGTTCTGTGTGATAACTCCAGCTTGTGTCAAGTTGACACACAAAACCAGCCAGGACACCACCCTTGTTTTGAGGCAGGGTCTCTCTTAGGTCTATTGCTAACTAACTGGAGATCTTCCAGGAGATTCTGCTGTCTCCATCTCCCTTCTCCTCACAGGACTGCTAGGGTTATTGAAGTATTCGATCACATCCTGCTTTTAATTTTTATTTATTCTTTGAAAAGTTCACCCGTGCCTCCTACCGTGTTTCCTGACTGCTCATTCATTTTCTCCAACCTCCCTCAGGCCTCCCCTCACATCCCTTCCAAAGTCATGTTCTCTATTTATAAATTTTTAAGCTATCTGTTTATTATTTTTAATCTACTGGATTCATTTAGTTAGTCCATTTGACTTTTTATATGAGTTCTGGGATCAAACACAGTTTTTCAGGATTGTGTACTAAGTGCTTTTTATACCCACAAAACCATCTCCTAGGTCCCATTTTAGAAAGTTTTAATGAAGTCAAAATGTTCATTGGGTATTGGGAACTATATACTAGGCAGAGAACTGTATGCTTGAACTTGTGGTTTTGAAGATGATTATGAGGTCTCATGGGAAGATCTAGAACTTGAGGGTCAATGGCGTTCGATGTGTTATCCATGTGAGCACTGAACTCTGCAAGGAAGCCAGCGAGAAGGGCAGAAAAGTGAAGTGATACAGGGGCTAAAATTACCACAGAATGAGTAACTGAGTTCTCTAGATTCGTAGGAAACAGTGAGCTCTGATGACATAAACCTCTACCGAGCTGGTTTGGAAGGATGAAAACAATAGGCCTGGACAGGCCCAGAAGAACATGGTGGGCTGCTGCAGTTACAGAAGCATACAGAAGCATAATTTCTTCCTCTGCCTCTGGTTGCAACAGAGATGATTTCAACAGGCCCAGCCTGATTCCACTGACAGTAAGAAAGCAAAGGAGCCCCTTTCAGAGATGCTGCTAAGGATACAGACAGGCTTGCTGCCGACTGGCTTTAACTACAGGTTGCAGAAGTGAAAGTACAGGGTCAGATAGAGGAAGTGCTGAATAGAGAAGGATGAGTAACCAGGTGAGGGGTCAGAAAGTTTTCTACAGTAGACCAGAGAGTATGAATTTTAAGTCGACGTCCCTGATGCTCTCGTTTAGAAATGGTCAACTCTACCTTCTAGTATGAAAGCCATATGCAAAGGTATGGATATGGTATATGCTCCAACCAAGTTTTATTTACCAAGACAGGTACTGGTCATGCGTGAGTAGTAGACTGAGCCTGTAATAGAGTTAGTGTTTCTGATGATGGATGAGATAAACAGTAAAGATTTGGGTCAAAATGTGAGTGTTTGGGGCTCAGGGAGATGGCTCAGTTGGACTTTGTTTATCTAGCAACATGAAAGAGCTATAGAACCCAAGCATGGTGTCTCTGTAACCCTGGAACTGTGGAGACAGTCAGGTCTCTGGAGCTCACTGGCCAGCCAGTCTAGACAATCCGTGAAAGACACCGTGTCAAAAAATAAGTTGGGGGAAAATAGAGGAAGATACTGGGCATGTCCCTCTGTGGCTTGTGTGCACATGTGCACATGTATACACATATATGTTCCCCTGCCCATGCCCCACAGGGGAGGTTTGACTCTTTCTTCACGAGGAAAGACAGTTTAAGATGGAAAGTACTAAATTCCCAAGTGTGTTGTCCAGTTGTAGTGCCCAAGCATGAGAGAGGGCCCTGGCCTGAACCTGCTGATATGGGGAGAGCAGCAGTCTGGGCGATGGATGGTATCTGATGTGCAGGATGGGAGACCCAGATTCACAAGTGTGAGAAAACCTGATACCAGGCTGCTCCGCATTGTGACTGAGCAGACCCCACTTGTGACTGGAGGGCCAGGTAGAATCATTTTGGATTTTTAAAGAAAGAAGATGCAAACATTGGTAAATATGAGAACAGGCAAGATTTTCTCACTTAGCTGCCAACTATGTCCCCAAACTATCACATGTTTGCGGGCTAATTCAGGTTTCCCAATATATAATAAAATATAAATGATTCTATAGCTTCAAGCCAATCAAACTGTTATGTATCAAATTGGGCCACTACCTGCATGGTATTGGGGTTGACCTGACTGGGATGACAAGAAATGAAAAGGGATCCTGTGTACAGAAAAGCACGTAGGGGCAGGGGATGAGCTCTGATGGAGATGCTCCAGCAGCCCAGAGACTCCAGTTGTCTTTTAGATCAGGCTGAATGAGGAGTCAGGCTAGCTAATCTTTCTAAGGGTATCTGTAGGGAAGCAGTTTCAGGCTGCAGTCATCCTGGAGGAGGAAGCTGTGGTTGGTACTTTACGCACACATTGCTAACATCCGTCAAGATCCATCCTTGACCAGGGGAAAGCCTTGCTATTTCCATAGTTCTGAGGCATTGGATCTTTGACGCAGGTATGTGTAAATGAAATATTTTAGCTAGCCCCTATAAAACCCCCCAAACTTGAGGTTTTTTTTTTTTTTTTTTTTTTTTTTTGGTTTTTCAAGACAGGGTTTCTCTGTGTAGCCCTGGCTGTCCTGGAACTCACTCTGTAGACCAGTAGACCAGGTTGGCCTCGAACTCAGAAATCCGCCTGCCTCTGCTTCCTGAGTGCTGGGATTAAAGGTGTGCGCCACCACTGCCCCAAGCTGTGAGTCTTGATTGGGCAGGTTCTATGCTATTTTCATCTGTATCCAAACCATAAGCCCCCTGTTATTTGCTGTTTGAGTCTCAGCCTGGGCTGCTGCTTCTGCTCCATCAGTCTGTCTTCAGGATGCACTTCTGGCCCTGTGCTCATGATCAGATCTATCCAGTCTAATAACCTCCTCCTTCTCTCTTTGTCTTCTCTCTCCTCTTCCTTGTTCTCTCTTTCTTTCCCTCCCCCTCCTTCTCCTTCTCCCTCCTCTCCATCCCTCCATTTCTCTCTCCCTCCCCCTTCCTCCCTCCTTCCTCTCCTCTTCCTCCCTCCTCCCTCCTCAGTCCCTACCTTCTGGAGCCCCAGCCTGGGGAACCAAAGTTCCACCCTGCCTAACTCTATTTTCTCCAGTAATTTAATTAGTCAGAGAAGATTGGCGACATCTTGGTGTACTTGAGAATGTACTTGTCTAGACTGCAACCAGGTCTTGGGGACCAGTATTAGCATTTGAATACAGAGCACCACTGGACCCACCCTCGGGGCTGTCCTCACATCAAGAGTGCTCATTCACACAGGGGTATGTGTGCTCTCCATAAAGTTGTCTATTTGAGAAACAGGCGTTTTGTGCCAGACACACTTGGAGCCACTCACAAGCTACTCTTCGTGACAGGCCAGTGAACTCCATTTGCAGAATCAACTCTGAAAGATCTATGAGTTGAAGCCACGGCCGATGTTCAATATACTGTGTCTGTCCGCAGATGAGTGGGTGCTCATTTTTAACAACTCATCAATACTTTTTCATCTACATTTTTTTTTTTTGAGGCAGGATCTTGTTATATGGTCCTAGTTAGCCTCAAAATTACAGCAATCCTCCTGCCCCAGCCTCCTGAGAGCTGGGAATTCAGGCACGAGTCATTATGTCCACCTCATGTCATTTTCTGTTTTCTGCTCCACACCCCTGATTGTACCCCACAGAATTGGAACAAACGTTATCAGTGCTGTTGTTATTTTACTTAAGTTATTTTAAAAATTTTCCAAGTACTTCCACTATTTCACGATAATAAACCTGGCTGTACTTTACAAAATGATATTAACTCTTTCAGACCTCTAGAGTGTAATTTGCTATGTTTTCTGAGCAATCTGGAGGTACTAACATGTTCCTTGATGGTAAATTGGGTCCTCGGATACTAATTTATTGCTCATAACTTATGAGGTCCCTGTTTGACTAGCGACAAAAGAGACAGGATTGTCTTTTAAGAGAATGTTTCATTTGTTCTTAACTAAAGAAAACAAAAAAGCAGTAGTTTGATCTAATTAAAGCACATTAATATATGGTTTGGTTTAACTTGTTGCTGTGATAAAGTACTCCGACTAAGCCAGGCATGGTGGTACACGCCTTTAATTCTAGTACTTCGGAGGCAGAAGAAGGTGGTTCTCTGTTAGTTCAAGGCTAGCCTGGTCTGTATAGCCAGTTCCAGGTCACTCATGGCTTCATAGAGACACGCTGTCAAACAAACAAGCAAGTAAACAAACAAATAGACCAATAGCAACTACACTGACAAAAAGCAACTTGGGGGAGGAAAGGTTTACTTTAGCTTACAATTCCATGTTGCCGTCCATAAAAGCAGGGAAGAAAGGCAGCCAAAACTTACCATAGCTGGGAGTATCACAGTCACAGTCAAGATGAAGGGTAGAGAGAAGTCATGTGCTTATGTTTGTGCTGAACTTGCTTTCTCTACCCTTGTACAGTACAGCATCCAAACACAGAGAACTGCACTGCCCACAGTGGGCTGGGGCTTCTTATGTCAATTAATACAGTCCAGAAAATCCCTATGGACATGCCTACAGGCCAAACGGATCTAGACAGTCTGCTGCTGAGACTCTCTTCTCAGGGGATTCTAGATTTTGTTGAGTTGACAATGAAAGCTAACCAGTACAGTGTCCAAACCTAGCCTTTTCCTTTATGCAAGCTATTCTTGTCTTACAGGAAATACATAGTGCCACGAGAGTCGTTTTACGGTGGATGGATTAAAACTCGACATTCATTTAGCAACTATCATGAACAGAGTTTTGTGCATTGCACAGTTGGGGACAATAAATCCAACAAGGCTTCTTGCTCTGGTTTTGGTAGGTTTGTACTTCCCTTGCCTAGGATGCAAAGATACATGTATGTGTAAATATGTAGGACAGATAAAAATCAACAGCATCAAAAGAATGCTTGGAATAAGTGATTATCAATTATATAAATAACAGCACTTTATGATGACCGAACTCTTTGCATCATTCAATGTTACAGAAACAATTTTACGTACACTCACCAAATTACCTCTCACAACAACCCAGTGAGGTGGATAACATTATTCTCTCCTAGATAAGTAAATCCCACTAACAGGTAGTAAGTGGCAGAGTTGAATTTTAGAACTAGGTCTGCTTGCCTGCAAAGCCCTTGATCTTAATCTCTATCTCATTATGCTTCAGAAACACACATTTTAAGCTGGGTAGAATCGATAAGTAGAAGCCAGTTATTGTAGGATATGGATTTTTGCCACTCTTGACAGACAGAAGATGTGACATTTCAACTGCTGGCAATAGGTCTTCAAGAGTTCTTCTTAAAAATGCAAATCTGCACTCCCAGGAGGATAACATATTTTAAAAAAATAAACATTTCAGGCTCTTAACTTGTGTCCTCGTGAAACCTTAAGGAGTAGGTTGAGTGACAGGTAAGCTTTGAAATGGGTAAGGAATCGCAGGTGTGGAAGAAGGGAGAAGCAGTCCTCACTGGAAGGCTGGGAGAGATTTTTGCTTTGAGGAAACAGGCATCATGAAAGAATGGGGCACCCACACTGGGCACTTCTACATGGCCAGAGGAGAAAGAAACATCTAATGCAAAACTCGCAACTTTATACTTTTGTATAAGGCCAGTATACTGTCCTAAAAAAATTCAGTCATATGTCATTAGCAGCTCAGCAAATAAACATGTACAAATTTTGAAAAATTACATTATTTGGCACAAGCAGGGGCTGAAATGCCAGTTCCATTGTCTAAGAATTTCAAATCAAAGAAACGTTTTCCTTTTCTTTTACATCCTTTGCCCCCCCATTCTTTCTGTAATGACATATTTTACCCAAGATCTTCAGTAACATGATTCTAAATTAGCGTTATACCCAGAACAGGGATGCTAATAGAATCAATTGCTAATTAGTTCTGTTGCTCCTTTCCATTGCAATTACCTTCCTATGTTAGCACAATACTTGTCGATATATGACTCACAAAATTTAACTGTGACTTTACTTAAATACTTAGTTTCCATCGTCACAATGCTAATAATTATAAGGATGATGATTATAATAATAATAAGCTCAAGTGGTTTAAGAGTTAGAGACGGGAGTCTAAAAATGATATCTTCAAGATCTGCGTTTATCCTACATCAATAATTTTGCCACAAATTTGTCCAATTTACAAATCAAAAATAGATTCTTCTGTCAGCAAAGTATCAGTCTTGTATCTGAAAATCAAGCACAGCTTGTTCATCGTCAGAAGCCACAGAGGCTCTGAAATCAGAACTTAGCTGCCAATTTTGTTGATGATGCATGAGATGAACCGGGTACAGCTGGCTCTTCTCTCCTGCGCTAGCTTTGCAGCATTGACATTCGTGAAAAATCTGTTTGTTTTTTGTTTCAGGAAATTAAATAGCTATGACTAAAATGAAGCAGGGGGAGAAGATATATCTGGGTAATAACCAGGTGCCATTTTTATTTTTAAATTATTTTTTTTCCCCTGTAGAGTCACTTGATTTACTGAGACACTCCTTTGACTTGACCTGTTGGCACAAATGACCTCAAAGAATACAGGGGAAGCCACTGCCATAAACAAGCTAGAGGACTCCATTTTGGATAACTAGAGAAGAAACAACTTAAAGAACTTGTAACTTAGCCTCCATCATAAATAAGTACATACCATGTCCTCAATGCCTACTTCTTCCAACAGGGTGTCATATTTCACATTCGTAAAAATAGCTTCATTTGCTGACATGTAAACTGCTTTTTCAGAATGAGCACTTCATGTGCTTAGCACCTAAGCTTAAAGCCTTCATTTTACAGAAATAAGCCTATTCCTAAATATTACCCTAAAATGAAGAAACAAGAGACTTTTAAATACTGCAACATCAAGTTAATGACATAAAGCTACATTTTAGATCTTTAAATTACTGGAAGCTTTGTGAGTTGGGCATATTCATTTCCTTTTTTTCTGGCAAGCCTTAAAAAGACTATGCCTGGTTCAGGGTTAAGGGGAGGATTGGATACACTCAGTAACTGTCAGCATTATGGATCTTTTAAAAGTGATCATAAAGACAACAATAATTTTATTATTATTATTATTACTACTACTACTATTGGTAGTGTGTGTTTGTACTGTGTATGCATGGGATGAAGTTGCCCATGCTTGCCTGTGTGGAGGTCAGAGATCAATGGCGAGCCTTCACATGAGTCAAGGCATCCCGCTAGCCCTGGAACTCACTGCTTTGATTAGACTGCTTGTCTGGAGAGCCTGTCTGGCCAGAGAGTCCTTAGGATCTTCCAGGCTCTACCCTTCCCCAGAACTGGGGTTATGGACCATGCCAGTATGCCCAGCTTTCTATGTGGGTGCTGGGGATAGAGCCAAAAAGGTCTTCCTGCTTACAGAGCCAGAACTTTATCTGCTGAGCTCTCTCTCTAGGGCTCCCTCCTCCACTAAAGTCTTAAAAATACAAAGAGAAGGAACGAGAACATACTGTTTTTTTTTCTCTTCCTTTCTTTCCTTTTTCTTTTTTAAAGACAGAGACTCACTACTCATAGTCTTGGCTGGTCCACAACCCAAACAGATTCACTTGCTTTTGCATCCTGAGTGTTGGAATTACTACCTTGTCTGGCCTGACATGCTTTAAAAAAAACTACAGACTAGGGGGACAAAAGCTTTTTCATTTATTCACTTATTAATTTATTTATTATTGGCAGTCAAGATTAAATTTGAGGGCCTCTTTGATACTAGGCAAGTGCTCTGCCTCTGGGCCACATATCTGGTCCCTATCAGCTTCTTTCCTCTCATTGTTCATCATGAACAAAGAGAGTTGGTGCTGGTGGGAATCTCAGTGGTAGAATATATGGTTGCCATGCAAGAGACCCTAGATTAGCCAGCCTTGGTGGCACAGGCATATGCCTTAAATCCCAGCACTCAGGAGGCAGAGGCAGAGGCAGAGGCAGAGGCAGAGGCAGAGGCAGAGGCAGAGGCAGAGGCAGAGGCAGAGGCAGAGGCAGAGGCAGAGGCAGAGGCAGAGGCAGAGGCAGAGGCAGAGGCAAGAAGATCTTTGTGACTTTGAGGCCAGCCTGGTCAGTGTATGGAGCTTTAGGATACCAGGACTACATAGAAAGACCCCGTCTCAAAAGACTAAAACACATAAATAAGAGGCCCTTGGTTCCATCCGTAGCATAATCAAAATAAATAAGTGAAAAATTTTAAATCTAGCATTGTAACAAATTTGAAGGGCAGTTCTATCATGGAAACAAGATACTTAACCAACCAAACACAATTTGAAAAAAAGGATATTAGGAATAAATAAACACAAATATATTAAGCACACAGAATCACACATGACATATATATATATGCATAAGATATATAATAGGAAAAATATTATAGCCCTAAAGGAGAAAAAAATAGCATAAAGTATAACAATGAACAACAGAAAATTTTGAAAATATGTACAATGTAAGTGAAAAAAAGATATGAAATGCTAATGTTTCTAGAAACATTATTTACAACTACCAAAGTGTAGCAGCAACCCGTGTTCATCAACAGAGTGTATACACCGTGGAATGCTGTTCCCCTTAAAAAGGAAGTGAATTCTGACAAATCTACAGTATGGATGAAAAATGAAACCATTATACTAGTTGAATTAATAAGCAAGTTACAAAAGTATAAACATTGTGGGATTTCACTGATTTTCAAAAATTATAAATTGTGTGTGTGTGTGTGTGTGTGTGTGTGTGTGTATAGATATGTACACATGAATGTAGTGCCCTAGGAGACTAGAAGCAACAGCCCTGGGGTGGAGTTGCAAACAGTTGTGAACTGCCTGATGTAGGTACTGATCTCAGGTTCTTGGGTGAGCCGTATGGATTCCTCACTGCTGAGCCAGCTCTCCAGTTCTGGATTTTATTAAATGAAGTATAGTCCTATCTTACATGATTACATTGAATCCCTTCAGCACGCACTTTGCTATTTGCTTGATGATGGCATTTGCTTTCTCTTTTATGTAGACTACAAAGCAGAGGAAAATAAAAATATACCTGCATAAATTAAATCTCCCCCTATGAACTTTCCTCTGTGTGTGTGTGTGTGTGTGTGTGTGTGTGTGTGTGTGTGTGTGTGTGTGTGTGTGTGTGTGTAAAAGGATATAAATAGTTACACATTTGTTCCTGGGAAAAAGGAAGTATAAAGTTGAACAAAGGTCATAGTTTAAAAAGATTTATTTTTTTTAAAATGTATCCCTTGTTTCTCTTGAATTTAAAGTCACCATTCAGACATA
This sequence comes from Uromys caudimaculatus, assembly GCA_028551405.1. Taxonomy (NCBI): domain Eukaryota; kingdom Metazoa; phylum Chordata; class Mammalia; order Rodentia; family Muridae; genus Uromys; species Uromys caudimaculatus. The sequence continues at coordinate 110,327,918 of CM052701.1, forward strand.
CATGAATTGCACTGGTGAGATGGCTCAGTAAGCGTCTTAGTCAAGGTTCCTATTCCCTCACAAACATCATGACCAAGAAGCAAATTGGAAAGGAAAGGGTTTATTGAGCTTACACTTCCACATTGCTGTTCATCACCAAAGGAAGTCAGGACTGGGACTCAAGCAGATCAGGAAGCAGGAGCTGATGCAGAGGCCATGGAGGGATGTTACTTCCTGGCTTGCTTGCTTCTCCTGGCTTGCTCAGCTGACTTTCTTATAGAACCCAAGACTACCAGCCCAGGGATGGCATCACCTACATTGGCCCCTCCCCCTTGATCACTAATTGAGAAAATGCCTTACAGCTGGATCTCATGGAGGCATTTCCTCACCTGAAGCTCCTTTCTCTGTGATAACTCCAGCTTGGGTCAAGTTGACACAAAGCTAGCCAGTAAGGGCACTTGCCACCAAACCTGACAACCTGTGTATGGTTTCTGGAACCCACATGGAGGAAGGAGAGAGAATCAACTCTTGCAAGTCTTGCAAGGTGCCCTTGATCTCTACATATATGCATAAATAAATGAATAAAGAAAGAAAACAAATATATATATTAAAGTTTTATGATTAAAAACTATATCATATATAGTCAAGGAGTTCCACTTCTATGTGTTTATTCTATAGTAATGCCTGTTCATATGCAAAATAATGTAGATGCAGGAAGATCTTGCAAACAACGTGCATCTATAAGGTACTGGTGAAATAGATTATGTTTCGTGGTTTTTTTCTTTTTTTGGTTTTTCCCAGACAGGGTTTCTGTGTGTAGTATGTAGCCCCTGGCAGTCCTAGAATTTGCTCTGTAGACCAAGCTAGCCTTGAACTCAGTGATCCCCGTACCTCTGTCTCCCAAGTGTTGGAACTGAAAGGGTGTGCCATCAAGAAGCTTTTCATCTACTAATATGAAACTATTGCCAAAGTAAGTTGTTAGAAGATACACAAGGTGGAGTGTACATGTTCCTTCAAAGAATATACAGAAGTATCTCTATGAAAAAATATAAGGGGTAAATTATGTTGAGTTAGCCTGGCAGGAAATCAGTGCAGGGTAACACAGGTGTGACAAAATTACTCTCTGTCTTTGGTTTTGGACCTTTTGAATTTTGAACATTTGAATATGTCACCTGTGGAAACCAAATTAAATTACAGTTTTCAGTATGTAGGGTATTTTAAAATAGCCTTGATTATTTTCATCTCAAGTCTTACTTTTCTCCCTATTGTAAAACCAGTATGAGATCTTCCCTGTACTACTAGCATTCTGGTTTCATTCTGCAAATGCTTGGGAAATCAAATCTGTTATTCCTGCTGGGATGGGAACAGTTGTCAGCATGTGTGGGCAGCAGTGGCAAAGGGCTTTTGAATAGAAGCGATGTAAACTAAATGCTAGAGTTGATTGGATTATAAACTCATGGTTGACATAGGAGACGTTTTATGTCAATCATAATTGTAAATACATCTTATGATAGAAATGGGGACAAGATCTAGACACAGTCTCTTGGACAGCTCTTCCATCCTGACTTGGGGGCAGCATTTGTGCTATCCAGTTTGTGCTATCCAACATCAGACCAAGGGTCTGAGCAGGGAGGGGGAAAGAGACATTCTCATGGCTACCTAAACTGTGTCTGCCTGCTTCCACACTGGGATGGATAGAATGGGAACATTCATGCTCTTTCTTTCTCTTCTGTGTATGTTGAAACTAGTTCCATTGTGTGGACTGGAAAATTAGGCATGAACTAAGTTTCATGGAAAACTTATGAAAAGGAACTTTCCGGGGCTGGTGAAATAGATTAGAAAATGCTGGTGTGCTCTGCAAGCATGAGTATAGGGATGCTTGTCCACATAGATATTAATCTCCAAAGAATGGAGGAAGAAATGGGAATTGATATAAATGTTTCAAGGGTACATAATAAATAAATTAAATCCAGGCCTCTGATCTCAATACTTGGGAGACAAAGGGAGGGAGAGATACGTTCCTTGTCAGTTCGAGGCCATCATCATCTACAGAGCAGGGGAGATGCCCTGGGAAGATGTGACAAGATGAACAAATGGTACCTGAGCACAGCTAACCAGCACATGGCAGAATGTAGGCTAGAATAAATGGGATATTTTAAGTTATATCTAGTCAGAGAAGAGTCTAGCTATATGGCCAAGGTATTTGTGATGGTTTGTATATGCACGGCTCAGGGAGTGGCACTATTAAAAGGTGTGACCTATTGGAGTAGATATGTCACCGTGGATGTGACCTTCATCCTAGCTGCCTGGAAGCCAGTCTTCTCCTAGCAGCCTTCAGATGAAGATGGAGAACTCTCAGTTCCTCCTGTACCATGCCTGCCTGGATGCTGCCATGTTCCTGCCTTGATGATAATGGACTGAACCTCTGAACCTGTAAGCCAGCCCCCAATTAAAGGTTGTCCTTATAAGAGTTGCCTTGGACATAATACGACCTGAGGACCCAGCTATACCACTCCTGGGCCTATACCCAGAAGATGCTCCAACATGTAATAAAGACACATGCTCCACTATGTTCATAGCAGCCATATTTATAATAGCCAGAAGCTGGAAACAACCCAGATGTCCCTCAGCAGAGGAATGGATACAGAAAATGTGGTACATTTACACAATGGAATACTACTCAGCTATGAAAAATAATGATGTCATGAAATTCGCAGGCAAATGGATGGAACTTGAAAATATCATCCTGAGCGAGGTAACTCAATCACAAAAGAACGAACTTGGTATGTACTCACTGATAAGTGGATATTAGCTGAAACGTTTGGAATACCCAAGTTTTACTTCACAGTAACCGTTGGACTGAGTGTGAGGTCCCAGATGGAGGATTTGGAGAAGGGACTGAAGGAGCTGAGGGAGTTTGCAGCCCCATGGAGGGAGCAACAGTGTCAACTGGTCTGACCCTCCCCCACCCCCCATGTGCTTCTGGAGACTGGACCATCAACCAAAGAATACACATGGAAGGACCCATGGTTCGGACCACATATGTGGCAGAGGAGGGCCTTATTGGCCATCAGGAGAAGGAGAGGCCCTTGGGCCTGAGAGTGTTAGAGGCCCTTGGGCCTGAGAGTGTTAGAGGCCCCAGTATAGGGGAATGCCAAGGTGGGAATACGGGAGTGGGTGGGCGGGTAGGTGGGTGAGAGAATACCCTTGTAGAGGCAGGGGGAGGGGGACGGGATAGGGGGGGGTTCCAAAGAGGAGACTTGGAAAGGGGGAAACATTTGAAATGTAAATAAAGTATCTCAAAAAAAAAAAAAAAAATAGAATTGCCTTGGAGTACCCTCATAGAGGCAGGGGTGATGGGACAGGGAGATTTTGAATGGGAGTCCTGGAAAGGGGAAAACATTTGAAATGTAAATAAAGTAAATATCAAAAAAAAAAAAAAAAAAAAAAAGAGTTGCCTTGGTCATGGTATCTGTTCACAAAACCCTAACTAAGACAGTATTTGTAAATATATTTTGAGTCTGAGTCTTATTTTTGGGAGCACGGGGCTGGGAGGAAGAACCAGGGCCAAACTTCAACACATGAGGATCCGAGTTCCATCCCTATACTCGAATTAAAAACAAAAGCCAGGATCGATGGTTTGGGTGAGTTCTCAACACTGTCACAAAAACCGAGGCAGACTGTTCCTGAGGAATGCCACCTGTACTGGCTAGTTTTTTGTGTCAACTTGACACAAGCTGGAGTTATCACAGAGAAAGGAGCTTCAGTTGGGAAAATGCCTCTATGAGATCCAGTGGTAAGGCATTTTCTCAATTAGGGATCAAGGGGGCAGAGCCCCTTGTGAGTGGTACCATCTGTGGGCTGGTAGTCTTGGGCTCTATAAGAAAGCAGGCTGAGCAAGCCAGGAGAAGCAAACAAGCCAGTAAGTTACATCCCTCCATGGCCTCTACATCAGCTCCTGCTTTCTGAACTGCTTGAGTTCCAGTCCTGACTTCTTTCGTGATGAACAGCAACATGGAAGTGTAAGCTCAATAAACCCTTTCCTCCCCAACTTGCATCTTGGTCATGATGTTTGTGCAGGAATAGAAACCTTGACTAAGACACTACCTGAGGGGGGGGTGTTGATCTTTCACACACACACACACACACACACACACACACACACACACACGCACACACACTTCAGAAAATGGAGTGGGCTGTATGCACCATAAAGACCAGAAACCACGTGATAAGTCCACTTCCATCTGTAGTCTGTGTTACTGTCTGTCATGCTATGTTTCTACCATCTCTCTTGACCTGGATTAATCTAGAAGCAGAAAATTGTGATGGGATTATCAAATTATTCAAGATGCATAGCTCACAAACCTAACTGATCATTATATGAAGTTATACTTTTCCTAACAAAACCCACATCTTTTCAAGGATATCACAGCTCCTACTGTGGGGCCATCTGTCTTAGTATTGAAAATTTGGGTACTATTTAAACGGATAAATCCTTAAATGGAATCTTAGCATGACGAATGGCTTCAGTGGCCTTTCTTAACTGAGTAAAATTGGCATTTTAAGTGGATCTGCAAGAGGCCCAAGCCAGTAGCTCTGCACACCTACATCTCCAGATGTAAGGATGGCTTTTGCAACTTCCAAAGACAATAAGCCACAGAAATGCTTTATGCATCATTCGCTTGTTTCCTATTGCTCCATTTTCTATGAGTCTTTGTATATAGCTCAGGCTGGCCTTGCATTTCAGCCTCAGTGGTGCTTAGGTTTCAGTTGTGTGCCAACATCTGCCTTTACCTCATTTTTTGATTACTCATTCAATCGCATGCATATGTGTGTGTGCGTGTGCGTGAGTGTGATGTGTATGCACACATGATACAGAAAATACAGGCACATCAAAGGTAAATAAAATTCTAGCTCTATAGCCCAGGCTGCCCTCAAACTCAGGATGTAATCTAGGCTGGCCCTGAATTTTCTATGTACTACTATATGTAATCTAGCCTGGAACTAAGAGCAATCTTCTGTCTCAGCTGTCCAAAGGCTAGGATTAGAGGCATGCACAATTACACTCAGCTTCAAAGATAAAGAGTTATAGTCTCAAAAATAATTTTACATTAACAAAGAGAAGCTGGACATGGGGACGCAGGCCTTTAATCCCTGCACTAGAGAGGCAGAGCCAAGTGGATCTCTTGGAGTCCCAGGCCAGTCTGTTCTACATAATGAGTTCAAGGCTATGTAGGGCTATGTCTTAGACACACACAACACACACAACACACACACACACACACACACACACACACACAGAGAGAGAGAGAGAGAGAGAGAGAGAGAGAGAGAGAGAGAGAGAGAGCGGGAGAGATATTTCCCTACATATAACCCAGATCTGCATGCGTCTCTATTAAAGGGAGTAACTGGATAGAATTTTGTGCAGACGTTTGCCGCCTCCCCCTCCACTCATCCTTCTGTTTCTGAGCCTTCCCAGATTCATACAGGTCTGTAAGGAACGGCATCCATTACTGTAACCTTTTCAAGTGACAGCACTTTCTTCCTACACAAGATACTGAAACCACGGGATTATTAAGGAGTGTGAATATGAAAGTGTGTGTGTACATGTATGTGCTTGCTTGTACAAGATGGGGAGAGTTTTATTTTCCTGAATATACTTAGCCCAGTTCTTAAAGGATCTGGGTTTATTTACTGTCCAACCCAGTGTTTTGTTTCAGGTTATTACAAAATATTACACAATCACAGATGTTGGGCCTGTATGGGAAATAATCAGCCATGCATATCAAATAAAATACAGAGAATAGAAAGGAGATAGTTTATTTGAAGCAGAGAGAAAAAGATAAGCAAGTTTAAATAAGAATTATTAAATTTTATAATACACTATCATGCTTATAAAGTATAGAATGCTACTATATGATGATTTTATGTATTTTATTCTTCTTTTTATATGTGTTTTAATTCAAAATGATTAGCTAGCCTCCATTCTCCCAGCTATAAACAAGTATTCTCTCATTCTCTCTCTCTCTCTCTCTCTCTCTCTCTCTCTCTCTCTCTGTCCTGGACCTCACTATGTAAACCAGACTGGCTTCAAATTCATAAAGACCTGCCTGCCTCTGAGTCCAAGTGCTGAGAGTAAAGGTGTGTGCCACCACACCTGGCTAAATGTGCATCTTTCTGCCTTTCTGTCCACTGATTTATTCAATTATTTGTTGATACATTTAACAGGTCAGCATTGGTGATGGCTAAATGAGCTGATGCTTAAAACTGAAAGATGATGGAGAGAACCCCTTCCTCCCAGAATCGAGGATGGTAGCAACAGAGCTGCCCAAAGAAACAAACAGCCCTAAGTGGAGGTCAAACAGAGGTGGCACGAGAGTGATTCACTTCTGAATATGGAAGTGGGTAGCCAGGGTGGCAGTGTGTGGCTAGGGGCAGGTGAATTCACAGTGGGCCTGTGCTCGAGCTGGGTGGTGACAGTTAAGCAGTGAGGGAATTTCATGTAGCCCTAGAATGGAGTTCGTGAGGTTCCAATGGTTACAGCATGGGCTGTTTCAGAGGACTGCGGTCAGTTGATGACAGTAATATAGAGGTGACGCCATTGGAACATCCAAATGTCAGAGATAGGGAACAAAGTTGTCACACGTCACTTGGTCAACTTTGACTGTTGTGTTTCCTTGTGGTGGTAGTAGAAGGGTTTGCTATCCATGTGGTAAGAAGATTGCCATCCACACTAAAATCCTAATCTGAATTAGGGACTTGCATTGGCTTTAGAACTGGCCCATGCGATCGTGTGAAACAGTAAGTATGTGCATTGCTATCGATTACCAGATAAATTCTGTGCTTACGATGCCTGCAGTAGGTGGGAGACTAGGTTAGGAGTGTCAGTCAGGGAATGTCACATTCGAACAACGGAAAATTCAATTCTAACTTACTTCAGTTGGAAGGCAATACATTGACTCCTATAACATGTCTGGTGATTGACCTGTAGTGTTAGGAACAGCTTGATCCAGCCTTAAAGGGTTTTAGTATTCTGTACTTCTCTCTCTCTCTCTCTCTCTCTCTCTCTCTCTCTCTCTCTCTCTCTCTCTCTCTCTCTCTTGGGTCCATTATTCCTGTGTTGGGATGTGATTTCAATTTACCCTCTTCTATGTTGAAGTGTGGAGAACAGAAAGGGATCTTTTTCTGATGTATATTTTAACTTGTCGATTTGGCTACCAAGTGTGTCCAGTTGGGAAACTGATGAGCACCGCCTTTGGTTCAAATGAATGCAGTCTGTGTAGCATTTGCATGACAATGCCTCTCACGACACACCTGGATCATGAGTCTTCCCTGGGCCTCTTCTCTCTTAATTACTCCTTTGAGTATCAGGTCTGAGTGAACTGGTTGTCTTTTGGGTAACCTGGGGTCCTTATCAGTTTTATTCTCGCCTTCTGTTTGGCCAGGGTCCTTTTTCTAGGTGCAGAGAAATCCTTTTCCCTGTTTAAAGCTTTTTTTGGATGGTGGTGGTGGTGGTGGTGGTGGTGGTGGTGGTGGTGGTGGTGTGTGTGTATGTGGTGTGTGAATGTATGTGTGTGTATGTGGTGTGTGAATATATGTGTGTGTAATTAGAATGTCTACATGTGTTTAATATATGATGTCAGGGAGATAAATGATGTGTGTATGTGCATGTATGTGTGATGTGTACATGATATGTGTCTATGGTGTTTGTGTGATGTGTGTTTATGGTGTGTATGATATATGTGTGCATGTGTGTGATGTGTGTATGTGTGGTATGGTGTGGTACCAGAGTGGTGCATGATTGTATGTGGGGTGTGTGTGTGTGTGTGTGTGTATGATGTGATTTCATGGGATGTGTGTGTGCATGCATGTGGGATATTGTGGGCATGTGATATTCTCACGTGTGTGTATGTCTGTGTGTGTTAGGAGAGGATGCATGTGTACAAATGTGTAGGATTTGTTTTTCATTTTCATTAGCCGTAAAAAGGTGTAGGGTGGGAGTCTAGGGGTTCAGGCTTATTCCACAGCTTACTCAGGAGGATGCCTGAGGCAGGAGGACCATAACTTCAAGACCTGCTGATCTACAGTGTTAGTTCCCAGGAAACTTAACGAGACCTTGTCTCATAATAGAAAGTTAAAAAAAAAGTAACCCTTTCTTCTAAGAATTTAGAACTTTATAAAGCAAAGTCAGAAACCCTTACAGACCTGTTCTGTTTGCCTTGACCATGGCACTTCTGTGACAACAGCCTCCTGTTTTCTTTCAGGAGTTGGGAAGGAGCAAAGAAGCAACAGCAGAAAATACAGAGAGAAGTAAAACACAGATATAGAGATTTGAAATACTTCTCTAGAGATATGTGATACTTCAAATCAGCAATCCAGAATTCTCGTCCTTTTTCTGTATTTTAGGATCTGAGAAGGCAGAGACCATTGACAAATAGGCTGGTGAGGAGTTGGGCCTTGTGGAAGATGTGTACCGTAAATTAGGCCTTGACAGGTATTATATGCCACCCTTTTCATTAGCATAAAATTTATGTCTGAGCCTCGGTTAAGGATTTGCCAGGTTCTGACTAATGTTCAGTAAAGCTACACAATATTTTGTGTTTATAATTTTTAATTACACTCCTGGGAAATTGATTTTTTAAAGGGGTGTGAGTTTTCTTTCTGCTTCTCTCATGACTAAGCCACTTAATTCAGACAGCACATTTAAAAAAGAAACTTCTAGAGAAAGAAATTCAAGGACCAATTGGCTTCGCTGTGTATGCCATTCACAGTGCTTTTCCATGGCAAATAAGGATTTGGGCTCCAACCAGGAAAAATACAAACTGTTGTTACAGTCAGTACAGGGAGAACTAAACTAAACTTCACAAGGAATTAAAGAGGGAAGCCAGAAAGGATCCTTTTGTGGTGAGAAACAAGATGAGCTTCTAAAACTCCTAAGGGAGTAGGCTGCGGCCCTGGAGTCCAGAGTCAGGGGTCACTGGTCATTTGACTGGAATGTGGGGGAGGGGTGGAGAATCCCAAGGCTTTTCTCTTACTCCATGTTCTGTTCATGGTTCTGATTGGTTGAATGTAGCTGGAAACCAGCACATAAGGAAGCCATGGAGATGCAGCTTTGGCTATGCAAACCAGAGGAAGACTGCAGAGATAGGTACGGCCTAGGATCCTGAAACCTCATGACGGCTTGTTTTAGGGGAATGGGAGGCAGACGTTCACAATACATTGTTACATGAAAAACATTGTCCACACTGTAAGCCCATTTGGGTAAAAATGTATGTATTTAGCAAAGTGAAAAGACAAATGATGTCTATCAAAATAGTAACAATGGTTATTTCCGCTTAGTGGCATGATTATTGATTTCACTTAAGTACCCTCCCCCTTGGTTTTTTATGTGTTCATTTTCTATACTAAAGATTAATTTTAAAAAGGAGGTTAGGGGATGAGGGAGTTACTAGCCCAGAACAGTCTGTATATGCTTCCCAAAGCATCATTCTGGCCAAGCCAATGTTTCTGGTTCTGCCTCACGAAGGATTTCAAATATGGTTTGATGTTGATAGTTTCTTTATTCATACCATTAACACAGTTGATTGCAGTACTTTCCAACAATGAAACACTTGGTGGATTAGCCATTAAAATCTAGTCAATCTTATGAGAAAAGTCATACATTTCTGCCAGTATTTGGCGCTGATGTTAGGTTTTGCAATTTTTCTGAATTTAGTCACCCTTATTTTTACAGACATTGCTTGTCCATTTATTGATTGATCAAGCAACTGATCTGGCTATTTGAGAAAGGTAATTTATGCTGGCTTCAGAATCTCGGTTTAGCCAAGAATGACTTTGAACAGGAGCCTGGCCCCAATGCCTCCACCTCCCAAGTGCTTGGGATTGCAGGGCATGCTACCACATCTGGCTGGCTTGTCTTGAAATAAAGAAGTTTGTACCTCTGTAATTCCGGTTGTCTATTCTCTTTCATTTGAAAACTCAAAGTCTTCGTGGCTTATCTAGCTAACCTTTTATTTATCCATCTGATGGTTGCTAAGATTTGCTTATACTACAACGTCAGTGATTTTTCATGTCAATCACCAACTGCACTGCACAGGATATGGCAAATATTTGTGCTCATTGCTCTGAAATCTCAAGCTGGCAGGCACCTCTCTCTAAATCCAGACCATGATTAACTGAGCAATAAAGCAAGAGTGCACAGTAGCTCCTCTTAGAAATTCTTCAACACCACTATTATAGAAGAACCCACTAAAGGATTTCATCTTAGGTAGTCAGAAACTTTGGAAATACTGGGAAATGTCCACATTCTAAACCAGAGTGGTAGGAAAACTGTGACAAGCTTTATGCTTTTACAGAAACCCAAATATTTATAAAACATTTTCTATCCCTCTGTTTCAAAGATTTCAGTATTATTGTTTTTATTTTCAGGAAATTATTTGGGTGTTTCTACTGGTTCTAGAATGAAGTGGCTTTGTATTAGTCGGCTTGCGATTGCCGTACATAACAAACTACCTATGCTGGATATCTTGGAAGAGGAAAATTTTATCTGAGTTCAAGCTTTCAAAGAGTTCAATACAAGAGGAGATGCTGCCATTGCTTTTTGGCTTGAGATGAAATAGAATGTCCTGGTCAGGGAATGTGTGTGGCAGAAGAGGTTGCTTGCCTTATGGTACCCAGAGAGCAAAGATGGTGTGGAAGAGGGGTCAGGATTAACTAGTATTAAGGCAAGAGTGCATAGTAATAACATTTTCACGTAAGATATAGTTCCTCAGGGCAGACATCCAAGGACCTACTCCCTTCACCTAGGTCCTACCTGCTGTTTGCATCACTTTTCAGTAGCTCATCAAACTAAGAGCCAATCAGTTGTGTCGGTAACCTCATGATAATATCCCAAGGATACTGCCACTGAGCACAATGCACATCAGAGATGAAGCCTTCAACGCCTGAACCTTTGGGGAACATTTCAGGTACAAACCATAACACATCTCCAACCACGAATAAATTTGGGCATGTTTAATATCCACTCGGGATGTGCTAATTTTCATTCTGCTAGACAGGTCCAGTGAGATTGCTCAGAGGGCAAAGTTACTTGCTGCCGGGCCTGAGGACTGGAGTTGGATCCCCATAGTTCACCTAGTGGAAGGAGACTACTGATTCTTTCTAACTTCCACACTGCGGGCAGAGGAAACTCACAGCCCCACCCCCACCCCGCTCCGCCCCATCCCACTGGGAATGCACAAGATAAATTAATAAATGTAAACACTAAAAAAAGGAAGAAGTTGGGGCTGGAGAGATGGCTCAGCGGTTAAGAGCACCGACTGCTCTTCCAAAAGTCCTGAGTTTAATTCCCAGCAACCACATGGTGGCTCACAACCATCTATAATGGGATCTGATTCCCTCTTCTGGTGTGTCTGAAGATAGCTACGGCGTACTCATATAAATAAAATAAATCTAAAAAAAAAAAAAAGGAGGAAGTGTAAGGATGGTGCTAATGATTAGCAGAGATCATACTAAAAGTGATATGAAGCAAAAAACGGTTCACTTTTAAACTGTGGGAGTAGCAGCGGCAAAAGAAAGATCCGGCTTCTGAGCAGCCTGCGCAAGGCCGTTAAAGCAGCCTTGAAGAAGAGATGAGGCGCTTGATAGAAAAGGAGGCAGATACGCTTTTGAAACTGGAAAAAATATTGGTTGACTTCTAGTTGTGATCACACTTCGGCGGTGTCTATGTGAAGCAAATGTTTTGGCTCCAAACCTGTTTCTTTCTTTTATGTTTTTTCTTTTCTTTTCTTTTCTTTTCTTTTCTTTTCTTTTCTTTTCTTTTCTTTTTTTAACCAACCTGAAGACAGGAGGATAAGGCACATTCTTTCTGACTGTCTAGGAAGGTCAATGAGAACACTGCTGGGGTGTTAGCCTCTGCTGGAGAATTTATTACCTTTCCAATGGAAAAAGTCAGAGATTGAGACAAAATAGGAGAAAGTGGCCCTAGTGTACTTTGTAACGCATAATCAGTCCGTTTCTCTCATGAGAAAGGAGCGTTGGCAAGGGCCTGGGACAGTATCAGGCATGAACTACCAGCATGCAAATGAAACAAGTGGCCATTTTCTTCTCTTAAATAACTACAACTGTATATATTCTGTTCCTTTTTTTCAAGTGGTACTAATATTTTTACTTTTGGGGAAAATGTACAAATAGAAAATGGTGCGTACCAGTACAATGAAGACATAATACTCAAATTTCCTGATCTTCCCATTTCCAGCCCAGGGATGGGTCACGACACCACTTTGCCTTGATTTTTGAATAAGAACCATTTCTGTAGCCCTCGTAATTCACTGGCCACGCCTCATCACTTCACTCTCCTGGTTAGGTCTGCAAATTTTCTATGTATCACCACCTCAGAGTATATATGGTTCATATTACTGAGACATTTGGCTCAGATGAAACGATGTCTTAGGGGCCAGAGAGATGACTCAGCCAGGAAAGGCTCTTGTCAGCAAGGCTGACCATAAGAGTTGGCTACTTGGGATCAACATGGCAGAAGAAAGACACCCAAAAGTTATCTAGTAACTTCCACACCAGTGCCATGGCATGTGAGCGCATTTGCACACACATACAAACACGCAATCAATATTAATGCAATAATGAATACAGTTTCAATCGACTGATAATTGATAATTCCAGCAGAGTAGCTGATCTTCATTCGTCTATGGGAACCTTGATGAATAAGACATGTGTCAGGGAGTGTTGTGACAGAAACACTTCATCTGAAGATGAAGATGGCAATGGAAATCTCTGCAGAAATATTTACCTATAGAGAAAGTCCTTTTAAACGCCAGTCTTGACTGGACTTCCAAATGCCAAAGGACCACAGACTTGGAAGATCACAACAGGCTGCGCCAACATGAAGGCCACAAAGATATAAAGGACAATGTGGCTGAGATGGTGATTCCTGGGACCCAGGCCTCGCTGTTTCTTCTGGACCCTCGGGTACAGTGGTTTAAAAGTAGCACGGGCAGGCATTTAAGACACTGATTTCTTTTGTTTTGGGTTTCCATTGACAATTTCTACCCCCAAAGCACACTGGACCTGTAGTGGAGGGGAAGTTGGGGCGGAGGAGCGTCCAGACGTTTTAAAGCAACTTAGTTGAAACTTGCTGAAGAGTTGAGCCAGGGGTGTCCGGGTTGGCGCTCGGTGGCCGGAGGGTGGGACAGCCTCCTCGGGCGGGCGCGGAGCCCGGAGGGCCGGGCCTGCGGCCTGGAGGCAGGGCGCGGCGGGTCATTGTTTCCTCGGCCGCTCCTCCCGCCAGGCCGGCGTCACTGGCTGGGCGCCCGGGCGGGCGGCGGGTTATTTATAGCGTGGGCTGCGCGCGTCACGGAGCCCAGCCGGGGTGACGGGACCGCTGACGCGCTTGGCCGCGGGGCCGAGGGCGCGGGGTGCGCGCGGGCGGCCACAATGGGCCGGAGCGCGCGCCTCTACGGCCTCCGCGGGCCGCCCTCCGGCCCCCGCCCTCGGCTCCGCGCCCCCAAGGGGATGGCCGGCCTCGGCCTCGGCCTCGGCCCTGGGGCTCATCTCGGCGATCCGCGCTCCCTGCCGTGCGCCCGGACTGCAGGAGGAGCTGGAGCCGGGCTGCTCGACCACTCCGCGCCCGGGGACGCGGCGACCTGGGGCCGGAGCGCTGGGCAGGTAACGTGTACTGGACCGGGCTGGGGGCTCCGGGAGGCCCGGGGGCGGCCCTTCTCTGACTTCTGTCCCCGCGGTGGCCCGCGCCGGGGCAGGAAGCCGAGGTGGGTGTGGAGCGCCAGAGCGGGAGAGAAACTTCAGTGTGACCAGTCCCAACAGGCTCCTCCCGAGAGGCCGGCGCGACAGTGCACCCTGTCGCTCTCCTCCCTAGACCCTCCCCGGCCACTCCTTCTCCTTGTCTCCCCTATCCGGAGGCCGGGGATCATCACCCGCTGGCTCCAACCCTGGCTCGCCGGAGCCCCACTGTCGCCCTGGCAGGGACTTTTAGGGACTTGTTGGCCGCGGAGGCCAGTCTTGAGCCCTGTTCTTCCGGCTGCTCCGCAGCTCCTCGCACGTGGCAGGCAAGCAGGCTGCCGAGAATTTGCTGAACCTTCTAGGAAATTGCAATCGATTTGTATCTCACTTTCGCTAATTGGGAGTTCAGAATTAAACTTTAATAAAGCATTTGTGTCGTCTCGTCTAATTGTGAAGGCTTCCATTCGTCCTGCTAGATAGACTCTAAGTCTCAAGTTAATGGCGCTAAGCTAGGGATCCCCTCCCCCCCAGTACAATTCCGTCAGCCAGTCGTCGGCGCAGCTGGATTTCTGTAAGGTACAGATGTTGCTAATGGCAGCTTAAGCACGGATGGGCAGATAGCATACGGAATGCAACATGTTGCCATATGGTTCCTTTAGCCTTTCACCTCCAGGGATATCAATCATATATATTCTGGGAGGAACCTAATGACTCTCTGAACAGCAAAATGAATTACCTGGTACAATTTATATCCCCTGACCTGATACGTTATAACAACCGGAAGATAGCATCGCCCGATTGCTGTGGTATAAACTGAGTTACAGAGCTACATTTCAAATTCTATAATCAACTATAGGTAGTCCGAGGGACCCTAGCACATCATTCGGGCAGTAAAATCGGTTTCTGCATCTTCTTCCTCCACCCTCTTCCATCTTCAGACATTCAAAATTGATGAAGTTTAACAAAACTGATCTTGGAAATTGCCATTCTACCTACTAACAGGTGAGGTGTGGAGAGGTGGAAAATACGACTTCCGGAGTTAGTTACACTTACGAGTTCTTTAAGAACACCATACTTCAAAGCCAGAAAATCCAAGGACTCCTAGGAAAAGTTGTTTCAGTGTTATTCCCAAATCTTGTTACATAGATGACATTCTCACCTAAAACCAACAAAATCCTGCCAAAACGCTTAAGAAAACAGTTCTAAGAAATAAGGACCTTTAACCGAACTAGAACGTTTTCTGCAAATCAGTTCCTATACCCTACTCCTTCTCTGTGTCTTAATCCAAGCCTTGGTTGGAGATATAATGTGAACATAATGACGTATTTCTTTCCAGGATGTCAGTATTAACACAGTGAAGTCATTGCTTAGATCCTACTGAATGGCTTAGTAATACTTCACATTAGATTTTAAAACCTGGTGACTAATAAAATATTGTAACTGTCTTTAAGCTTGGATTATAAACAAGATTGTCTTTTTACCATACCTCGTATTTTTGATTCACGAATGCAGATCACAATAAAAGACAAGCAATAACTTAGGAGTACAAATTAAAGTATTATCCACACTTTAATTTCACATTTACTTTTATGTATCATAAAGCTAGAAACATGATATATAGGGCTTTTTTGCATTCAACAATATATAAAATGTTCACGTGAACCGATAGACTACCAAAATACATAAAATAGACTCAAACAGTCTAAAAATGTGTTTACTTTTAATTTTATACATTTCAGAAAGTGCTAACATTTCAAAAGTTTATATATCATGTCCTTTCAGAATCATTTTGAAAAGCCAAGATGACACCCTCATCCCCTGGACACACACCTTATAATGGCTGATGGTTTGTGAAGCAGTGTTTGGGTTCATTCAGACATTCTGTAATTATATCTAACACCTTTTGCCTATTTATATAGCAAAGAGTCTTATACAGAACAACTTAGGCTGTGTCTAGCTTATGGCAAGATTCTTTGCTGGAGCTGTTTTCCATAATCTTTTACTAGCTGAGGTTTTAGTTTGCTCTGCAGCACTAGTACTCTATGAATTTAAACCCAGACCAGGAGTGAACTTGTCAATAATGACTCCATCTTCATGACCTGTGAATTGACAGTGGCTGTGTCCCTTAATCAGTCACACAGAACCTGCCTTATAAAGCTGTTATTGTCATGGGCAGATACTGCAACCTTTTGTCAAGCCCTGTGATTATTAAAGTGTTCCTCCTTCAAATCCAGGCCAAAAGGCCTCCTGGGCTTCCTTTCAGAGTTCAAGCAAAATCTCAGGCAGCACTGTTTGCTCTCTGTCTCCAGTTGTATCATTACGTTTACATTTCATCGATAATCTCAGGCACCTTTACAGATATAAACCATGCATGTTTTTGTCTACTTACATGGCAACAAACCTAAGATACATATCTTACAGCATCATTTCAACTTAAAGAGTTGACAGATGGACACCGTTACTCTGTATAAATAATGTATCCGATCGCCAGGGGAACACCTGAACTGACACTGCCCCTGTCCACTAGGAAATAACTTTCTTTTTTGTTTTTGAGTGGTCAGATTTAAACTCGTCTTTTCAGTGTTGTCCTTCCATGTTGTTAGTGAATTTGTTTAGACAGGAAAACTTTTGAAAAATATGCATGGGTTGGCCAAGAAAAGATTTCTGTGTTTTTGATGGCCATGGATATAGGGCCTTAAAAAAAAAAAGATTCCCCATACTAAGTAATTTTACTTCCAATTTTTTTTCTCACAGACACATTGGTGCTCTTTAAGTTATCCTGAGTTTATGGTTTTCTCCAGGCAGCACGTAACCAGTTATGAACAGGCATGAGGATTCTAGTAAAACTCTTCATTCAGCTAAGTGGGGCTGTGAGTCGTCAGGAAAGTGTGGACCCCACTGCACTGGAGTCTGCTTTTCAAATTCAAAACCCATGTTGTTGCATTGAAGCTTGTTCCTCTCCTTTATGAGCATTTCATTACAAACGAAAGTGGCAGTCTGTATTACCCCAGGCCAGCAGGAAGTGGTCCCTCGTTCTCATCAATATGCGGCTTTGTCTTCAATATGGGGTGGTATGAGTACCGTACAAACACCATATAAAAAATTGACTTGGGTTGCCCTTGCTTTGAAGACTGACAGGAGCTCTTTCTTTAATTAATCTTGTTCTATTTCATGTTCTGTATTCAGATATTGAAATACAGTATTTTTATACATTTATCAGGTTGTGTTTGCATTTATTTAATTTATATTTCTCTTTTTAAAGCGTGTAGCCTTGAATGTTTGTTCTCCTTTTTTTTTCACATCATTACTCTGGTACTGCTTGATGTAACTTGATTAGCTCCCTCCCCGGTCATGATTGGTAATTAAAATAGGCATTAAAATTAGTCACTTAGCAATTTTGCTGTTCAATTGGCAATTAAATTACTTAATTGCAATTAAAGTCCTAATTTTAATTGGCAAAATGATAGATGTAGATTTAAGATAATATGTATAAATACTTTAATAAGTGTCTATATAAGGATTACTTAATTACTCAACTTCAAGTTTATGCTGTTAACTTTAGAACTTTTAAGTGAGCAATGAAATTTATATTACATCTATTCAAAGGATATGGTAATTAGATTTATTTCTTATTGCTATAAGGGTCCTTGCTATAAGTTACTTTTGTAGTGTTCAAATTGTAAGCTTGATAATTGAGAGTTATGATGAGGAAAAGGGCGTATATGTCTTTGTTGAATATATCAATACCTTATTTTCTTTTTCATTAAAATAAGAGGTTCTTTACAAATTAGCTTGAGAGAAAAAATAAAATGTAGTTATTTTCTTATTGAAAGTAGAACAAAAACTGGCTGTCTTGAGACTTACATATGACTGTTGGAAAGTGTATATATTTTATCTGTTTAAAGAATATATTTTATCTGTTTAAAGAAATCTTGTCTAATACTGTTAGAATAACTAATGTCACTGGCTCTTGATAGAATTTCAGATGTCTTTTATAATAGTATATAACTTTATTTTCAAAATTTTAAACGTGTTTTAGGACATTGTATATTTTAATATCATCCATGCTTACTGAAATGAGCAAATAAATTCTAAAACCAAAATTATTCTTCTTTTTAATAAAAGAATTTTTTCAGAAGAAAATATTAATAAGTCTCTATAAAAGCAACTATTAGGAGAGGGCCATTGTAAGCCAAGTATTAAGGGAAAAAACACAAAGATTTTTATTATGTAGAATAGTTTTTGAGTGGCATGAGGCTTTACCATATGTTCAGTTTTATGGTTTTAATTTATAAGTAGAAGCTTCTAGAAAAAAGTGCTGTTTACTTCGGCACATCTTTACACATTTTCTAGAATTGAGTTCTGAATTAAAGTAAGACATTTTAAAAGCCCATGGTCCTTGGTGAAAAACAGCCTGGGTAAAACTGAATAAAAGCTGCATGTATCTAGAATGTGGATATCAAAGAAGCAGTTGACTTCTCCAAGTGTCCCACAGGAAAGGGGCAGTTTGGTTGATTAATATAGCCCATGGCTGCAAATGAAATGGCAAAAGCAAAACAATAAAACATCTTTAATACTAATTTTTTTCTTTAGAGAACCAGATGCTTTAAAGTGAAAATTTATTTTTTCTATCACTTTTGGAAGACTGCCTACCAAATAACAACAAAGGCTGTGAATGTGAGTTTGTTCAAACATAATTTAAAACACATCTCACTTTAATGCTTATAAGTTCCAATACTCACACAATTTTTAAAAAATATCTTGAAGTTGTCTCAACTCTTACAGCATAACAGGTATGTCCATTTCATTGTATCTGCGTTGTGAGGTATCCTTTGAGTTCATTTGGGGAGAATACTGAAATCAACCCCCAGAGGCCTCTTCCTCATGCATTAAAATAGAAAATCCGATGGGATTACATTTATGTTTGCTCTCTAAATTATACCAAAAGCTCAGTTTTATTAAGTATAATCTGCTTAGCCATGCAAAAAATAAAATACTTAGGTTTATATGTGGGTTTATTTTCATTTATACTGATTTTTAATGAAAATATTTTTTATGTACAGACAGATATGTACTGCTTAGTATGTGCTAGTATCACGAAAAGTAATATAACATTACCTTCATCAATGCTTTTTAAGGTTTCATCATTATATTTATTAATAGCGATGACTTGCAATTTTCATAAGGAGGGACCTACTGTGCACAGCACCAATTCTTTGCTTTCATTATTTTAAATTATTGAGAAAGTGGACCTTTATTAATGGGGAAACGTTACACATTTCAACTTGGCGATAATTTAAAGTTCCATCAGGCTCTGATCCTGAAAAAAAAAACATTATTGTCATTTTAATTGAGTTATAAAATACTTTATTTGAAATATTTATGTGTAAGAATGCAGAAGAGTTGCAGCCACATAAATGCAGACTTTCAGTTTCTTTTAGCCTAAAGCATCGTTTTAACATTTTCTGAAAGGTTGTTCAATTCTACATTTTGATTCCATTATATGTGTAATTAAACCTCTATGCACAAAAGCATTCTCTTATGTACTAGCAAATATACCCACAGGAATTCTCTTCTCAACTATAATTTATTTAAACATGTAATCATAGGATTTTAAAACATGCTTTCATTTTTCCAAACTATATGCCAATTTGAACTGCTTTTAGATAAAATGAGAGATTTTATTGCCATTTTGGTTTTTTCCCTCTGTGACCTAACAGTGAGTTAAACATGGGCAGGAGGAAATAAAGAAAATCCATTGTGAACCTAATTCCATGTGTTAAACTGTTTCCCTTTTGGAGAAAATAGAAAAATAAAAGAGTTGTCGTTGTTTATGAATTCCAACACAATATGAACATTTGGGCCTGCAGACTTTTCTCCTGGGGCTTAGTTAGCCTAAGTAGTAAATAGCTCTGTGTGTGTGTGTGTGTGTGTGTGTGTGTGTGTGTGTGTGTGTGTGTGTGTGTGTGTGTGTGTGTAGCACGCATGCCTGTGTGTTTGTGTGGGAGATTGTCTCTTGAACATTGTGGAGTCAGGCCCCCTACTGACAAGATCAGTCAATTGCAGACCTTGTCTTTGCTCCTGCAGCTTCGTCCCTTTCCCTCAAGTGGGAAAAAACAGTTGACTGAGATTTTGAGAGTGGCCCCTTTTCATTTTCTGATGTGTGCACTCGAGCCTTCCCACCTGGAGCATATGCGAGCTCTGACCCAAACTCCAACCGTAGAATAGTCTCAGCCTAGAATTACTTTAAATGAGTCTATGCATCTTTCCTCAGTAGTAGTAACATCCAGGGAAGCTGAACGTAAATTTGAAAAGAGGAAAAACACACATGAATGAAAAAAAGTCTTCACTTCCTCTCATTTACATGTTATAATTACCCTATTCTCACTTATTATTGTAGTAAATTGCTATGACCGCTGCCTTTTGATCTTGGGTATAACAAGGCTTGAGCAAAGCTTTATTAGGAAACCAAGCACTGGAGGTTGGTAAAGAATAACCCTCGTTACTGTGCTCGTTCCACGGTGTTCAGATAAGAACTCCAGGCCCTCTTTCCTCTCTCAGCCCTCCCCAGACTCAACTCAACCCAAACTGAATGTGTTTTTAATGACTCCGGGAGAGGAGCTTGCAGAGGGCAACATATCTACTTAGCAGCTTTTGTGTAGGGAGGTCTGTGGCTACGACCTTAAACTCCTGATACCCGCTCTCCTGGAACTGTATTAAAAAATAATAACTTCCACCCCAGTGTTGCTAAGCTTGGGTTTCCGACTGTCTGAAAATAGCTGCTGGGAACCTGGCCCACCGCGAGGATCAAGGAAAGCTCCTGGTGACCGCACCCTGCTCCCTCACGGAAGGGGAAGGGAACCCGGGAGGGCGCCTGTGAGCTGGAGTTGCTTCTATTTTGGGCCCAGCCTGGCCGGTGCGTCAATGCCTGCGCCCCTGCGTCACCGTCACCCCCACCCCCTTCCTTCTCCATTGCTCTCCAAACTCTCACTTTTTCCCTTTCGTTCGCGTGGAATCGCTTCTGCCCACGGGGCGCTGACGCTGCGGAGCTCACACTAATAAGTTGTTCTTCACCCTGCCCCTCCTTGCACCCCACCCCCACTTCCTGGTTGTTTTTTTTTTTTTTTTTTCCTCCCTCGCGCCCATTAGGGCACCGCTGAGCCGTAGCGGCAGCAGCTGGAGAGGCAGCCGCAACATCTGGGGGAAACTTAAGGTGGTCACGTAGGTTTCCCGGAGGCTGATGCACAGTGGAGCCCGCGGCTTGTCTGGGCAGCCGCAGGGCACCCGATGGCAACGCCTCTGCAGCCGCAGGCTCGCTCGGCGTGGCGTGGAGCGGGCTAAGGCGGAGGTGCAGGCTAGGAATGAGCAACGCCACAACTCGGAGAGTTCCCCCGAAGAGTTCCGCGGTGCTCTCCGCCAGTGCTAGGATCACCGAGAGGCGGTCGAGCTGTACATTGCCGCCGCTGCCCCCCCCCCCCCCCCGATCGCCCCGGCCGCTTGGGTGGGAGCCAACGCTCGGGAGGAGGGGAGAGGAGGAGCGCTGTCCTGGGCGAAGAAGGGGACCCTACAAAGTCGCTCTCCCTTGGCCTCAGCCCCTTCCAGGCCTGGAGAGAAACCCGAAGTGGCCTGTCTGGCCAGCTTCACTGGGGTATTGGTAGTAGGGTGAGCCTCCGGAGGAGCTGCGATTCCTTTGCTAGAAAGATACACGAGCTTGGGGGTGTTGGGGGGAATTGTCTTGCAGAGCAGAGCTGGAGGCGACTGAGAGGACCGCGGGGGTAGGGCACGCTCCCACAGCTCACAGGGACCCTGGGGTGAGGCAATGGGCGCACACTCTCCGTTTCGGCGAGACTCCGAGCGGCCCACCACCGCCTCGAGCTCCACTCCCCTTACCGTTTCTCCCTCCATGCTTTCTTCTTGGTTGCGGGTACCACAGTCCCTGCGTTTCAGAAACCCGTGAAAGGAACTGAAGGGGTTTGGTGGGCACAGCGAAATGTCAACGGGGTTAAGAGTTGACGAGGGGGTGGGGGCGGTGGATCAGATCACCTTTGGGCTGGAGGCGCACCTGTTGCCCGAGTCTGTAATGTATTGTCTGCGAGAGAAAAGCAGGCAACAGTTCACTCCTACTTGTGGGGTCCTCTAAGGCCTGGCTCACTGTCTACCCTCATTCCTTTCACACTGCTTTAGGTATTATATCTTTTTAGTTTCAGTAAAGAGGAGGAAAGAAAAATAGGCCCTGACCCCTCATCCCTGGAAGAGGGGAAGAAGAGTGAGTTTTTAAAAAGGGGGATGCGCACTGACTAGGGAGGGGAGTCCCATCTAAAGCCCAAGCCTTTGGAGAGTTACGAATCACAGGACAACTGTCCCCACTTCTGCTAAGGAGTGTGGAGGGTATGTTGGGAAGCTGCAAGGCACACCTCTGCCCGCTCGGTCCAGGTGCCAGCTACCTGGCCCACGCCAGCGTTCTTTTCCGTTCAAGCTTTTGTTGCACCCTCCCCACGTGTGAGGGCTCAGGGTCGGGGGTGGGGGCAGGTGGAGCGTAGCCTCACCGCGGGCTTCACCGACCTGGGTTGCAGAAGTCACACTTCTTTCGGAAAAAAAAAAAAAATCCACCCAAGTGGACTACCAAGGTGAACCGTTCCCACCTTAAAATCAGCCCCAGTCGTGACGTCAGGTCGGAAATATACCAAAGCGAGCGCGGGCCAGGAGTCCGGGGAGCGCGGCGGCTCGGCGATTGGACCGCGGGCCGCTGACGCGGGCTGACGCGCGCAGACTTTAGGTGCATGTTGGCAGCAGCAGCGCGAGCCACATAAACAAAGGCACATTGGCGGCCAGGGCCAGTCCGCCCCGCGGCTCCGCACGGCTCCGCGTCCCTCTCTCCGGCCCCGCCGGCTGCCTCCCTCTCCTGCGGCCGGGCTGGCTGCGTGTGGCTCTCCGCGCCCCGCTCCCGCAGCGCTTCCGCGGACCCCGGCTCCTCCGCTCCCGGAGGGAACTGCACTTCGGCGGAGTTGAATGAATGAAGAGAGCGGAGAAGTGAGTAGATGCGGCGGGGCCGCCCGCGGTCACGCGTCCTCCGGGTCTCCGCGGACCGGGATCGGGTTCTCTGCAAGTGGGCGCTGGAGGCGCGGAGCGCGAAGGGGCTGGGGGGGATGGCGAGTGGGCGCGCGCAGCTCCGCCGAGCCTCTGCTGGAACTCCGCGGGTAGCGTAAAGGGGGGGAGTTGGCTGCCGGCAGAGGTTTCCAGGCTTCTCATTGGTGGATGTGGCAGGGGGACTCCCACAGTTTTAGGAGAAGCGGACTTGCCTGCGGAGATGTGTGCAAAGTTTGCTCTTGGTGTGAAATTGATTGTGGCTTGAGGAGGCTCCATCTCGTGAACATGTGGGAAACAGTCCGGGAGAGAAAGTTTACGTGTTGCTTGGGAACAGTGTCGCTCAGCTCGTCCGTGTGCGGAGGTTTCCCGGAGATCGTCTAGCAAGGGTGGTGTCGGTAGAGGGTCCTGTTGCGAAGTTGCCTGAAATTTTTGGTTTTGATATATGCTGTCCTTCGGTAGTGTGTCAGTCAGTGTGTGCGTGAGGAAAAAAATACAGTTATGAAACTGTGGCACAGCATAGACATATTTTCAAGGGCGGCGGCGGATGGGGGTGGGGGTGGGGGCAGAGTCCTCTGGTTTTTCTTGTTAACCTTCTCCACTCCTCGAAGCAAGCAAGATTATGGAAGAAGGGAGAGAGAGCAGAAGCAGAGGGTGTTTGGGTTTCTTTATTTTATTAACAAGATCGTCTATGCTCTAGAATGCCTTGCAAGTGGGAACATCTGAAAATAGCCAGGATACAAGAATGCCTTGTCCCAGCAAGTAGGCAGCCCGTGGAAAGCATTGTGGGGAAGGTGTTCAGCTTGCTGTGCTGAGAAGAAGTGCTTCTGACTTTGGTGCCAATATCATATACGTAATATCTCCTTCCCTCTGCAGTTGACCCAAGATACTCCTGGTAAAGTAGAGGTCTCTCTCATCACCTCTTGGCCATTAAAGGTGTTGAAAATCCAGTTCTATGGAGAAACACCAATTCACTTGTACCTCAAGCCCCAGTGCTGGATCAAAAGCAATTTCAAAAGCTACACACTTGCACCCACATGGGCTTCTTGGTTGTCCAGGCCTCGCTAACATTTTCTAAGGGTGGGATCTCTATTGTTTTTTTTTTTTTTTTTCCACGATGTACTTTTGAGTTCTACTAACTTTCTTTCTCCTTCTAAGAGAAAAGTCCGTGTGCCTACAAGAGAAATATTAAGGGGAGGCTTTGATGCTGTGTTTTCTCTTTAGCCCAGACTTCTTAGGTTTGAAATAAAGTAGAATGACAATGGCCCTTCCATCTATAGCAAAGGGGCCAATTCATTGTATCGGTCAGTATCCAGTAATTCATGGGATAACTTCCCCACAGGATGCTTTCTCTGCAGAGATTTACAGTGGGAGATGAGTGGCATTATCTGCTGTTTAGTCACTGAGTCTCTCCACATTCATTTTAAGCTGCTGTTTGGTAATTCTTCACACTCATTTCCAAGGAAGCACTAAGGGCCTGCTGAGTGAGTGTGCATTTGCGCAGCCAAGTCTGGCTGGGAAGACATCCTGAAACTTCCTGTGTCTGTATTTCAGGGAGATCTGACGGGCTGGATTCCCAATTGCTTTTTTTAAAAAAAAAAATCTTGGAAACTTTGTCCTTCGCTGAATTACGACACTGTCCACCTTTAATTTCCTCGAAAACTCCAATAACTCGGCTGAAGGTTAGTGAGCTTTTTCTTTCATTACCTTTCCCGAGTTCCCCATATATCCAGAAGAAATCAGGGCAACAGGATCTTTTCAGGCCAAACCTGTGCCTTATGGTCACAGAGAACAACTTTCTCATTGTGCAATTCAACTTCATTTCTAGATCATGGGTTCTAGAAATCCTGTCGATCCTGAGTTTCAAAGAAGAGGCTCATCAGAGTGGGATTGTCTGCGGGAAGGGGGTGGAGCGGGGGGGGGGTGCGTTTGGAAATATCCGGGAGTGTAGACCCTCAACAGCTTTCCACCTCTGGGTCGTCCAGGGATCAGCCCATTTCTTTCTTCATCGCAGTTCGACCTCTTTTGCCCTTCCCCTTGCACCCCTCTCCCCTATTCCCCCTGACACCGCGGGCTGCCGGTGTAGCTCCAGGTGTACCCGAGCCCGGAAGAAAGTGTTCAGTTGACCAGGCTGAGTGTGTATCACCCTGTTTCATTTCCAGCCATGCCTTGTGTTCAGGCGCAGTATGGGTCCTCGCCTCAAGGAGCCAGCCCCGCTTCTCAGAGCTACGGTTACCACTCTTCGGGAGAATACAGCTCCGATTTCTTAACTCCAGAGTTTGTCAAGTTTAGCATGGACCTCACCAACACTGAAATTACTGCCACCACTTCTCTCCCCAGCTTCAGTACCTTTATGGACAACTACAGCACAGGCTACGACGTCAAGCCACCTTGCTTGTACCAAATGCCCCTGTCCGGACAGCAGTCCTCCATTAAGGTAGAAGACATTCAGATGCACAACTACCAGCAACACAGCCACCTGCCCCCTCAGTCCGAGGAGATGATGCCACACAGCGGGTCGGTTTACTACAAGCCCTCTTCGCCCCCGACACCCAGCACCCCGGGCTTCCAGGTGCAGCATAGCCCGATGTGGGACGACCCGGGCTCCCTTCACAACTTCCACCAGAACTACGTGGCCACTACGCATATGATCGAGCAGAGGAAGACACCTGTCTCCCGCCTTTCACTCTTCTCCTTTAAGCAGTCGCCCCCGGGCACTCCTGTGTCTAGCTGCCAGATGCGCTTTGACGGGCCTCTGCACGTCCCCATGAACCCGGAGCCGGCGGGCAGCCACCACGTAGTGGATGGGCAGACCTTCGCCGTGCCCAACCCCATTCGCAAGCCGGCATCCATGGGCTTCCCGGGCCTGCAGATCGGCCACGCGTCGCAGTTGCTTGACACGCAGGTGCCCTCGCCGCCATCCCGGGGCTCACCCTCTAATGAGGGTCTATGCGCTGTTTGCGGTGACAACGCGGCCTGTCAGCACTACGGTGTTCGCACTTGTGAGGGCTGCAAAGGTTTCTTTAAGGTGAGCAAGACCGGGCAGAGGTGGCAGGTAGCGATAACCTTGTACCTGAGACCCAGCAGTGTGCCCTCACCTTCCAGTCGGCAGCCCAGCTCGAGTTCCCTGAAGCAACCCTACGGGCTGTGGAAAGGGGCTTCGGGGTGTCTAAGGAAAGAAATAAGAAAGACTGGGAGAGTAGGGTTTCATCCCCCGCCCCCCCCCCCGCCCCACAGCAACCTGCGGCCCCGACGGGCTCCAGCCCGAAATTGCCGGAACCAGAGTTGGAAGCGGGCTATTTGCATGTGTTAGGCGCTGTCTTCCTTGTTCAGATTGAAATTGGTTAGGACAGAGAACCGTGTCTGAGCTAACCAAGTGGAACAGAATTCCCTATGGTCAAATTAAGTGATCTCTTTATTTCGCCATCCTGATTGAATAATCTTATCATTTTAAATAGAGAAGGTCTCCAAGGAATGTAAATAATATGAATGCCCACGGATTTGTATTTACTGAGCGTCTCCTGCTCCTTCTCCTGGCATATAAAACACAGCAAGGAGCGGCAAGGTTAGCTCAAATGTTAACGCTATCAATTTTCTTCTGGTAAATGCCCTGGGGAGGAAAAGGAAAGGAAATAGGAAGAAAAGAAAAAAGGAAAAAGAA
Organism: Uromys caudimaculatus; assembly: GCA_028551405.1. NCBI lineage: Eukaryota > Metazoa > Chordata > Mammalia > Rodentia > Muridae > Uromys > Uromys caudimaculatus. The sequence goes on from CM052701.1 coordinate 110,354,397, forward strand.
ATTTAAGGAGCAGTGTTTGTGTTTGTAGGGAAGGAATGCAGATCCAAGCCATTTTAAAAAAATGTGTCCAGTTTGCTGGACTTTGAATTAAAAAATAATAATGTTGGGCCTACATTCTCTCCCTCTACAGCGCACGGTGCAAAAAAACGCGAAATATGTGTGTTTAGCAAATAAAAACTGCCCAGTGGACAAGCGCCGCCGAAATCGTTGTCAGTACTGTCGGTTTCAGAAGTGCCTGGCTGTTGGGATGGTTAAAGAAGGTAGGTCCGGACAAGCTGTTGACCTCCCCCATTCCGTGCCCTAGAAAGACCACCAGCTGCTTGTGAACTCTGGTCCCTGCCTCACTCCCCAGCCCCCTGACTCCAGAATTCTACTGCCAAATGCCCTACTCTAAAGAAAGCCACTGGCCCTCCTTGTCTTTAAGTATAGGACCCAGTTAGAGGAAGGTTATAAAATAACCCGCCGTTTATTAATGCAGTTAAGTCTTTACAAGCAGAGAAGCTCTGGACCACCAGGTCCGGCTTCCGCTGCTTCCTCCGGGAGGCAGCTGAGGCTGGACTCAAGGGAACAGCGTTAACCCTTTAGTAATTCCTTTACAGTGGTTCGCACGGACAGTTTAAAAGGCCGGAGAGGTCGTTTACCCTCGAAGCCGAAGAGCCCACAGGATCCCTCTCCTCCCTCACCTCCGGTGAGTCTGATCAGTGCCCTCGTCAGAGCCCACGTCGACTCCAATCCGGCAATGACCAGCCTGGACTATTCCAGGGTAAGAAGCTAGTGGGGAATAGCATGTGGACAAGCCAACAACTGAGCAGGACCCTCTCCCTATACCCAACTTTAGCGCCTCCAGACTCAAGGGTAAAGGAGGAACACCAGAATATATACTACACAACTTTGGGCAGGTTTTCAGGAGACAGAGAGGTGATACCGGAGAACAAGCCAGAGGGGTTGAATCTTTGTGAACCATTATTGTCCGACAGTCCCTCCGCCTGCGGTCTGAAAGGCAGAACCTAGACGGTCTGTGCCTAATCTTCCTTTCCAAGGCTACTTTATGAAGTTACTAGAATACCCCCCCACCCCCGCCCATGACTTGTCTGGGGCCAGGGAGTGAAAAGAGGGGTGGAAGGGATGGCGGGGGGGGGGGTGGGGGTTCAGGGTCAGGGATCAAGTGGTGCAATTCTTTTTTTTACTCCAGCTGTGAAAAATGTGCAGTCTTTGGGTGGAGGGAGTGTGGGCAATCCTAGTAGTGACTGCAATATTATTAAGCTTTGCAAAGGGCGCCTCCGCTCAAGACCCACTCTGGGATTAGCATGAATACTACCGTGTCAATTGTTTTGTGGAGATAAGACTGAACGTTTCCCAGGGCTGGATGGCACTGTATTTAGTCTGTATGGAAATGGTAATTTACATATTTAAAGCAGCGACCTCATAGCACCGTCCCTAATTGAATTAATTGCCCCGGAACATCTAATTTCCTTACTGGTCAGAGAGAGGTTTAATTGTTATAAAAACCTGGCTCCCCTACTAGAAACGGGGTTAGCAATTTCACGGGTTATATATTTTAGAGAACCTCATTAAGTGCTTTTTAAAATGAAATTCCAGTTCCAGGCAAACCCCGACTATCAGATGAGTGGAGATGACACCCAACATATCCAGCAGTTCTACGATCTCCTGACTGGCTCTATGGAGATTATCAGGGGGTGGGCAGAGAAGATCCCTGGCTTTGCTGACCTGCCCAAAGCCGATCAGGACCTGCTTTTTGAATCAGCTTTCTTAGAATTATTTGTTCTGCGCTTAGCATACAGGTAATGAGGGAGGCCTGGGAGAGCAATCAGAAGTAAAGGAAGGGGAGAAAAAAGGGTTGGGGTGGAGGGCAAGATAAAAACCAAACAAAGGTGAAGAAGGGAAAGAGTGAGCTCAGAGCCTTGGGTGAACGGAGTGGAGGTGGGACAGGGGAGTTCTTGATTGTTATGAAATTAAACCCTTTCAAGGTCCACTGGTCTACATTTTATTAACTCTTCAGTAATTAGGTGCCTCTTAAATCCCCCATTTATTGCTCTTCAAGTAATTAGTTGTTTAGCTTCTCTCTCTCTCTTTTTCTCCCCTCTCTCTTTGGTATTAATTGCAGGTCCAACCCAGTGGAGGGTAAACTCATCTTTTGCAATGGGGTGGTCTTGCACAGGTTGCAATGCGTGCGTGGCTTTGGGGAATGGATTGATTCCATTGTTGAATTCTCCTCCAACTTGCAGAATATGAACATCGACATTTCTGCCTTCTCCTGCATTGCTGCCCTGGCTATGGTCACAGGTCAGTACTGCTGGTGCAGGGCATTTCCCCTTCGGAACTTCCTCTGGTGGGGACCGGTACTGGCTCTCCCTAAGCACAGATTCTCTCTCGGATTCTGTCAGCTGACTAACTAACTCCCTGTGCATTCTTTTGTTTCTGGTTGCATTTTCTACAGAGAGACATGGGCTCAAGGAACCCAAGAGAGTGGAAGAGCTACAAAACAAAATTGTAAATTGTCTTAAAGACCATGTGACTTTCAATAATGGGGGCTTGAACCGACCCAACTACCTGTCTAAACTGTTGGGCAAGCTTCCTGAACTCCGCACCCTTTGCACACAGGGGCTGCAGCGCATTTTCTACCTGAAATTGGAAGACTTGGTACCACCACCAGCAATAATTGACAAACTTTTCCTGGACACCTTACCTTTCTAAGACCTTCTCCCATGCACGTCAAAGAACTGGAAAGAAAAAAAAAACCATCCAGAGGGGGCTGGTCCCATGGGCAGAAAGCTGGCTGAAGTGTCCAGCTCATGTCATCTCCCTTCTGTAGACCCCTAGACCTCACCCCTAAAGTAAACAAACAAACAAACAAACACAAATAAAAACTGTCGCTATTTCCTAACCTGCAGGCAGAACCTGAAAGGGCATTTTGGCTCCGGGGCATCTTGGATTTAGAAAACGGACAACACACAGTACAGTGGTATAAACTTTTTATTATCAGTTCAAAATCAGTTTATTGTTCAGAAGAAAGATTGCTAATGTATGATGGGAAATGTTTGGCCATGCTTGCTTGTTGCAGTTAAGACACATGTAAGACAAATGTAACACACACACACACACACACACACACACACACACACACACACACCCCTTAATGGGACCGTCCTATTTTGCCCTTTAACAAGACTTCAAAGTTTTCTGCTGTAAAGAAAGCTGTAATATATAGTAAAACTAAATGTTGCGTGGGTGGCATGAATTGAAGGCAAAGGCTTGTAAATTTATCCAATGCAGTTTGGCTTTTTAAATTATTTTGTGCCTATTTATGAATAAATATTACAAATTCTAAAAAAGTAAGTGTGTTTGCAAAAAAAATAAAAGAAAATAACTACATAAAAAGGGGACAAGCATGTGATTCTAGGTTGAAGATGTTATAGGCACTTGCTACTTCAGTAATGTCTATATTATATAAATAGTATTTCAGACACTATGTAGTCTGTTAGATTTTATAAAGATTGGTAGTTATCTGAGCTTAAACATTTTCTCAATTGTATCATAGGTGGGCACAAGTATCAATACATTGGAAAATCCTGACAAAAAGGGACACATAGTGTTTGTAACACCATCCAACATTCCTTGTTTGTAACTGTTGTATGTACCGTTGATGTTGATAAAAGAAAGTTTATATCTTGATTATTTTGTTGTCTAAAGCTAAACAAAACTTGCATGCAGCAGCTTTTGACTGTTTCCAGAGTGCTTATAATATACATAACTCCCTGGAAATTACTGAGCACTTTGAATTTTGTTTTGTTTTTTTTTTATGTCTAAAATTGTCACTTAATATATTATTTTATGTTTGAGTAAGAATTTTAATATTGCCATATTCTGTAGTATTTCTTTGTATATTTCTAGTATGACACATGAGATGAGTCACTGCCTTTTTTTCTATGGTGTACGACAGTTAGAGATGCTGACTTTTTTTTTTTCTGATAAATTCTTTCTTTAAGAAAGACAATTTTAATGTTTACAACAATAAACCACGCAAATGAACAGAACTTTGTCTTATTTCTGGGTCAGGAAAAATGATTAAACAACATGTACAAGAAAGAGGCAAAAGTGGAGATTGATTTGGGGTAGTTCACTTACATGACATCTGAATTTCAGACTGACAGCCTGGATCCATTGTGGCAAAGGGAAGGGTATAATTGAACTAATTATCTAGAGAATTCGGTGCAATATTTTGCCTTAGTCTGAATTTTCCAGTCTGGTGACTTACATTTATCAGAATTAATTTAGAATATCTTACTCTTGTAAGTTTTGAGTGAGTACAGCTCTCAAAAGACAAGTGAGAGAGACCGAAAATCTGAACTTTTCCAAGTTGGGAGTCTTGTGAAGGTCTTGTGGACAGCATTCAGAAGTTTGAGACTCAGAAAGGCCATGCAGATCTGAATACTCTTTTACTTTATCTTTGCTTTTTCAATTCCTGTGCATGCTTCTATGAGCGCGGGACAGAGCACTCCAGGTCTCTTGGAGACATTTCTTACATTATTTCCCTGCTTTGGTCGCTAGGGATAAGGTGTATTCTGAACTTTTAGAAACTTTCTACCTTCTAATTCTTTCAGATTTAAATAATCCTTGTCAGGTCTTAGATTTAGTTTAAGCAAGTTTTAATTAAGATGGGGCTCTAATATTCCTTTCAGAGTGAACTTTCCATGGAAGTATTAGGCTGGTCTGACTTTTAACCACCTATCCTTGGGCAGATGGTGGTCCAGTTCTGCCTTAGGCTGAATTGAAGGAGAGATGCAAGACAGGATGACCCTGTTTCATGACCCTGGCTAATTACAGATGGCTTGGGGTCACTGAAATTTACAAAAATAAAAAATAAAAAATTATCACTTAAAAACAGGGTGTCAGAAGAGTATCCTGCCACCAGATTTACCAGGCCTCACTCCCTACCCCCTCAAAACAATTGTTTTGTGGTTGGTAAAAGGAGACAAGGGAAGTCCCCTGTGGTAGTTTAAAGCAATTTTTACTGGATAGGTTTCTCTCTGAGCAACGAGGGGTAAAGGAAATCGGCTATATAGGCTATCAGATAGGAAATGTCCAATATTCTAGTGTGTGTGTTTTTAAAGATCAGACCAGCGATTGCATTTTATTTTCAATTCTTATTTTGAGTCAAAGCCACACGCTCTTAAGTAGACAGAATAAGCTCTTCTCCCAGGTGTCTGCGCCCTGAGACAATTACATTTCACTGCAGAATCCCTTAGAGTTGAGCCCAGAAATGAACGCCAAGGCTAATTCTCCCCAAAGGAAGCCGCGGACATCATCAGAGGCCAATGAGGGCGTCTGGAAAGTGAGTCTCTCGAGATTTTAGGAGAGCCACACTTTCCTGCTCTCCAGACTGCATCTACTAGGCTGGATTGTGATTCCTAGTTTGCCCCTAGTAAGGTTTCTGCCTCAGAGTCACATTCCAAGCTCTCACTTGCCTGCATGTCCCCCTGGTCTTCAAAGGTTCTCTCTGCCTAGAACTTTTCAGTCCTAGTCTTTCTTTCTAGGAATATAGCCCAGGAAGAGCCACAGACTCTACGATGTCAAATCAAAGTATATGGAATGTCTTCAGGAAGAAGTCTAACTTTACGGTGAGGGATTGATTCCTAGTCATCTCCGTTCCCTAACGACCCTTGCGTTTCATTTGTGGAGTGTCATTTCAGCAGTAGACAACACATGGTCATTGTTCCAATGTCATGACCATCCATCCACCCACTTCTCAGGTCTGAGAGAAGGTCTATTTTAAAGTCTTCGTTGTCCAGTTCCACACTGAGAGGCTGCCTAGAACGCTCTGACTTTTTTTTTTTTTTTGGAGAGACAGCCTTAATTTAAAGCAAGACCAGGATGAGCGGTTCTATAGCCAGGTGTTCGGTGGCTTCTGCCTTTCTGTTATCTGGATTGTGGGCCATAGCCTTTCTGGGTTCCCTGCTCCCCCTCGCTTAGACTTTTGGCTTTCTGAAACTGGTCAGAGGGTGCTTAGGAGGAGTGTGTGTGTGTGTGTGTGTGTGTGTGTGTGTGTGTGTGTGTGTGCGCGCGCGCGCGCATACAAATTGAATCACCCGTCCTGATTCACAAGAGATGTGCATGGTCCAGAGAAATAGCACCAAGCCACACCCACGACGCAGACCTTGCCTTGATTACTTCCTCCTTGAACCAGATTGGCTTTATCACTTTAGTGTGTTTGGGGATCCTATCTCCTAAAAACACCAGCTATAAGTCTATGGGCCGCTAATACTCTATTGGCGTCCAACAAAGAGATTTTTCTGACAATTTAAAAAAGTCACTTGAAGCTTGACTTTCACGTTCTCTTAAGAATGTATTGGCTTTGCAGGTGTCACGGTTCATACTCAGATATCTAAATATTTTTTAAACCAAAACATCCTTAGTGAAGAAATACTTTCAAATACAAGGAGTGGACAGGCTAATGCCCTCCAATTTCTTTGTAATATTTTGACCTCAAAGTTTTTCTGTAAAGGATGTGTTTTCCATCTCCTCAGACTTTATACTGCGTAATAATAATACCAGAGCACTCCCGAAGAAGCAAGTAAGTCGCCCGTCTTCCAGCCATCAGCTTCCCGGCGGCGCTTAGCTGTGCACACACCCATTTCTTTTTTTTTTTTTTATCCACTGTGCGGCAGCGCCGGTGTAGCTATGGACAGAAAGAGATGAGGGTCTCTTGGGCTGGCCTCACCTCCCCTGGCGGGATAGGCGTTTGTTTGTTTGGGTCTGAGCCCACCGCAAGTAAGGAGACAGGTTCCCTTAAGGTGAAAAGGTGACGGGAAGGCATCTTGCCCGTAAATGCAAAAATTTTCTCCTGCTGTTTTAACGGTTGAATAACGATCTGGGAATGAGTGTCTTTTAATATAGTCTCTTCTGAAGGGGGCTTCAAAGACTGATCTCCCAATACCTGTCTCTGGTATAAGAGAATGTGAACTATTGCTTTCTAGGGGCACCTGGAAGTTTCTCAGAAACCCAAACTTTCCCCCTCACCCCGCGGACCGTACTTGTAATCCCACTTCGAAGCTTCTCTATTGGGGGGGTTTCAGCGGAGGGACTGATCTGTCCGTGCTTTTCTCAGGTCTCAGCCTGGTCTCAAATAAGAGCATCTGTCTGCTAGACACTGGGAAAGACTCTATTTGTTAGAACGGCGGCAGGAGCAGTTACGTTTCACAGAGGTGAACTGAGTCGATACAGGCGGGTTTTATTGATAAGGCAGTATAAGTGTTCCAAACAGGTCATCATTTAAAAAATTAATTCGTTTTCGAATACTAAAGCATCACACGGAAATCCGTGTTTGAATTTTTGTCAGACTCCAAAGTTGAATGGTGGTGATGTAAAGTGATTTTCCTTTGGTATGTTGTCTGAGCACAAGCGAGCTGGAGCCATGAGGTCTTTCTTCCCAGGCCCAGTCTTTCCTTAAAAAAGTTCGACTTCTTTTGGGGTGGCCCCCGGGAAGCGGTGGGCGGGCCTGAAAGCCTAGCATCTTAAGCCTCTGCCGCACAAGCCTACTAGGAGAAGCTGGGCTCTGGCTACACACTCTGCTTTAGTAGGTCGTGGTGTCTAATAGGTCCTCTTTTTGCCTAGTGATGTCCAGGCCCTAGCACGACTGGACAGGGCATGTGTCTTGGGTTACCCACAGGAGAAGATGGATTTGCAAACACACCTGCTTCGCCCGGTGCGTTTGGGAGATGAGTTTGTTTCTGAAGGTTGCAACGAGAGATACTCTGGACAACCTGGGACAGTTTCTCTGTTTCCTTTCTGGTCTTTTCCATTCTCTCCCACGGGTTCCCGAGTCTTCCTCGGGTGTGTTGCTACCACAGAAGGCCGAGGTCGCCATAGGCTCTGCGGTCACCTCGTGGCCAGGTCGGGTGCGTTAGGACACTGAGGCCCGGTGTCCGGACAGACGAGGCGTCTTCTCCTTGGGTCCACATCTGAGGTCAATCTCCAGCAGCCTTAGGGCGCACCCTCAAAACTCCCTAGAGAGGACGTTTTGCAACTGGTCGGGACTCACATAGGGGCGTGGCTGGGAAAGTCGCCCGCATCCCCACACCGCGCGCGTGATGTACACGTGTGTCCGCACCCCGAGGCAACAACGTGCGCGCGCGCGGCCGCGACCCCCTTTCGAGTCTCCTTCCACACGCTTAAGCAGCCCGAGGTCCTTGCGCCGGTGTGAGGGACTAGCCTGGTGGCAGGATGGGGTAGCGCCCGGAATGGGCTTTTGGGGCCAGAGGGAAGGCCTTCTATGTGCCGGCCATCCTCAGGGAAGGAGGTCGGCAGTGGCGATTCAGCCCAGCTCTTGCCAGAACCGGGCTCGGACCTGTGTTTGCAGTAACCGGACAGCGTTCTGCAAGTGGTGGCATCCTAGGGACGTCCTTGTTCCTTCCCTCCGCTGGTCTTTCACTGTTTTTCCTAATTTCCATCTAAGCTTGTGTTTAAGGGGAGTAGGATTTCCGAGCCACGTTCCACTTGTTTTAGCAGACACATGCAACACAAACGCAGGCTTCTGCCTGAGACCTCCCGAGGCAGCAGAGGGTGGCTGGGGGGCTGTATGAGAACTTCACAGGAACAGGAGGGGGCTTCCAGAGGGTCTGAGCCTGTTGAGACTTCTTGGCTCTGGAAGCTTAAAGGAGAGGATTGTACTGACAACCTCAAACAAAATTGGAATTTTGATTAGGATATGCGATTAGGAGAGAAAGGACTCTTCATCACTAAACAGTAAGACAGAGTTTTTGAAACAAGACCCTCAAACGACTGGTGGTTTGCAAAGTTATTATAGCTTGCTATTAGGATTTCCCCCCAGAGAAACGAAAGAGTAGAAATTAAGAGTGTTTTCACAAGATAGGAAGCCTAGGAAGTCTCCGTACTGATGCTGAAACTTTTCTTGGGGCGCAATATGAAATAATTTATGAGTGGGTCTCAGTTAAAAAGTTTGTCAGCTACTGCTTAAGGACTAGGCTGGATGGTAGTGGTGCTGGGTGTGTGAAGCAACCACCTCCTCGCTCAACAGACCTCAGCATCTCTTTATCCTCTGACCTACTATGTGCTTGAAGCCAAGTAATTGGTTGTCAACCAGGAGGAAGGACAGGGAACACGTGCAGATAGTTACCTTCTGTGTTCTTTGGCAGTTTTTCCCTAGGAAGTGAATGTTCAGCAGAGAAGGCATAGAGGTGGCCAGAGAGAAGGAAGGAGCCACAGAGGACACTTCATTGTCTAGTCACTCAGCCCAGTCGAGCTAAAGTCAGGTACAAAGAGGGAAGCTGTAATGTCAGTAGGAAATGGGTGGGATGGATTGTGACCAACCATACGGGAAGGGGGCTGAGGAGTTGGAGAGGGGATTTATAGGGTGTAATTAATCAGAGTGTAGAGTTTAAGGCAAGCAGAGATGAGGTCTAAAATGTCGTAGGTGCACAGGATGGCTGGATACCATAGTAATGTGGATTCAAAGAAAGAGGAGAAATGCTCGTGGGTGAACAAAACCATGGAAGAACGGTGTTGGGCTGGCATGGGCTGGGTGGCTACCACGGCTTTCATAGAAGTATTCGAAGACTGTGTGGCTTTGAGGAGGGGAAGCCTTGTGTTAATGGGAACCCCTCAGGGGCTTCGGGCTTTGTGATAAAAGAGTTAAAAGGAACAACACCGCTGGCATGGGAGTTGCACCCCATGCCATTACGTTGCAGCTTGAGGTCATTTCCTAGAGGGGCTGAGTTTTCCAGCAGGGGTGGTGTGTACTCCTTCACAGACTGAGGCCATTGTGGAAAGCAGAATGAGATGGCAGGCCCAGGTTTTATCTCACAGTTTCTGAGGCTCCGCCATCACAGTAACATCTTCTACATGTTAATGTCAGACCCTATTTGATAGAATCCTCTGAACTGTAAACCTCGAGGGTTACATTATTTTAATTTTACAGACAAGGAGAAGAATATAGCAAAACAGCTCATTTACAAATACCTGGAATTACCAGACTTTGTTTTTGGCACTGCCTTTTCAGGAACTGAGTAGGGATGTCTCATCTGTGGGCTTGAGAGGCTACTATTTGAGGTACATTTAGAACACTGGCAAGAAGTCAGAGTGGGGTGGCCACAGCAGCACAATGTTCCTGTTTCTGAATTTTTTTTTTTTTTTTTCATTTTGAGGTTAGATCTTACCACGTAGCTCAGACTGATCTCGAACCCATGATCCCCCTGTCTCAGTCTATTGAGACTACAGCCTGGGCCACTGCTTCCATCTTCTCTCTGACGTTTTAAATAAAAGGATTTTCCTTGCTTTTCATGACAAAGGAGTTCATAGTTGTCTACTTTGGTAGTCAAGAAAATAGTACAATGGTTGCACACCTGTATGCCTCTGAGAGAGTCATTTAAAAAGCAGGAAAGATGAAAAAACATATTTCTTCCTTAAGAGGTTTGGATGCTTCTGTATCTACTGTTTGACTTCCAGCCAACTTCTGAGCTTCCGGATAGAAAGACCACAGAGCACAGCAGAAAGTGAGTTTGCTGCAGTGCTCCTTCTGAGCAGGTCATTTAGTAAAACCGAAAACCTGGCTCTCTATGCATTCTCTCCTCTTTCCTCCACTTCTGTGCAATCTACAATGCTCAAGTGTTACATTTTCTTACAAGCTGCTCTTCCAGTCTACTGAATGGTATAAATAGATGCTGTTTAGAGAGTTGAGCAAGAAAGCAATATTTCTTCAGGAGATTCTCTTGCATCTAGCTTGTTGCGGTCAAAGGGTAGTGAAAATAGCCTTATTATATTTCAAAATTTATTAGAATATATACACTGGCAAACAAAATATGGTGGATTTAGGTCAGCCGTTTGCTTATACAATAGATTTTGTTCGGCTTTGACATTTAATTTAAGCTTCAGTTATCTGAGGGCTGGGAATAGGATAAGTATGTTCTGCATGGGGTATGCTTCTGGTTTTATAAAACTCACTTGTCTGCAGTTATTCAGAAATAATTCATGATCAGAGGCTTAGGGACAAGGAAGCCTTGTGACATGTTCAGAAAGAATTCGGAAAGGTTGAATTATGGAGACCCTGAGAGACATTTTTATTTTTTGAGAAATAAAGATGGCTACATTTGCTTTCTTCTGCTTAGTTATCATCTCAGTGTGCCGAATGGATTCGGTAAGAAAGCATGCTTCCAGAGATCCATAGTGAACACATTGGATACCAGGAGTTAGTGCAACGGGCCTGCTCTAAGCAGTGCCGGGCAGAAGTTTCAACATGGGCTACATGTGTGGAAACAATATGGCAAACATTGGACACATCAGTGACTTATTTTTAATATATCTGAGAAAAATAAAGTCTGCTGCTGTAAAATCTGCACTTGCAGATGTGTTAGCCCTAAATAACCTTTAAAATTGGCCGTGGTGTGGTGGGAGATGTTGGTATTCATGAGTGTTTTGACATGTTTGACATTTTATATATGGTGTACTGCTCTGTCTGTCTTACATTTCTCCCCCCAATAGTGCATATTTCCTGACTAAAATGCAGCTTTCGGTGTTTGCATTTGGTGTCTACAGGTCTGCTTACTGGTGACTGATTTGCTTGTTATTTATGCAAATAATGCTTTAATGAATTAAGTTATTACTGCTTTTCATGATGCGAGGGAGAAGAAAGGCTTTGTAAAGAGAAGCTAGATTCTGAGTTCTTATGGGAGCTATGGGTGAAAAGATCTGTTTGTGCATGCTTCTGCATCTGAAGCTTGCTGCGGCTCTGGATCCACAAATACAGAAGAAAGAGACTGTATGGAATGATTATATTCCTGGAAGCCAAGGAATTTGTGCACCAAAATCTGGTGCAATGAATAGAGGTTTTGAAATCAGTCTAAGCAGTATTTAAATTTGTCCTTTATTCATTTATTTTTTGGAAAGGGCAAAAAACTCCTTAATGGAGGGAATTTCCTCTTGAGCTGAGACAGTCAGGTGGCCTTGAGAGAAGCATGCTATAAGAAAGTGTACACGTCTGTGTGTGTAGAATCAGAGATTTCAGCAGCTCCACTGAATAAGATAGGCTTGGCGTGTGGTTGCCTTTGCTTTGCTTCATTTTCAAGTTCTTCGTCAGGCTGAACTCAGTGCATAAATTCAAAACTCATCTTTGGTAAAGTATTTTTTAACATTTATGAGTAACATGTGGCTAAGCTAGCATTTTTCTCCCTTCCCTCCTTCCTTCCTTCCTCCTTCCATCTCTTCCTCCCCTTCCCTCCATTTCTCTCTTTGATGATTAGAAAGACCAGGAGTTTGAAAGGTATTGTTACCAGATTTGATCTTATGTAGCATGTAAAGATTTCTACACCACATTCAGTTTGTTCTTCTGTCTATTCAGACCATCTAATAACGATGGATAACTCTGGACATTGTGTAATTTTGAACTAGTACATTGATATTTTTCCTTTTTCCCCTTTAAATCCAAATCGTTAATGATGTGCCTTCCGTTCAGACACTGTTCTCTTTAAGACTGTAACTGACTCTAAGGCTTTGACATTTTTCTGTCCCAGATATTTCTCCTGTTTTTAATCTCCACTTGTTGGCCCAGGCCAGAACAGCATGGGGCCCCCAGGTGGAGGGCAGAGAGGGCAGCTTTTCTCTGTCTGGGGTGTCAGTGTAGCCTTTCCTCCCGAGTGGAAGTCTCATGTGCCTTTTCCTTTCACCCTGTCCCTGGAGCTGAACTCATCACCTCCACGACATGCATAGCAGCTACAGTTCAGATTTGGCCAGAATGATGTAAGTTTACTTTCAATACACGCAAGTATTTAATGTCGCTTCTTGCAATTCAAATGATGACAAGGGACCAGCTTACTTAGACTCTCTACAGAGTATTCTCCTGGGTTCTCTTCTCTCCTGATCAAGACATATGCCAGTTTCCCCCCTTGCTTAAGGCTCTTCTTGAACAAAATTTCACCCACAAAGCACAAACAACAAAAATCTTTAACTAGCAAAGATGTAGTGCTGCTTTTTCAAAAATATTATTTTGATTTGTAGAGCAACGGGAATGATTACAGTTTGATACTAACAAGATTGCGAATCTCATTTTCAGTGTTCTGAGCTGGGAAAAATGCAAGGCTCTTCTCGATTGTGCAGTGTTTCGTCTGCTTAACACTGCTTTCATCAAAATATGCACTGTTGATTCATTAAGTTTCTCATCTGTACTTCACTGGGGAAAAAAAAAGCAAGAAAAAGAAAATCAAGTGCTCGTCTTTTCTGAGTTAATTTCTCTTAACATGTATTCAAAACAAGCCTTCCAGTGTAGCCTGATGTAACATAGCTATGGGATTTCGTGATTGTAGGAAGTAGGTGTGGGTGAGACAGGGAGCGTGCACTAGATTACAGGTAGCAGAGGAGGGTGGAAAAGGCAGGCTACTATAAACAAGAAGCAGTAAATGAGTCCTTTCTCCTGTTCTGTAACTGGAATACAAATACTTGCATTATGTAGACATATTCATAAATTTTGATGATAACTTACTGAAAGAAGACCATAAATATGGAAACTAGGCACATTACTGAATATATATGATTTTTACAATGAGTGCTTATTATTTTTAAAAGTCTGGATACTATAGCTTTCACTTAGAGGCATCAATCTTGCAGCGCTATGGAATAGCCTAAGCATTTCTTTTCCTCTGGCTAATAACAGTAACTTCCAAAATTGAAGACTAAACCATAGCAGTCAAACGTAACAACCTTTTGATCAAATCACAAAACTGGTGACTAAAAGGAACATGAAACCTGTGATACAGTTTCACAAAATCCTATTTGAATCTTATTTAGCTTAACACAGCAGAGTCACACATGATACAAATGGGCCGAAAGACCATAAATAAAATGAGCTGTTATCTAACAATAGGCTGACAATATAGGGTAATTCAGTGGGGGTCCTGTTATAAGGGTTTTTATTTAACTGTATCATTAATAACCCTTCTAATGTGTAAAGATCATATTAATTACACTACATATGGTCTCGGATGGAGAAATTGGCCAGACTGGAGAAATACAACGGCACAAAGAAAGGTCAGGCACACACAGAGAAGAGAAAGCTTTTCTAAATGGAGGAAGATGAAACCAAATCCATCTACTACATGCCTCAGCATAGCAAATTTTAAATACAGAGTATGACTGCAGAAGAAATATTTGTATAGTGCTCATACTTGGAGTGAAGACTGGAAAAGAAGTTAGGAAGAAATAGTCTTTGTAAAATCATATCAGAAACCTTACATGCTTGTGAAGCACCATGCCTGAGGATTTATCCCTATCAGAAGAAGAGGGTGATACTTGCTGAAGACAGTGTTGCTGAAGCAGGAGCAGGATCCTGCAAGCTCTCCTGAACAGCATCCTGTGGGGATGCTGACGTACTGGATGGATTTCAGAGAAGAAAGGTGGTTAACGGCTCAGCAGCTGATTCATGAAGAAAGATTTTAAAGAGTGGTTAGGTATCGCGTACCCAAACAAGACAAGCAACAGGGAGGACAACTATGTATGAGTACTTGAAGAGCACACATACAAAGAGATGGATTTTTAGGTTGGCCCAACATGGCAATAGCTCTGAGGTAAGAGTGAAAACAATGGGTAACATTTGGTAGATTCTAAAAAAAAAATGATTTGTGTATTGTGATTTATAAAAAAAGGAAGTGGCTTTTAAGAATGAGTAAAAGTTGATTTTGCTTTTGAAAATGCAGAAAGGAAATGCACATTCATCATTAGGAGACTTTTAAAGAAGGAGGAGGATGAGAAGGACGAAGAAGAGAAAAGACTGAGCATTTCAGTTTAGAATGTGAAGAGGTTTGTATGTAGCTGAGATTAAATAGGACACACTAGAAGAAGGTCAGAGTGGATCTTAAATGAAGGACCATTCCAATTTCACAGGGTTGAGCATCACGATACTCGGCCTGTAGAGTAACCTCAGCAAAAAACTGATAATACTCTCTTTTAGTAAACAATTCCCTTATGAGGGAGGTTCTGTTCTCGAAATGATACTGATAGCTCAAAATGACTGTTCTCTAAGCTGGTTTTCTTTCATGCGCCCACCTCGAAACATCATGGATTAGCTTGGAAGGAAACAGAATGAATAAAGTGAAGTGCTTGGGCTAAAGTACAGAAAGCCCGGAAGTAGATGGTGTCTCGAACTCTAGGGACAGAAAGTTAGCAAGCTCATGAGTTGCAGGCCAGCCTGTGCTCCATAGTAGGATTGGTTTTACGAAAGTCTGGGACAGGGGCAGGAGCATGGAAGTGAGCGAAAGGATGCTATGGAGCAATCTGTTGGGGAGCCAAGCAAAGTGTCAATGAGGGATATAAACGGATTTTTAAGACGTTAATGGAGGATAGAGAAAAGTACAAATCACCAAACGCCCACTTGGCTCTCCTGCTTCCTCTGCTTTAGAGGGAGAGTGATTTTCCTGCGCAAGAAGTTGCAGCAAGGTAGGGGGGGTACAGAGGGAGAATCTCATTAACATGAGTTCCCCTTTCTCCATGCAGTTGGAAACTGCTTGCTGTCAGGCCGCTGAGAAGCCAACATATGCAGGCTTCCAGGGCTGTGCTGCAGAAGGCTGTGTGTAGTTATTTCTGGATAGGTTCCTATGTATGATTCCATGATAACACCCGCTGATATTTCCTGTGTGTGTCAGTTGGCCTTCTCGAAGTGAGATATCATATTGGGGACATACACAGATATTATCCCTTAAGCTATGCAGTGAACACTGATGTCTGAAATCCAGTAGATTTACTGCTCTAATTGGAAGAAACAAGGAAGAAAAAAAACCACCCCTAACCATTTGCCTTTACTTTCCTGAGGGTGTTTTTTTTTTTTTTTTTTTTGTAATAGTACATCATAGCTTGCGTCAATGATAACCAATTGGACTATTCGTCCAATCTTTACATTCTGACAGATAAGTTTCATAGTAAAGCTTTCCACATCATTTTAGTCCCACAGTGACACAGTGTTTGTGCAGTCGCCTCTTCATCTGATGCAGGAGTCACTAAGGGTCTTTATTACTATCATTTATTAAAAATAATAAAAATGTATTTTCCTAACTCAATTTTAACTTACTTAGACGGTTGTATTTAGCAGGTGGAGTTTTTGAAGTTCTCTTTCAAAATTTCATTTTGTAAATGGTTATAATTTGTTTCGATTTGAGCAAACCTCTCAGCCCGGGGCCTTAATTCAATCACTCTCACCTTCACAAGTGGCAGAGGAGGGAGGCTGCAGGAAGAGGTGCTGTAAGCCAGCCTTTGGGATTGTGAAGCTGTTTTGTCTTTGTTACTGTGTTGTGTTAATGGTTTGCCGAAAAATGGCTTCATTTTGTTTTTGTTTTTGAATTAGTTACAGCAGACAAGGCTGCTATCATTGACTTCTTATTGTAAGACTAAAAGTAAAGTATTCTCACAAAACCACTCCCGTGGTGATCATTTGTAAGTTCAAAGTGACCAGGGTGAATAGAAGAAACATTGGTGTTTGTGTTTGGCTTTGTAGTGAACTGGTTACAGACATTTAAATTAAAAAGTCATTCATTATTATTGCATGTGCATGTGTGTGAGTGTGTATGATTACATGTGCCAGGGTGCACACGTGGATCAGTTCCACCTTCATGTGAGACGTGGGGATTGGATACTTTCTTTATTCAGCTTAATCTCTAAATTAACCCGAGCGCATGCAGTGGGGCTGTGTGAAGGTGCCGTCTAGATCCTATCAAATGAACTCTATTATTGCACAATAGTGAATTTTCTCTTCCATAACAAGAACAATAGCTATAACTTATTTATGTTTATAATGTGAATTTTGTGAATTAGAATCAGTTAATACTTGTTATCTTCTTAGAGAGATAAGCATTTCTCATTTGTTGAATTGTGAAGTGATAAAGATTAATGTGGCCTCAGAAGGTCGATGAAAGCCACCTTCGTCTCTCTTGGCCAACTGAGTCTTGCTTGCCTTGCATGTCAAAGACAACATCTCAGTTAAAACAAGGCTAATGCGTCACGACATAGAGATTTGCAAAATTTTGACAAGAGCTCTTTAATATTTAGATGCTAACTACTTTGAATAGCCCACTAAAATGGATAAGAGATTTGTCTTTTGATAAATTTCTTTGGCTGAGTGAGATCCTTAGGCACTCAAGTGCCTTTATTCTGTAGTGCATTAACACATTTATATTCCAGATAAACGTCTCAGAAATGACTGTTTTTAGGCCCACTTTAGGAAGGGCATATTTTGCATATAAAATATTATGATACAGTGACAGAATATTATAGCATTTAGGAAATGATTTAGTGACTACTCTCCCAGTGTTTTTAGGATGCCAAGCATAGCTAAATTACATTATGTACATTTGGCTTATTATACAAGATGTATTTATTTATAGAAAAAGTAGTTTTTCAGAGATGATTCTTTAACATATGTGAATAACTTCTATTGATTTCTTCACCCACCCCCAAATAGGTCCTTATGTTGATATAAACATAGGAATTTCTGACAATGATGAACCTTGTTGCTTAACACCTTATGGGGGGAATGACATGTTTAAAATGTGTTTAAAAGGTTGCTTTCATAGAAGTGAGAAGTACAGGGTGTAGTAGAGGCTAGGAAAGGTACCGAGAAAGGGAGACAGAGAAAGGTCACATGGAGCTCTGAAATATACAAGACAAATGGATTCATTTTCAGCTTTCTATAACATAATGGTATGACTGATATTCCCAAGAATCCACACCTCTCTCTCTCTCTCTCTCTCTCTCTCTCTCTCTCTCTCTCTCTCTCTCTCTCTCTCACACACACACACACACACACACACACAAAGTATATTGAAGGCTTCCATCCCAGTTCAAAGAAACGGCAAATATTCAGGAATAGGGAAGCACTAGTGGTCCTTATTAAATCAGTTTACAGTGTGTACAAAGCTCAACTTACCACATTGTCACCTTTAAATGTATCCAATTACTATGTCAACTGAAAATTTCAATTAGAGTCTGGAAAAATGCCTCAGTGGTTAAAAGCGCTCACTGATTTTGCAGACCAGGGTTTTGTTCCCAGTACCTAGTTCAGGGCATCGGATGCCCTCTTCTTACCTCCCAAGCTCTTGCATACATGTGGTGAACATAACGTTATACAGGTAAGTACACATACTTAAAAAATAAGGAACAAATAAATCTTACAAAAATAAAGCCAGCTTATGAATAATGAAAAAAATAGATGTATGCAACATAGAGAAAATGTTGGAGGCAACCTGTGCATACAGCTACCTATACAGACATTAAATTATTCCTACACTAATTAGGGTAAAATATTGGCACTTAGGCAAAGACAAGCAAAATACTTGTTTAGTAATTAAAGCATAACTTATTTCTTTGTGGGTTCAAAGTTCATCTAATTTGAGGTCTGCTAGGTCTGACAGGTTATAAGCAAAGAGTCTTGTGGTAGAGGCATGTGGGAGAAATTACTTAGATGACCCATGGAGAACCCGTGAAGAAGAGTTACATGGAATTTTTTTGTAGGTATTTCCCTAACTACAATTCTATATCTTGTCTTCTTTTTTCAATATAGAAATTTAAAAGGAAAAATCGGCCTAATTTTTGTTGAGACCAGTAGCAGCGTCAGGAATTAAACTAAACACATTTTTTTTTTTAAAGCTTTTGGCATTGTTGCCTGTTATTATTTTGGGTTACTTATTTATTTTTTCTGTGACAGGTCTCATGTAGCCTCAAACTTACTAAGTAGCCAAAGGTGGCCCTGTTTCTACTTCCCGAGTACTGAGATTGCAGTTGTACACTGCCATGCCCAGTTTTATATGATGCTGGGTATCAATCCTAGGACTTCATGTATACCAGGAAAACACTATCAATGATACTGTTAATTGAATCTAAGGCTTCATGCACGTAAGTGATACTCTCAAACCTAGAAACTACATATTTTAGAGAAACATGAGGAAGAACCAAACCCCAGTAGAATGGCTGTTTTAGAAAATTTTAAGCACATGCTAGGAAACAGTTCCAAAGATTTTGATGTAGGAGTTGAGTAAAGGCTATGGAATAGCTATTTTACTATGTGAGCACTCAAAGTATCATGGAACTTACATAGAAGATTTGTATCCCTGCTCCTCCACTAGGACATGAAACAAAAAACTTGCAACTGGTAGCTAGTTGTGAATCTACATTCATTTAGCAATGCCATTTGCTCTCTGGGTCACCACAGACAACTTAATTACCTCATATATACATCAGTTTCTCCTCAAGAACTGACATCGAGCAGCATCTTCTATGAGTCTTAGTCATGAGGTTTAAAGGCCTAAGTGCTAAGACAGTGTCTACTCAGTCATTAATTCCCAGTCTGCTTTGACGATCATTACTATCTTGTTGAGTTCTGAAAATTACCTTTTATTTTAATTAGACTTTCTCCTCTTATTAATTTTATGCTTTTACTTGGTAATTTATAATGGCACTGAGTGTGAAGGGCCTCTTTGGCCTCTCTTTTACTTAACCAATACATGTCAATTCTCTATGAGCTAAGTGAAAAGTATCTCTCTTAAATCTTCTGCAGGGTAAAGGGGAATCCACGCATGCAACGAAAACACATTCAGCATTATATGTTAAGAGGTCTAATGGGACCCCACAACCCATGTTGTGGGATACAGGATCTATGAATGTTTCGATGAATGTCTTTGTTTGTAGAGAAAGGAGTTTGCTCCTAATACAAGAAAGAAATATAGAACCAGAAGCTTGGAGACTTAAGAAAGTCTAGCGTTTCTAGAAAACATTGATATATAAGACTCAAAGGAGGGTTTTACTCAATCAGGTTGTATTGATATCTGACTGATTTTCCCCAGCCACACATCGCCATTTGTTTTGTTTTGACTAGTGGGCAGTGATTAGGATAATTTGGCAATGAAAGTATTTACTTAAACTTTTGTAGATGAATTTTAATCCAACAACATGGCTGCTCTCACCACATCCAAAGACCTATGTGTGTTTGTGTGTGTGTGTATGTGTGTGTGTGTGTGTGTGTGTGTGTGTGTGTGTGTGATCCAGCTGGAATGCAGACATGTCCTTAGCACACACCTTTAATTCCTCTGGCTGGAATCCTTTAGTACACACCATTAATCCCAAACAATGACATCTAATTGAGTGACTAATTCATAGGTGACAAATCAGAGAAAAATTTGTCAGAATGAGTCAGAAATAGGATATGCCCAACTCTCAGGAGAAAAGCTATTTAAGAGCAGTGCAGGGAGAGAGAGTTCAGTTCAGTTCAATGAGTTGGGAATTGAGTCAGTTCGGAGTCAGTGCAGTGAATGCAGTGCAGTGGAGTTGAGTTTGTTCAAGAGTTCATATAGTTCAGTGTAGGTCAGCAGAGCAGTTGAAGCCAGAGAATAAGAAGGAGCAGAAATATTAGAATAAATTTTCAGAGTTAGTTTGAGGCCAAGAAAAGCAATTCAGTGAGAAGCCAAGAGAAGCCAGATTCAACCAGTCAGCTTGGAGAGGAGTTTTAGCCAGAACAGCTGAGTTGGTCCAGCTAGCCAGAGTTCAGAAAGACCTAGGCTTATTCAACAGTAAGCCTCCAAGATGACAGTTACAGCTAGCAAATAAAAGTTACTTTTACAAACTTTTATCAAGGTCATCCTTGTTTCATATACAGGAAGACTGGATGGAGGGTGATACATAGATTTGACAGGTAGATCATCTAAGACTATGCTGTAGACACTTACCTACAGTAAGTCAGTGGTAGTGCATAAGCAAGCAAGAAACATGGATTCAAGAGGTGGTTTTTGAGACAGAGCTTTGCTACTATCTCCAGCTGGCCTTGAACTCATTTTATAGCATAGGCTAGCCTTAAACTCATAGTGATACTCATGCCTCAATCCTACTTGCTGATATTATAGGAGTGTATCACCTTTTTAGTTCCCAAGAGGTTTTGAGAAACCTATAATAGATTATACAAACCTATAATAGATTAAACATGACTCAAATACTGTCTGTCTGTGAAGGACAGAGAAATGCAGATGCAAAAAATCAACACTTTGGTTTTTTGGTTGTAATAGTAAGTATTAGTTTGGGTGGCAACAGACAGGGTTCCCTATATAATTTTTGTTTACTTTTCCCCTTTGAATCACACTATCCCACTTCTTTCCATCTTTTTTGGACCTCCTATCCCTACATTTTGGTCCTGGATGTTTAGCACTTCAGGATATATACTCATATCTGAAGACTAGGAGCTAGGAGCCTCAGACGAAAAAGAACATATGATGCTTGTCTTTCTGAATCTGGACAGCCTTACTCAATTTGATCTTTTCGTCCATTTTTCAGCAAATTTCATGATTTCATTTTTCTCACAGCTAAATAGTATTCCATAATGTACATATACACCAGATTTTCATTGCCTATTCACAAGTTGAAGTATGTTTAGGTTGTTTGCATTTTCTACCTATTGCATATAACCTTTTCTTATCCATTCATTTGTTCATGGATATCCAGGCTGATTTCATTTATTGGATTGTGAGCAGTGCAACAATGAACATGAGTGTGTACAAGAGACTCTATACCCTGCTGACTTAGTGCTCTTCAGGATTATTTTAGGAGTGATCTAGCTAGATCAGATAGTAGCTTTATTCTTTCCTTTTGAAAAAACATCTATACTTATTTCCAACACGTTGCTTGTTGATTACATTTTGTTTTTGAAAATCTCTTCATATTGCCTGTTTCCTTCCCCTTCTCCCCTCTTCCTTCCTTTCCTTCTCCCTCAATATTTCCTTTCTTGGTTTTCTGAGTAACCTCTCTTTATCAGCTTCCAAGTTGAGAATCAGGTTTGTCATACATACTTGCTGGTGTTAAATCTTCTGCAAAAGGTAATTCAGAACCATAAAATGAGGACATCTTGTATTTGTTAAGACAGCTTTTGTACATTTAGGTGACGTTTCAAAGCAGATTGCATGATCCAGTTGAAGGCTATAGATTCTTCTATGGACAGCTGTTTATGGAGTGTGATTTCCTTTGAAGTTTAACATGTTGTGATTGTTTCTTTGAAATTTCTATAAAGACAAACAAAAGTCAAGCCTGGTAGCTGTTGGAGGAGAAACATCACTGTTACTCTCTAGTCAATGTATTTGTATATTAAGAAATGTTTCATACTACCATTATTTTTCAAGTAGTGTAATATAAATGTCCAAGTGGGACTTGTGAGATGGCTCAGAGGTTAAGAGCACATGTTATTCGTGAAGAGCACTGGACTTAATTCCCAGTACCCTCATGGTGGGATGGTTGAGACCATACATACCTTCAGTACTAGGGGGTTCAATTCTATCTTCTGATCTCCATGGGCCCCAGATACACGTGTGGTTGCACATATATACATTCAGGCAAGGCACTCACACATATAGTGAATAAAACTTTAAAAAATGCTCAGTCATTTTTAAGGAAAATAAAAGCATACATATTTGAAGAAATATTCATATATTAAAACCATGATCTCATGTAAGAGGAAGAGAATGTAAATATTGGCACATATGAAAATGTAGTTTACATTAAATAAGCATTTGTTTTCTAATGAATTAAACTACACAATAGATTTAGTAGAATCTTGGTTCCATCCTTTAAGACAACAGTGCTGCAAACATCACTTGCATTGAGGTGTGTAATATACAAATATTTCTATGAAAAATCATTAAATTTATGTTTTATTGAAAGCTTATGGTAAAATAAGCATAATGTCCATTGTCAAAAATTCATGTGCTTGTATCAGTTCAGGTATCTAATTCAAGGCTATAAATATTTACTAAAGAAAGAATCAGTCATTAATCAAAACAAATAGCAATTCAAGGACCAGAAAATATCATGCTTAGAACTTAACAATCAAAAATCAGAGCAAGGCACTGCCACTGAAGCCCTAGTAGAGTAACCTGCCTTCTCTTTTATTAATTTCCAACAGACAATAATATATCACCTGGAGTTGCTTTCTTGAATAACAATTTAGCTAGACATTTGAAGTTTCTGTTTCTTATTGTAGGGGGTTGAATAGGTATGGCCTCCATAGACTCATGTATTTGAATTCTAGGCCCATAGGGAGTGACACTATTAGAAGACATGACCATGTTGGAGTAGGTATGCCCTTGTTGGTGGAAGTGGGCTTCAAGGTCTCTTATGCTCAAGCTAAGCCCAGTGTGGCACATAGTCTCATTCTGCTGCCTTTGGATCATGATGTAGAACTCTCAACTTCTTCTCCAGCACCATGGCCGCTTGCGTGCTGCCTTGTTTCTCACCATGATGGTAATGGAATAAACCTCTGAAACTGTAAGCCAGCCCCAAATTAAATGTTTTCCTTTATAGGAGTTGCCATGGTTATTGGTGTCTCTTCACAGCAATAGAAACCCTAAGACAGTGATTCTCCCCCCAAATTTCTGGTTAACCGGTTGTGCTAGTTTGATTTTGATTTCTGTGATTAAAATATAACCATAAAAAAAAAACTTGGGGGAGAAAATAGTTTATTTCATCTCACAATTTACAATTGATCATCAAGGAAATCAGGGCAGGAACTCAAGGCAGGAACCTTGAGGCTGGAACTGAATGAAGCAAAGGCCATGGAAGAATACTGCATACTGGTTCTCTCTCCATGGCTTGCTTAGTTTGCTTTCTTCCACAATCCAGGACTTCCTGTCCAGGGGTGGTACCACTCATAATAGGTTGGGCCCTTCCACAAAAATCATTAGTCAAGAAAAAATGCTTCCCTGGTGTGCCTATAGGCCAATATGATATAAAGTCATTTTCTCAGTTGAGGTTTCCTCTTTCTGGATGACCAAAGCTTATGCCAAGTTGACAAAAAATTAACCAGCACATCAGTTCACAAAATAAAGTTCATTCTTAGCTCAATAGATGTTGAGAACCAGAGAACAGTAGGAAATCTGTCTGAAGGCAGTAGTAGAAGGCTCTCATAGGCCCTTGGAGATTATTAATGTTATTCGAAGGTCAATGGGAAGTCAACTATGCATACTCCCCAAGGACACTGAATTCTTATTTGAGGGTAAGGATTTAGATAAAGATAGCTTTCTTCATGCTTATATATGCTTAAAGAGGAGATTCATACAGAAAATGATATTAATGAAATAATTAAATGATGTTTATGAGGCTTCTTCTATGTACCAGATCCCAGGAGGAAAGAAAAACAAGTTACAGACACAAGCAGTGATGAGTCCAGGTAATCTCAGCTACTCAGGAGTCTACAGCAAGAGGATATCTTGAGACAGGGAGGTTGTGGTGGTATAGAGCCCCTCATCTCAAAAAACAAAGACAGACAGACAGACAAAGCATGGTGGTATACTCCTGTGATCAATCCTTTAGAAGAATAAATGCAGGAGAATTGCAAGCTTGAGGGCTATATGAAAAGATCCAGTGTATAAAAACAAACAAACAAAAAGCAAACAAGCCAAACCTACAAACAGTTCCACCCCAGACAGCCACTTAGGCTAATGAGGCATCCCACAAAAGCATTAGATAAGCTACATTACATATAGCTCTAGGATAACCATATGTTCATCATGTTGTGGGAACCTCAGAAGTGTTCTAGTTTATACTGTTAGAAAATGGGAGGAAAACCCCCCACATCTGGGCACGTAAGTGTTATCAGAGTTGGTAAAAAGACTTCTGGTAGATATAGAGCATCATTACAAGGCACAAAACACTTTTCATTGTTAAAACAACATTGCGTGCATGGAGTTGGCCTGGGCTTATCATCACTGTTGATCTGAGTTGACCTAAAACTTATTTTAGGACTTAATATAATTTTGTACAGAGAACAATCATGTTGAAAAGCAGCCCATAGTTGAAATTATAGAGCCACATGTACATTTTTGTCTTATGAACGTAACTTTGAAATGCAAACGTTTGGAAATGTATTGAGAGCTGGAGAGATGGCTCAGAGGTTATAGGTGCTTAAATGCTCTGACAGAGAATGAGAGCTTGACTCCCAGATGTCTGAAACTCCAGAGGGATCTGATGCTTCTAGCTTCAGTGGAAACCTGTACACGCAATACTCATTATCAAAAATAATAAAAATATAAAATTGTATCAAGTAGCCCCATATGTTGGACCACATGCTAGAGCTGAACATTTAAGCAAAAGAGCAACGCATGGTAAACACAGGTGACTATTGGGGACTCAGGACTGTTGTGTTTTGTGTGTTGGTGACTTCTTCCTCTATTTGGTTCTCACTGGTAATTGTCACTGCACAGTACTGAGTCCCCCAGTTCTGATGTGAATTGACAGTAGCTACTGATGAGCATCATTAAACAATGATCTTTGTTCAGGAGCTCCGTGCTTTCTATAGTATTTCTAAAAACATCATAAATATGGATTTGATTTACATACTTAATGCCTTATTCATTCACTTGGCTTGTTTAAACCTTTTGGGAACAAGCCAGCTGTAAATGAATAATTATTTACAACTATTATTGATGGAGTGCTTACTGTGTATTTTTTATAAGGATTAACTCATTTAACCATTAAAACAACCTGGTGCAGTGCAGAGGGTGCTTTTATATTCTTGATTCTACAAACAAGGCTATAAGCATATGCCCAGAGTTGTGGAACTAGGAAATATTGAATCCAGGAGTTAAGCCCTGACAGACGAGCCCCAGAGACATTGTCTTCATCCATTGTATTGTACTGGTTCATTTTCTCATCACCCCAACAGACCTAGTGAGGTGCCTGGCATTTGTATACTGTGAAGGTGGTACTAGTGTTCCAGAGGGCCCCTCCTAATCACATGATTATCTTTCTATGGCAGCCCTAAACTTGTGGAAGGTATTAGGCACCTTAGTGCCTTGACCTTGTGAGACAATCTAGTTGTCTCTTTAAAAGGTTTGGAGGTTGACAGGTATAGCGGTACACACCTCACCTTTAATTCCCGAAGTCAGGAGGCAAAGGCAGGTGAATTCCTTTGAATTTGAGGGCAGTCTTGTCTACATGGCCAGTTCCAACTCAGTCAAAGCTCTATAGTGAGCCCCTTTCCTTAATAAAAAGCTCTGGAGGGTTTTGTTTGGAGTCATGGCGTATAAGACAAGTGATTTCTTTTCTTCTCTACATGTAACCCAGACCAGCTTCCAGTTCACTACAGCTTCAGCCTCCTGAGTGTGGGATTCTAGGCATGGACCACTATGCCGAGATGATAATGAGTGCAGTTTGCTGAGGAAGGAGAGAGCCTGGACCCACACACATCAGACCAGAGAGCAAGCATCCCGGCAATGCTCTGCCAAGCCTTGCTGGCACACAGACTCATAAGCATAGTAAGGTGGTTCTTCAGTCATTTCATATTGAGCAATAACTTGCAAAGACACATAATCTCTTTATAAGTCAGACCAAGCCTAAGGCATAGGTTGATCATGAGTCTCCATACGACCCAGAGCAATGTAAACTGCTGTGTCAAGCGAGCTTTCATGTTTGTTTTTAATTTGTCTTCAGGAGCTCCTTTTGAAAAAGTGTAAACCATTCATGGTTATTTAAGCTTTAATAACAAACATATTTGTTGGCAGTTTTGGACGAAGATCCTATAGGACAAAAAAAGAAAAACACATTTTCCAGGTGTGTCTGGAGTCTGGCTTTCATTTAAAACTTTCTGCTGTTGCATTGCATTGATAGTTCTCCCTCCTGCCTTCTTCCCATCCTCTGCCCTCCGTCTGCCCCGTCCCCTTCCTCCAACATCTCTGCGCCCCTTCCTGCTGGCTTCCTCATGGTCTCAGTCTCACTTTTTTTGTTCTTACTGGGTTGCTATCAGACAATGCAGTTATTATAGACAAAATTAGTGCATCGTGACCAAGGAGAAGTCTTGTGATCGAGAAGAATCATGGCAACTTTGACGATCATGTATGTAAGCTTCGGAAGACTTCTGTTTTAAGGTGAAAGTGGAGCCATGAAATCAAGATGCTCTTCTGTGTATCCATGGGTGAAACTTTTAAAAATTATCCCCAAGAGTCAAATAATGGATGGTAATATATACAGTTTGCCTAAGGGATGACTTGTCTATGTTTTTGTTTGGAGATTAAAACATCAAAAGGGCTAGATATATTAGAGTACTCCTAAATTTGGTAAATGGAAAAAAACAGGAAAAAAAATGGATGAAAAGTAGTCAATGGCCCTGACATATATGTGCTCAATTAACAAATAGTCCTTGGGTGATTACTATAATGAACATGATATAAGTCCTAATGGTGGTGCAGGTATTAAAACTATAGTGTTGCCCCAAACTGTTATAATCTATGAACTTAACATATTTTAAATTTCCCTATGTTTGGGATGGGAAAAACAAAGCAGGGTGTTCTCAAACTTACCATGTAGCCAAGATTGGCTTTGAATTTCTTGTTTTTACCTCCAAGTTCTGGGTTTGCAGGAGTGTGTCACTATTTTACCTGGAACGTTAAGTCAGAGATAGACAAAGGAAAAGCAGTAGACATGTTTTTTCCTTTTTTTGTATGTTTTTTTCCTCCAGAATTCCAGCCGTACCTGAGAAATATTCTGATACAATCTCCAGTGGGTTTTCTTCTTTATTATTTTTTGATAGCTGTTTTTTTTTTAACTATTCACTTTACATCCCACTCACTGCCCCCCTCCTGGTCACCCCAGCCCACAATCCTTCCCCCATTGCCCCCTCCCCTTCTCCTCTGTGCAGGTGGGGGCCTGCGGATATGCCCCACCCTGGCACTTCAAGTCTCTGTGAGGAAGTGCCTACACTTCCCCTCCCACTGAGGCCAAACAAGGCAGTCCAGCTAGAAGAACAAATCCCATATATAGGCAACGTCTTTTGGGATAGCTATTCCAGTTGCTCAGGACCCACATGAAGGTAAAGCTGTACATCTGCTACAAATGGGTGGAGAGGCCTAGAGCTAGCCCATGTATGTTTGTAGATTGGTGGCTCAGACTCTGAGAGCTCCAAGGGTCCAGGTTAGTTGTCTCTGTTGGTCTTCATGTGGAGTTCCTATCCCCTTCAGGACCTACAATTCTTTCTCCCATTCCTAAGAATCCCAAAACTACATCCACTGTTTGGCTGTGGGTGTCTGTATCTGTCTGAGTCAGCCTCTCAGAGGGCTACTTATTGGCTAGCCATTCCCTCAGTGTCTGCGCCTTCACCCATGCCTGCATTTCTTGTAGACAGGAACAATTTTGGATTGAAAGTTTTGTGGGTGGGTTGATGTCTCTATCATTCCACTGGGGTTCCTGTCTGGCTACACAAGAGGGCCTCTTAAGGTTCTATATACCCAATGTAGTGAATCACAGATATGTTCTCCTCCATTGATTCTTAGGAACCTCCCTTATGCCAGGACTCTGTTTCATCCTAGAGATGCTCCCCACATCCTCACCCCCATCAACTTCAGATTTCCATTCATTTTCATGGTCATCTAGCTTTTATATAAATGATAAATGGGGTAAGAAAAAAATTAGGGAAACCTTTTATAATATCCATGAATAATATCAAATAGCTTGGTGTAACTCTAACCAAGCAAGTCAAAGATCTGTGTGACAGACTTCAAGTCCCTGGAGAAAGAAATTGAAGGAGATATCAAAGATGGAAGGATCTCTCATGCTCATGGATAAGTAGGATTAATATAGTGAAAATGGTCATCTTACCAAAAGCAATCTACAGATTCAAAGCAATCACCATAAAAATTTCAACATAATTTTTTATAGACCTTGAAAGAGCAATTCTCAACTTCATATGGAAAAACAAAAAACAAAACCCAGGATAGCCAAAATAATCCAGAACAACAAAAAACCATTGGAAGGGATCACCATCTCTAACCTCAAGCTGTATTACAGAGCAATAGTGATAAAACTGCATGATATTGATAGAAAACAGACATGTTGATCAGTGGAATCAAATCAAAGACTCAGAAATAAATCCATACACCTATGGACACTTGATTTTTGATAAAAAACCAAAAC
Source organism: Uromys caudimaculatus (assembly GCA_028551405.1). Classification (NCBI taxonomy): domain Eukaryota; kingdom Metazoa; phylum Chordata; class Mammalia; order Rodentia; family Muridae; genus Uromys; species Uromys caudimaculatus. Next base: position 110,383,338 of record CM052701.1, read on the forward strand.
CATATGTACTGGCTGGTTTTGTGTCAACTTGACACAAGCTGAAGTTATCACAGAGAAAGTAGTTTCAATTGAGAAAATGCCTCCATGAGATCCAGCGGTAGGGCATTTTCTCAATTAGTGATCAAGGGGGGGAGGGCCCCTTGTGGGTGGTACCATCTGTGGGTTGGTAGGCTTGGGTTCTATAAGAAAGCAGGCTGAGCAAGCCAGGACAAGCAAGCCAGTAAGCAGCATTCCTCCATGGCCTCTGCATCAGCTCCTGCTTCCTGACCTGCTTGAGTTCCAGTCCTGACTTCCTTTAGTGATGAACAGCAATTGGAAGAGTAAGCCGAATAAACCCTTTCCTCCCCAACTTGCTTCTTGGTCATGATGTTTGTGCAGGAATAGAAACCCTGACTAAGACACCATATAATGGAAAAATGAAAGCATCTTCAACTAATGGTGATGGACTAACTGGATGTCTACATGTAGAAGAATGAAAATAGATCCATATTTACCACCCTGCACAAAACTCAAATCCAAGCAGATCAAGGACCTCAACATAAAACTGGACACACTAAATCTCATAGAAGAGAAAGTGGGAAATAGCCTTGAATGCATTAGTACAGGAGACAATTTCCTGAACAAAACACCAATGGCTCAGGCTCTAAGATCAACAATGGAAAAATGGGACCTCATGAAACTGCAAAGCCTCTGTAAGGCAAAGGACACTGTCCATAAGCAAATCAGCAGCAGCCTAGAGACTGGGAATGGCCTTCACCAATCCTACATCTGACAGAGGGTTAATATCCAAAATTTACAAAGAACTCAAGAAATTAGACACCAGCAACCCAAACAACCCAATTAAAAATGGGGTACAGAGCTAAACAGGGAATTCTCAATAGATTAATCTTGAATGGCTGAGAAGCACCTAAAGAAAAGTTCAAAGTCCTTAGTTATCAGAAAAAAACAAATCAAAACAACTCTGAGATTCCATCTTATGCCCACCAGAATGGCTAAGATAAAAAACTCAAGAGATGAGCCGGGCAGTGGTGGCGCATGCCTTTAATCCCAGCACTTGGGAGGCAGAGGCAGGTGGATTTCTGAGTTCGAGGCCAGCCTGATCTACAGAGTGAGTTCCAGGACAGCCAGGGCTACACAGAGAAACCCTGTCTCGAAAAAACAAAAAACAACAACAACAACAAAAAAAAAAAAACAAAAAAAAAAAACAAAAAACAAAAAACAAAAAACAAAAAAACTCAAGAGATAGCACATGCTGGCAAGGATATGGAGCAAGAGAAACACTCCTCTATTGCTGGTGGGAGTGCAAACTTGTACAACCACTCTGGAAATCAATTAGGCAGTCTCTCAGACAACTTGGAATAGTTCTACCTCAAGAACCAATTATATTACTCCTGAGTATACCTAAAATATGCTCTACCATCGCACAAGGACACTTGCTCAAATATGTTCATTGTAGCTTTATTCGTAATAAAGCCAGAAACCGGAAACAACCTAGATGTTCTTCAATTGAAGAATGGATAAAGAAAATGTGGTGTATTTACACAACGGAATACTATTCAGCCATTAACAACAAAGACATCATGAATTTTGCAGGCAAATGGATGGAACTTGAAAACATCATCCTGAGTGAGGTAATCTAGTCCCCAAAGGACATGCATGTTATGTACTCATTTATAAGTGGATAATAGCCATAAAATACAGGTACCATGGTATACTCTAGAGACCCAAAGAAGCTAAACAAGAAGGAAGGCCCAAGTGAGAAAGTTTGAATATCACTTAGAAGGAGGAATAAAATAATCATAAGAGGCAGAAGGAGGAGGGAACTGGGAAGGAGTGAGGGGGATTGGATGGAAATGGGGTTTCAGGATCAGGTATCGGGAAGGACAGGGTTTTCTTTTTTAAACTGAACTTTAAATCAGGTGTTCAAAAAGCTAATAAACAGTGCTACTCTTCCACGCCACTGATTACATATATATATATATATACACATACACACACACACACACACACACACACACACACACACACACACACACACACATACACACACACACACCAAACTTTGTATTTCACATTCAGGATCTAGCTATTCTTACTAACAGTGCCAAAATATCCCACCTAGTCTCCTCAGTGATATTCACATCATAACTGGGAAACTAAGTCAGTAGAATCCACTGAGCTTATGAAGATCGTACTAGTTTTAACTGTACTCATTTGCATGCATGTGTTTGTCTATGCTGTATCACCACAGTGTAGACGGTCAGAACCACTGTGGTGTTCAAACACCAGGCTGTCCATCACTTCAAAGTTATTTATGCAATCTTTTAGCAACCTCCTACCTACCTGTTTTCCTAACCCTTGTGGGGCACGGATCTCTTTATGTCTATAATTTTATCATCTACAAAGTTATATAAATGAAACAATAACAGTGTATCCTGTAACTTTCTAATATGATCTCTTTTCATTCAGCCTAACTCTGTGCTCCTGACTCTTAGAATTTAGAGAAAGGTGTACTAATATAGAAAATAATGATGAAATTGGCATTTAAGAAGGGAATATCTATATCTAAGTGTTGTTTGTTTCTCCGGCTGTTTGGCTAAAATGTCTTCCTCCTCCATTGCCTGCTTCAATTCATGCCAGGATTGACGTTATTTAACCCCAATGCGAAACTTTTACTTGACAAGGTGAAATTAGGAAGATGGGATTGAGCCTCATTTATCATCTACCAAATACAACATTTCTGACAATGAACTCAAATGAAAGGCTTACATTTGACGACCATTCATCTTTTCATCTTGGACAATTTATGTTTAAGATTTGTAATTGTCAATAAAATATATATTTGGTGATTGTGCTGGACTTCAGAATTGGGAAGATAGAGGAAAAACAACAAACAAACCCTAAATGGTAGCACAGTGATACTGTAGAGCTGCAGTCAAGAAGTTACTTGTAAAGTTGGAATAGCTGACGAAGCAGAAGTGTAAGCCGCACTGGATGGCCAGGGCTGCAGCTCCACAGCGGGGCTGTGCCTGGAGGGTGCTCTGTGTTCAGTCCCCGGTACTGTCAATACGGATGTATAAAGGTGCAGAAGCTAAGTGTTATAATCCTGTCTCACAAGTCAGATAAAAACATTTCAGGAGTTTAAATTGTCTAGTTGTCATACATCGGAGACCAGATTAGAGCCCAAGTCCACCCTATCTGTGCCCCTCCCACCTCCCTCTTATTCTTTATCCAAAATACATTCTAGGTAAAGCCAAAAGGGCTTGAGCATTTGTTACCACTTAGACACTTGTCATTTTATATTTCATATGAAATTGAAATCTGAGTAAGGTGCATGTTGGTTGATGTGCTGAGAAGGTACACATTTAAGAGACAACAAGGAAAATATTTTTGTGTGTGTCTTCACATTTTATTTATTTATTTATTTATTTATTTATTTATTTATTTATTTATTTATTTATTTTACAGTCCAGTCTTTATCCCCCGCCTGGTCTGCCCTCTGACTGTTCCTCATCCCATGCCTCCTCTCTGCTCTCCAAGAGGATGTCCTTACCCCACCCCTGCCTCATCCCACTAGACCTCCCCACTCCTTGGGGCCTCAAGTTTCTCAAGGGTTAGGTGCATCTTCTCTCATTGGGGCCAAACCAGGCAGTCCTCTGCTGTATATGTGTCGAGGGGTGGCTCATATCAGCTGGTGTATGCTGTCTGGTTGGTGGCTTAGTGTCTGAGAGATCTCAGGGGTCCAGGTTAGTTGAGACTGCTGGTCTTCTTATGGGGTTGCCCTCCTCCTCAGCTTTTTCCAGCTTTTCCTTAATTCAACCACAGAGGTCCCTGACTTCTGTCCATTGGTTGGGTGTTAAGTATCTGCGTCTGACTCTTTCAGCTACATGTTGGGCCTCTTGGAGGGCAGCCATACTAGGCTCCTGTCTGTAAGCACACCATAGCATCAGGCATAGTGTCAGGCCTTGGGGCCTTCCCTTGAGATGGATCCCACTTTGGGCCTGTCACTGGACCTCCTTTCCCTCAGTTTCTCCATTTTTGTCCCTGCAGGTCTTTCAGACAGGAACAATTCTGGGTCAGAGTTTTTGACTGTGGGTTGGCAACCCCATCCCTCCACTTGATGCCCTGTCTTTTTACCGGAGGTGGACTCTACAAGTTCCCTCTCCCCACTGTAGGGCATTTCACCTCTCCCTTTGAGTCCTGAGAGTCTCTCACCTCCCAGGTCTCTGGTACATTCTAGAGGGACCCCCGGCCTCCCACCTCCAGAGGTCACCTGTTTCCATTCTTTCTGATGGGGAGGGAAAAGAAAGTAATTATGGGGGCTGAGGGAGGGAGGGACCTGGGTGGGAAAGGGGACAGGGAGAGGAAAAGGGGAACATGATCAGGGATGGGGTGGGTGGATCAGGAAAAATATTTCTTATCTTTATCCTTCCTTTCTGTGATTTGGGGATTGCTTATGAAATGTTGAGGAATTACCATTTTGACTTAGTTTTTCTGACCTATCTCTATTCAGTTTCCATTCTCATTTAGTGCCGCCGACCATGATTCCTGTCTTGAGATACTTTCTGAATTTGAGAACACTCTTTGTGCACTCTGACCTCCAGTAGAATCTTTCATGCCAGTCAAGGAAGGGCTGAGAGGATGAGGAAATGCTAACACGAGGTAGACTTTTGTGAAAGTTTTCCAAACTGTGCAGTTTGAACTATTATTTTTAGTTATTGAATACCCATCAAAAACTTTTAGAAAAGTGAAGTAAAAAACTGGTGCACTTATAATATTGATTTAGAAGCAATTTATTGACTATATTAAAAGGAAGTATTTCTTTTTTTTTTTTTTTT
>CM052701.1:110388275-110398669 GCA_028551405.1 Uromys caudimaculatus
AAAGGAAGTATTTCATGAAGCCCATGCAATAACAAGTGTGGCATGAGGTAGCCAGTGTATTGATGGTGATAGAGACCAGGGAGAAAGGACTAGAATGTGAGAGACATTTCGAATGGAAAATCAATATAACTTGTGGGCTTCCTAGATAGACAATGAATAAAAAATAAAAGAAGAAATGACAAGAGATGGTACATGTGAAAATAATGATACTAGCAGAGATATGGAATACCATTCTAGTGCCTTGTCTTGGAAAGCTGATGAGATCATTATGAAGTTATTCAATGTAGCATCACAGAGAAGTCCCAGTGTTGTTGCCTCTTAGGTAAGTGAGCAAAACACACATTTCCAGGATCAAATGATAAATCTAGATTGTTTTAGAGAATGTTGTGATTTTTCTGCTTAAAATTGTCTTCTTTCTGATATGATTAAAAGTCTGTGCGGTCCAGGTAGAGCATTCAAGAAACAACAATAAGTCAGCCAGATAAAGACTTATGGTCCTAGAATAGTGTTTCCTTGGAAGAGGGGAGAGTCATGGGGATGACTGGTGATCACGATGGGGCTGTGATGTCAGAAGTGAATGGGCTAGGTATGAGAAGTATTGATTTTTAAATGAAGAAAGAATGGCTGTGTAACCACAAGAATACAGCCCACAGAATCAATGAAGCAGGGCTCAGAGGCTCACAGAGGCTGAAGTTACAATCATGGACCTTGTATGGGTCTGAGCTAGGTCCTCTGCATACACAATGGGGTTGTGTAGCTTGACCTTCTTGCGAACTCCTAACAGTATGTGTGATGGTTGTCTCTGACTCTTTTGCCTGCTCTTGGGACCCTTTCTGTCCTACTGGGTTGCCTCATCCAGTCTTGATATGAGGATTCATGCTTAGACTTGATACAGCTTTTTATACCCTGTTAAGTTGATATCCCTGGGAGGCCTGCTCTTCCCTTTCCTTTCCTTCTTCCTCCCTCCTTCCCTACACCTCCCTTCGTTCCTTTTTTTTGGGAATGGAAATGGAGGAGGAGAGAGGGGAGGGGAGGGGAAGGGCTGGGACGAGTGGACGAAGGGAAACTAGTTAGTATTGTACTGTATTCACTGTATGTCATGTACAGACTTACAGTAATGTATGAGAGAAGAATAAAAAAAATGGGTGTGTAAGCAGAAGAAGGGAGCTGTGGTGACCATTGGGAGGATTTCTAAAGGATGAAGGAATGTTATTTATTTCAATAGTTTTTCACTCTTGAGGCTCTGATCTTGCAGGCATGGAATAAAGGATGGTGGCCACAGGAGCTGAAATGCATTTGTATTTTCTTGGGGCTGCTTACAACCACTTGACATAGTTTACCTGCTTTTACAGAAGTTGGAAACACATTAATGAAGCCACCTACTTTCGGATGGAAACGGTTCCCAGATTCCAGTCTCACATCTTGCCAAATCATGTCAGGATTTGGAGTTTGGGAGGTAACATTATAAAAATTCTTTACTGTCACGGGGAGTATATGAGATGAAAGACATTTTCTCCGGGACAGAAAATATGCCCTGTCATATTCTTTACCAGACAAGCCACATTAGTTTCAACTTTTACATTTTTCTATTTCTTTGGGAGTTTATTGTAAGCTTTAACACAATATATGAAATAGTGCCTTGGGACCCCAAAATGCCGAAGCCAGGTTCATAAAGCGTTTATTAGGAAGTGATGATTTAACTCTGGATGCCATTCATGTTAACCCACTGTTACAATCTACATCTGAGGAGCATGTTAATTTTCCCATTAGCAATGTGAGTCTATTTCATTTTTGGTCAAACCGCCAAAAGGATATTTCTTCTTCTTCTTTTTTTTTCTTCTTTTACTGATTGCCCTATCTGAGCTGTAACTAGCTGAACATTTACAATTCTGAACGATATAATGAAATTAAGACTCTATAATATTCTAATTTGCATATCTCATTATATAGAGTGACACCATTAGAAGACATGTGTTGAAGCTTTCAAAATGATTATGATATGTGAATGTATTAGAGGATAAATATGCGTTGCTGAACCAAGGCTGCACAGTAGTCACGAGTAATATTTTAGATAGAAATGCTGCTGCCATGGCCTCCTCCTCCTCCATCTCCTCCTCTTCCTCCTCCTTCTCCTCTTAAACAGGAAGTCTGTTCATTCTGGGAAGCACTAGTGCGAACATCTGAGCCTCTGATAACATTTATTGTACTCTCAATTTTTGAAAGAAGCTTCTCGAATGTAATGTGCATCCAATGTGCAGCTTACACTGACAGTGAGTTCAGTTGCACAGAGCCAGACACATTCCATGAGTTCAGGAGCAGACAGACCTTATGCACTGCACAGAATGTCTGATAGTCATGGGAAGGCAGAGGTAATTATGGATAGTGGCCTCTGAGACTGAACCCAGCTCAGAGAGACAAGCAAGCCCCCAGTAGCACTATCCATGATTCTTGAGGAAGTGATTTTTTTTAAATGACCAAATACAAATCATATTATTATATTTTTAATTTTCTCCTTTGTGAACACAAGCAGAGCAGCCCCAAAATAAATGACATAGGATAGAAATTCTAAAGAATAATAGCTGCTCAGATAAACTAACAGAACTTCTTATCTACTGATCACATTTTCTTTCTTTCTTTTTTTCCTTCTTGCTCCAGCCCTGCTCTCTCCAGCCCCACTCACTTTGGCCCCACATTTTCTTGAGATTATAATTTAATTATATTTCTTTCTTCTGATTGTTCCTCCAAACCCTCCCATGGACCCTTCATGTCTTTCTTCTCCTTCTTCTCCTTCTTCTCCTTCTTCTCCTTCTTCTCCTTCTTCTCCTTCTTCTCCTTCTTCTCCTTCTTCTTCTTCTTCTTCTTCTTCTTCTTCTTCTTCTTCTTCTTCTTCTTCTTCTTCTTCTTCTTCTTCTTCTTCTCCTTCTCCTTCTCCTTCTCCTTCTCCTTCTCCTTCTCCTTCTCCTTCTCCTTCTCCTTCTCCTTCTCCTTTTCTTCTCTTCTTAAGTAGAACCTGTTCAGTCTGTATAATGTTATTAGTATGTACATTTTCCAAGCTGACCTTTTACCACCGGACAACTAATTGGTTGGTTGGAAGACCTCCTCTCCCATTCCTAGCTTTCCCCAGTTGCCTGTAACTTTTTGTGTAGGGTTGAGGCCTCATGGGCTTTTCCCTGTCTAACTTGTATTTACCTTTCTTATTCTGTTCTTTAATCCTTGGCTCTGTTCTATGACCAGGCAGCCAACTGATTAACAGTGTCATTCAATGTCCTTTACCTCTGATTCTAGGTTGGATTTGGGCATGTGTGGCCTCTGGCAATAAGATAGTTGATTACTCATTCCCCTGGATTCTTCCCCAATATGTGACAATGACTCCATTTAGTGGGATATCTCAATGAAATGAACTCTACTTAATTTCTGAGCTACTCAAATGCTCTGGCTCTATTCTAAGACCCAGAGAGAGGCTCCAATAGTGTTCATATTTTTTGTTAAGAGGAAAAAATATGTTCTGAAGTTGAGAAGTATATAATGAAATGGAACTTTATATATCTCAATAAAACAAGTGAGGGATTATGTACTTCACAATTAGTACCTAAGTAAAGGGCACTTTGTTAGGCCATTTCTCTATTTATTACAAGAATAGACAGTTGGGCGGTGGTGGCACATGCCTTCAATCCCAGCACTTAGGAGGCAGATGCAGGCAGATTTCTGTAAGCCTCATCTACAGAGTGAGTTCTAGACAGCCAGGGCTACACAGAGAAATCCTGTCTTAAAAAAAAAACAAAACCAAAAAAAAACAAACAAGAGCAAAACAAAAACAAAAGCCAAATAACCAAAACAGTAGACCATCTAAATTACAAAACTAGTAGACTGTGAAGAATAAGTGATAACTTGAGTGGTAAACTCAATATATACCAGTCTTAATAAAAGCATAAAACAAAATTTTCCAGTCATGCCAAAGCTATAATTAATTAAGAAAAGATAAACTACGAATAGAACACAGAAACAGGCTCTCAATTTTTCATAATCTGAGAAACAAATGAACCATGCATGCGCATTGCAAAGTATCTTATTGTGTTTCTGGTGCTTTGACATGGCTTACCAAAGTTGATGATGATAATATAAAGCAAACTAATTGGAACCAGCCCAGGAGAAAGAAGTTTGTTGCAGTCAACAAAGATAAAGAAGGAGTTGGAGATCTGAAGGCCACTTTGGCATCAGAGATGGAGATGCAGTTTGGAGTTTGCCCATCTGGTTTCCTATTTTGCTTTGGGAATTACAGTTAAGTGATGGGATGAATCTCAGAAGAGACTTTGAACTTTGGACTTTTAACGTTCTTGAGACTGCATAGACTAAGGAGACTTTGGAAGTTGGACTATATGTATTTTGCATTATGCTGTGTTTAGGTATAGTTCCCACATACTCATATGTTTGGACAAGCCTTTGGAGGCCAGAGAGTAGAATGTGATGGTTTGTATATGCTGTGCCCAGGGAGTGGCACTATTAGGAGGTGTGTCCTTGTTGGAGTAGATGTGTCACTGTGGGCGTGGTCTTAAAACCCTCACCTTAGCTGCCTGTAAGTCAGTCTTCCACTAATAGCCTTCAGATGAAGATGGAGAACTTTCAGCTCTGCCTGCACTGTGCCTGCCTCGATGCTGCCATGCTCCCACCTTGAGGATAATGGACTGAACATCTGAATTCGTAAGTCAGATTGTCCTTTATAAGGCTTGCCTTGGTTATGGTGTCTGTTCACAGCAGTAAAACCCTAACTAAGACATTAGGGAACTAGGAGAACTGGCTACAGAGTACTGTCATTTCAGAGTATTTAATGCCAGTGACTACTTACAAAAACTTGAATAAACTATAAGTTTACTACTTGTACCCTAAATGATGCAAATTTCCCCACATGTGGTTAAACAATAATTAAGATGCTATGAGAGTGTGGTAATTTCCAACATGACTGGATTGACAGCCTCCTAGGAAATTAGGATAATACAGCTCTGTGTGTTTGTGAGGACATTTCTAGAAACAGATAGATGGGAAGGGCTCTGACCTAATAAATGATTTGATGAATTCAGAATCTGAATAGGCTTTTGAGAGATGGTAGAGCTATGCAAGACAGCGGCTGATTGGAGTTAGTAGGTCACTGGGGGAATGTCCTTTTGGACTGTATCTTACCAGATACTTTCTGTGCTTTGCTCTCTGCCTGCCATGGGATCACCAGCTCTGCCCAGCCCTATCCTCTCCACTACATGCGTTGAAACCTCTGAAACTATAACCAGAGCAAAAGTTTCCCCCTTAAGCTTCCTCCATCAGGCATTGAGTCACAGCAATGAGAAAGTTAATTAATACAATGACATTAACTTGAACTGGGAATCCACAAGTCACTTTCAAAAACTACTAAAGCTGTGGATGTCATAAACCAATTTAAACCCATTACACTCAAGAAAATATTGACTTACCTTTTTACTTCATATAGAAACTATTGTGAAATTATTATGTGAATGGATAAATAAACAAACAAAAAAATTAGATCAAATATTTTCCCAAGCTGTCTCTTAGTTAATTGCTAAAATGTCATGACATTTTTTTTTTTAAAATCTGGATGTTGTGAGGGTAACTATATTTATTAGATCTGAAATATTATTGACTTCTAAATTTTAAAATATTTAATTTTGTGCCCATGTTCATATTTGTAAATTTATCCTTTTCTCAAATGTTTTTAAGCGATATCAATTTAGTTCTTCTAAAACTTGTATCAATCCTGGCCATATGATTGTTCTTTAACTCTGTGGTCTAAACAGGTTCTGGCAACAGTCCTTCCAAGTGTACTTATTTGGACCTAAAGGTATCTCTTCTTGCTTTGACAATCCCTAGGGAAATCTTCGTTGTCATTTGTTCCCTTTTCGATTTATTTTTTTACAGTGATGGGAACAGAAGGCGTGGCCTCACACACTAGGCAAGCTCTCTAATGCTGTTATACCCACGGCATCTGCTGGCTTTCTTAAGGAAAGCTTTCTTGAAACTTGGTATTTCCGTTGCGTGATTCTTTGTTATAGGAGCCTGTTCTAGCTCTGGCCTGCCCCTCCTCCACTACAACTCAGTAGCACTTTTCCAGTGATACCATTGCCAAATATCCTCTAAAGGAAAGGTCATCGCCTTCAGTTCAGAGCCACTGTCTTAAAACTGCTAAGGGACATTAAGCCCCCCGGTTGCTCCTGGAGTTGACCATTTTTATTTTTTCATAAAGTGGTTATTACTTCTCCCCCATTTTGATACAGTGTGTTATGCACTCCAGGTTGGCAGCAAACTCTCTATTAGCTGAGGATGCCTTTGGACTTCTGATCCTCTTGCTTCTTCCTCCAGAGTTCTGGGAATGCAGGCATGTACCATCATGTCTAGCTTATGTGGTTCTAGAGATCCAATCCAGGGCATACATTCTAGACAAAACTCTACCAGCGAAGCTATTTCCATAGTTCCTAGGCGAGTTATTCTGAAAAAGAGTCAGCATGCATACTTTAGAGTTTCCTTTTTTCCTTTCTTTTCTTCTCTTTCTTTCTATCCTCTTTCTCCTCCTTCTGTTTATACTCCTTTTCATCCTCCTGTTCCTCTCCTCCTCCTCCTCCTACTCTTCCTCCTTCTATTGAGTTAGGGTCTCTCTACATAATCTTGACTATTCTGAAGCTCACTATATAAATTAGGTTGGCCTCAAACTCACATAGATCATCCTGTCTCTGGCTCTGAAGTGTTGAGATTAAAGACATGCCCTACCATGCCCAGCTTTACACATTTTCTTTAAAGGAAGGAAAAATACCCACAGTGTATTACATTATCCTATACTAAGGATGATTAAAATTTTATTTTTGTTCAATGGCTTAAAAGGAAGGGTAGATAATACATATTTAGTGACAAAAATATAAAATGAAAATTAATGCACTGTAGAAAGAAAAAGATATAATGTCAATTAATAAAGATGATGGAATAAAGAAACTTGGAGATAATTAAACATGCTCACCAGAGTCAATCCCTGAAAGCAGAAGACATAGAGGACAAGAGTCTTTCAGGACTGTAGATAAACCATCTCCCTTCAAAACATGCTATGGAACTGGATAAGAAATGTCAAAAAACAGTTTCCCTACATTAACCGTAGACAAACAACCAAGCTAAGGAATGTTTATTAAAACTCTAGTGTTCCATAAGAGCAGAGGGAGTTTGTGGTATTCCTGCATAGGGACAGCTTTCTTACCTTCTTTCTTGTAATTCCTCAGACTGGTTAGCACACCTGTAAAGTCATGGCAGTCATGCACTGCTGAAGAAGACAAGTTACATTTGGAGTGTAGGGTAAAAAAAAAAATACAAGTTCAGTTGGCAGTTTCAGTGAAAATGGCAAGTCTGCAAGAAAATGAATGGAAAAGATCCACAAGGCCAAGGATATGGTCTGACATAGGGCAAGAAGCAAGCTAGTGGACAGGAAAGTGTGTCGCAGAGAGACGTGAGATACTGGAAATGAGATGGCTGGGTGTCTAAAGAAGCTGTCACAGACCCTGGCTGGCTGGGCAGGAGTGCACATCTGTCAGGTAAGATGATGGAAAGATTATCACAAAGCAAGAGGGGTACAGGCTAAAGAATCAGCCTTCAAAGTTCTGAGTGTAGTCCTGGAGCCGTCAGAATTGTTTCTCCCTGTGTGCATGCACATGTGTTTATAAACCACAAGTTGGTGTCAAATATCTTCCTCAACTGCTCTTGTTGACATCAAACTGTGCCCTACTCTAAGTCACTCCATATTGTATAAGACCATGAGGTTTTTTAAGGCTATGGCATACCTAGTAGAATCCATCTTACTATCAACTTTAACCCCCCCCCCCCCCCCATACCTTTGACAGTTGGATCTCTGAGTTTGAGACCAGCATGGACTACAGATCAAGCTCCAGGACAGCCAAGGGTACATAGACAAACATCTTGAAAATCCAAACCAAGCAACCAAACAACCAAACAAGCTAAAGAAACTAGCCAACGAACCAACCACCACCACCACCACCACCAACTACACCAAAACCCAAGACTCATTTATGTATTTATTTTATGTGTATGGGTGTTTAACTTGTGTGTATGTGTGTGTACCTCATTCATGCATTGCCCTCTGAAGCTGTAATCCTCTGGGACAGGAGTTACTGATGGGTCTTAGCTGTCATATGGATACTGGGAATTGAATCCAAGATCCTCTGGACGATCAACCAGTCCTCTTAATTGATGAGCCATTTCTCCAGTTCACAATTAGCTTTTGACTTGATTTGGAAGGAAGGGGATGGCTGCTGCCTCAGGGTAGACACATAGAGGGTACCATTTCTCAGACACCACCATCCAGGATACACTGATCAATGATTTATTCCTGTGAGTAGAGAGAGAGCCACCCTTTAAATTTATCAGGGTAAACTGAGACTGTAAGGACACATGGTGTATTAACATCATCTCCGGGAAAATAAGTCCAAGAACCTAGACCTACCAGACTGAGGAAAGGCTGCAACCTCCTTGCTTGGGTCACATAAGGTGATGAGCATCTAGCAAGTCTAACAGTGCAATGGTAAGAGACCCACCCAACCTGTTCTCAGATGCTGTGTGTGTTCTTTGAAGACCAACAGAGGACTCCCAACTTTCTTTGGAGCTTCAGCTGGGCTAGATCTCCTGCTGTAGATGTGGCCTACTTGACTGCCTGCCCATCCAGCTGTTTGCCCAGCTGGACCCTGCCTGCTGATTTCTGCTCTGGATTGTTCAGTTTTTCACCTCACAGCTGGAACAACTCTGTTCTTAAGCAATCCAGCCGAAGCTCCCTACCAGCACTGGTGTGGTTCGTTATATCAATACAGACTTTCTCACCCCACTTCTGAAAACTTTAAAACTCTGCTGCAGCTCTTTATTCATATTATTTCTGTAGACCACATATATGCATATAGATAATTAGATCCATTTACAATGTACTGTATTATGTGTGGTACAATAGTCTATATTAATAATTTAGATTGATATAAAAATACCCGCACTCACCTTGGCCAGATTATGGCAGAAGGGATTATATTGTAAACTGCTATTAAAGAAACTGCTGAGCATTGTGAATTTATTGTTACATAATAGATTCTGACACTGAGGAAAGATACAAGCTTATTCATCTATGTTTCTGGCATAGTTCCCTCATGGCCGCTCCCTGCATTAGTGTTTGAGACTGAGTCTGTCCCATTGGTGCTCAGTGGTTCTGCTAGATTGGGTGGCCAGCGAGCAGCAGGGGTCAGCCTGTCTCTGCCTCCTTAGTGCTGAGATTACAAGTGTGCACTGCCACGTCTCTATTTTAAGTGAACTCAGGGGACTGAACTCAAGTCCTTAGGCTTGCATAGCAAGTAGCTTATTGACTAAGCCATCTCCCCAGCCCCAAGAACTGCCTTTATGTTAAAAACGAATGTTGGCCTTTGATTAGATATGTCCAATTAGATGTGCTGTTTTAATTTCATTCTCTATGTTCTTTGATTCAGCTTAACTTTCCTTGGTTCTGTTCTCCCTTAAGTCTTGACCTGGTGATAATCATCAAACCAACCTTTGGTGTGACTTCTTTGTATGCAGGAATTTTTTTCTTCCCCACCAGAGTGGATGTTTCAAACTGACTTGTCATCACCACATTAGGATCTCTATTACTTTCTATTAATATGACTTAGACATTAGCTTGACATAGTTTGATTTGATTTGGACCTGCCCAGATATGTTCTGTGTGTATACATCAAGTGCTTAAAACTCATTTGCAGGTGTCAGCCATGACTATTTCAATCAGCGTAGATAGTGTGACTTGAGCAGCAGATTACTGATTAGCATGCGGTCTGATCAATCTAATAAACTTTAATTTAGTTCCATTTAGCTTTTTTTCCTCCCTGGGGCTCAGCGTGACTTTCTCCAACTTGTTCAGGTGAAACTCTGATCTACCCGGTGCCACAGCCATGAGCTTACTCAGCATTTCCCCCACAGCCACAAGGCTCTCTGGAGGCTGCCATAGCATGTGGCCTCTAGCTGCATTTCTTTCTCTCTCTCTCTCTCTCTCTCTCTCTCTCTCTCTTTTTTTTTTTTTGATACTTTATTTACATTTAAAATGTTTTCGCCTTTCCAGGTATCCTCTTTAGAAACCCCCATCCCCTCCCCCTCCCCCGCCTCTATGAGAGTATTCCACCTCCCACTCACCCGCCCACCCACTCCTTATTCCCACCTTGACATTCCCCTTTACTGGGGCCTCTAACACCCTCAGGCCCAAGGGCCTCTCCTCCCCCTGATGGCCAACAAGGCCCTCCTCTGCTACATATGTGTTCTGAACCATGGGTCCCTCGATGTGTATTCTTTGGTTGGTGGTCCAGCCTCCAGGAGGA
>CM052701.1:110399169-110428562 GCA_028551405.1 Uromys caudimaculatus
ATAAACCCAAGGTCAGTGGAGCACTGGGCAGTAATAGGTACCCAGAGAATACTGGCTGCTGAACTTTCTTCAAGTATTTTTTTGGCATTTATTTATTTGTGCTTGTGCCATGGTGTTTATATGCACATCCGAGGGCAGACTGTGGAAGCTGGTTCTCTCTCCACCACACAGCTTTTGGTTATTGAACCAGCGCTTGATAGCAAGTACTGTTACCCTCTGAGCCATCTCTTGGTGACCTCTTCCTTTGCTTCACTATTACAGGTTTTGAATGCCTGTATATAAACACATTGACCAATACTCTACATTCCTCCCTCTCCCTCTCCCTCTCCCCCCCCCCCCCCCCCCGATGCAAAAAGCAAGAGGAATTTCTTGTTCTAGCATGCTGGCGTCGCCTGCACACAAAGGAGGGGAGGGAATGACCATGCGCGGCCTGTTTACCGAGCTTTTATAGCTTTTAGAGCAGCAGCCATTAGGCACAATGTGATTGGCAGAACAGTGTGACTTTTAAACTGATAGGTCTTTAGGGAGTAAGGTAGTAGGAGCTTAATCAGCCCCTCCCTTCCAGCCTATGAGCTCTCTAACCTGTCTTTTCCAGGAGGGGAGGGGTGCCTATGTGCTTGGGAGCCTGGTGGAATTTTCCAAAGTTCTTGAGCTGACCTCTTCACTGGAAGGAGTTTGTGTCTACAGAGATCGATGGACCAACTGGGCTTCCGGTATTCCAGTTCAGAGATTGGAACTTTGTAGGTTCAGAGGCTAATTACCTTATCTTGGTCTTGGGTATTTCGAACTTTTGGGCTAATATCCACTTATTAGTGAGTACATACTGTGTTTGTTCTTTTGTGACTGAGTTACCTCACTCAGGATGATATTTTCAAGTTCCATCCATTTGCCTGAGAATTTCATGTAGTCATTGTTTTTAATAACTGAGTAGTACTCCATTGTGTAAATGTACCACACTTTCTGTATCCATTCATTCTGCTCTTTTAAAAGTAAAGCCTCCCCATCTTTTGGGACAATCAGAAGATTTTTATTCATTGTTTGTTTTTTTTCTTTTTTTTTTTTTTTTTTTTTTTAGTTTTCGTGACTTCTTGAGCTATGATGGATAGTGTTCTAGCCACTGGCTAGACCATTAGGAATGAAATGCAAGACACAGCTCTCATGGGGCCTGTGTTCTCGTAGTTTGTTATGATGTCTTTTGGAAACGGAAGCTGCTAGAACTCTGAGTTGTGTTTTAAGACCCTTGAAGTTCTATCACAAGCTGTCGTTAATGTAGTTGTTGGTCAACCTGGCTTGATTTTAGAGACAACAGTCGATGTTGTATAGAGGCTAGCACCAGGTTGTCACATTTACACAGTTAAGGGTCCTTTTAGTAAAAAAAAAGAAAGAAAAGAAAAAAGTAATTAATTATCACATCACAAAGATTAACTTCAGTTTTTTTCTTTAAAACAACCATTAAAGGCAAATTTTATTTTTCCTTGAATGAGGATCTGAGGTTGAGACAAATAAAAATCTTGTCTACCAAGCAATACCACTAGAAGATATAATTTTATGTTCAAAATCCATCTTTTTGGATACCACATTGACAAGTGGCAGTATGAACAGAACCGTATGGATAACTCCACTGACTGTTTATCACACGCTCTGCCTTCTATGCTCAGCTTTTAGCACCTGCATCCCAGAAACAGCAGGACACAGACTGAAGAACAGAGGTGGGGTAGATGATTTTAAAAATTGTTTTCAGTCTTGTGAGTTATAATTTATGAATTTCATTATAATTATATACATTTTTAATAATAAACCTTTTAATAAGACAATGGTAACTGAGTAGCAAAACCCAATTTAAAAAGTATATGTAAAAGCAACCCAAGAACTGTATTAATATCCAGGTTAGCCTAGAGAATCATAAGATGCAGAACGTTTCATATGTGTTCTGTGGCAAACATGCTGCCTTTTTTCTGATTGTTTGGTTTGCACAGGAAATAAATCGACATCTATAAAGAGCCGACATTCTAGCCTTCCCACTTTCCTAATTACACCAAAGGTCTCTCTGAAGTCAGAGGAGTTTTGTGTATTGATTAACTTCCATGCAAATATTTAGCAAACATGTAGGAAACATATGCAGACATTGATTGAATTTAACAAATATTCAGACATCGATTGATTCCAACTGGACCCATAATGCAGATTCTACATGATGTTTAGTTTGTCTCCTTCTGAAATGATTGGGAAGGTATGGATTTGAGTCTTCTTATACTCTGGGGCTTTGAGAATCATTGGGTAGATATGATTTCTTTACACACTGAGGGGCAGGGAGAGAAGCCCTGTGCTTATTTAATTCATCTGAGAAATGGGCTGCAATCTGAAGCGCCAAGGTTGAGTCTTCTTAATGTGAAACTGTCATTTAAACTACTGTTTATCTTTAGAAAGTTATGAGAACTGATAACTCAGAGAAAGATGTGAGGTACACATAATATTCAAGCAGACTTTCTTCATTCTTTTTTAGATAGAGTCTGGGTTTGCAGATCAAGCTGGCCTTGGACTTGCTTTACCATGCCTAGCTTTCATGCACATCTTTATCGATGTTACTAGGTATACTGGCTGGTTTTGTGTGTCAACTTGACACAAGCTGGAGTTCACAGAGAAAGGAGTTTCAGTTGAGAAAATGCCTCCATGAGATCCAGCTGTAAGGCATTTTCTCAATGAGTGATCAAGGGGGGAGGGCCCCTTGTGAGGGGTACCATCTGTGGGCTGGTTAGTCTTGGGTTCTATAAGAAAGCAGGCTGAGCAAGCCAGGAGAAGCAAGCAAGCCAGTAAGTTACATCCCTCCATGGCCTCTGCACCAGCTCCTGCTTCCTGCCCTGCTTGAGTTCCAGTCCTGACTTCCTTTGGTGATGAATAGCAATGTGGAAGTGTAAGCTGAACAAACCCTTTAACTTGCTTCTTGGTCATGATGTTTGTGCTGGAATAGAAACCCTAAGACACTAGGAATACTTGAATATTCATTATCTTGCAACCATCTTCCAAATGAGTAGTCACAGTAGCCTTGTGAACGCAGAGAACCAAGGGCAAAAGATAAACTTGGCAGCATGGCATCTTCAAAGTGTTTTTTCATTGTTTTTTTTCACAGTTCTCTCTCTTTCCATTGCTTTTCTTCCTGTGACCTCCCCATTTTCTTAGTTCAGAAACCTCTTATTGGGTCGATGAGATGTCTTGTCAGGTAAAAGGTGCCTGCTGCCAAGTCTGATGAGCCAAGTTCCATCTCCAGGATCCTCATGTGGTAAGGGGAGAACCAACTCCTGCAAGTTGTCCTTTGACCTCTTCATACATACCATGGCATGTACGTGTGTATGTAGACAAAATAAGTAAAGAGAATATAATTTAAAAGACTAAAAATTATTTATGGAAGATACACTATACTGCATGCTGTGTCCTAGACCCCGGTTATGCTTTTCCTTACTAGATCTAGGTAGCAGTTAATCACACACAACATTTTGGGAGGGAAGAAGACAGAAGAGAGCAGATAGGGCAATGGGAGAGGTGGAGAAAAGGATTAAGACAAAAGCAAAGGACAAGTTGTTAATATTAATTCACATTAAATTGAACTTTATCTCCCATTGAGTTGGTTATTTTATTCACTTACCAAATATTTATTGAGCAAATACTATGTTCCAGGCACAGTCCTAGGCTCTGGGGATATAAAGTCAAGAAAGACTTGCTTGTTCTTGTTCTCAAGGAAGGCACAGAGTGTGGGGGAAAACAGAAGTGCATAAAGCAACCTAGTAAGGGGATCTGATAGAGTCATGCACAAAGAATTCCAAGAACCCAAAGTGAGTGCGTCTCAGTCAGAAGAAAAACCTGTGCTGAATTCTCTACAAGAAAGCCAGAAGTAAATCAGACCAAACCAAACAGAACACCGTTATTTGTCCAATTTGTCTAGATAAAACTGAAGAATTTAAATGAGGAAAACGGAGTTATTTGGTTGTATTTTTTTTCAGCCTTCATATCAATTTCTAATTTAAAATACAAAGAATAGATTTGTCATTGATGTTACATTTTCCACTCAAGGATTACAACTAACATAAAATGTATGTCCTATATCATGGGACCTGAGCCATGTGGCTAATTTTAAAACAGAAGTATTGTTCGTCTTGTTTGACAAGTCTCTGGTTGTTTCACTGGTAAGAAATGGTTAATATTTTACTTACTATTTTCACCAAATTGAGCAAACTGATAGGTACTCTAAAAAGCCTATTTATTAGTGTTATCATGATTTGTTTTCTGCCAAAGTGGTTCGTGTTACTAATGGTGAAATTGGCACTTCTTAAAAACCTATCAGTCTATAAGCATGCCATTGTGTGGTCATAACACCGTGGCAAAGTTGAAGTCTGAACATCTTTCCAGCATGAGCATAGAGAGGAAAGGGTGATCCAAGCGCTCTGCTAATTCTCTTTGGTGGGCCGAGGCCCTGACTGAGCAGCAGCTGCGTTCCCTGTGTGAACCCTGCACAAAAGCAGAATTTATTAAATGGCTGCCAAATAGAAAAGCGTCCTTCAGTTTCAACATTGCCTTAGACAAATCATCAAAGTAGCCCTGACATGAATACATTAGCTACTGCTCTGCAGTTATTTGAGAACCAAGGAGCAAAACATTTTAAAAATAAAACAAACTTTCAGACATTGCAATGCATAGGTGCACGCAATTTTATCTAGATATTGTTAATATTAACAATAATTGCATACCGTTCAAGGCTATATAATAAGAGTAATCTAATAAACATTCTTTTTTTAAAAAACACTCTAACTTGGCAAATTCCTCTCACTTCAATGGAGCATTTGCTTAAATTAAGGTAGCATTCATCCCTGCAGGAGAGGGGCATTTATAAGCAATATATTAATTCATGAGCAGAGACATGCTAGCTATTATTCAGCACAGAATATAATGAAAATCCTGGAACTGCTTCTATTGTCTGCCGTTTTAGCCCCATCATTATAAGAGAGAGTGGGACTAATTCTTTCTAGGAAGTTTAATAATAATTAGGTAATCAAATCACCAACTCACAGTTTCCCCCCACTTCTTTGGTATCAAATAGTCGAAGCTTCCCTGGAGCTCCAGGATGAAGTATTTCTTAGGAAGGAGCCTGACCACAGTTAAGCCTTTTATTATAAACTTGGTGCCATTAGCTAGTGAGAATTGTCATATTGGCTTTCCCACTTCCTATATGCTGCTAAGTAGTATGAGACAAATCTATGTTCACTTATTAACTTACAATTTAGAGGAATGATTCAGACACCGGTTTTACTATTTTTTTTAATTTTAAGTGACATTTTATTATTTAAAAGATATTTATTTTATTTATTGTCCTCAAATGGCAGCCATCTACCTGTCTTAGTCAGGATTTTTAGTCCTGCACAAAACATCATGACCAAGAAGCAAGTTGGGGAGGAAAGGGTTTATTCAGCTTACACTTCCACATTGCTGTTCATCACTAAAGGAAGTCAGGACTGGAACTCAAGCAGGTGAGGAAGCAGGAGCTGATGCAGAGGCCATGGGGGGATGTTACTTACTGGCTTGCTTCACCTGGCTTTCTCAGCTTGCTTTCTTATAGAGCCCAAGACTACCAGCCCACAGATGGCACCACCCACAATAGGCCCTCCCCCCTTGATCACTAATTGAGAAAATGCCTTACAGCTGGATCTCATGGAGGCATTTCCTCAAGGGAGGCTCCTTTCTCTGTGAACTCCAGCTTGTGTCAAGTTGACACACAAAATCAGCCAGTACACTACCCATCCCTTTAGTTTGGACACATCCATGTTCGGGATTTGTAGGTGGCTTTATCAGAAGTCTTTCATACTTCCCTAATTCATTGGCTACTGAGAACAGAAGCATTTGAGACCAATTCATTTAAAGTGACAGGCTAACAAAAGTTCTAACTAACTAAAAAACAAAACAAAACAAAAACCCAAGTGTAGAAAAACAGCACAGAGAACATCTTGACCAACAATTTGTCACTTTGTAAAAGACAATCACATACAATGGGAGAAAAGAGGAACACACACAAGTCGAAGACTGTAAGAAGGGCAGACGTGAGGGTGCACTCCTTAATCCTAGCACTCAGGAGGCAGAGGCAGGTAGATCTCTGTGAATCTAAGGCCAGCCTGGATTACATAGTAAATTCCAGGATCTACATAGAAAGACCCTGTTTCAGCGGCAGCGGCAGCAGCAGCAGCAGCAGCAACAACAACAACAGAACTGTGAATATACTTAAATTTTTGATAAGTAATAATTAGTATAACTGCTATTAATTTATTGCTTTACGCATGACATGCCTCAGCAAATTTAAAAAATATGTTTTTATAATCACTTCATTTCAAACACCACCGAGAAAAAAGTTTCATAGCAGTTGCTGAGAGCCTGTAAGAAATAGGTTCTATTGTGTTGTTTTGCCTACGTTAACACAGAGAAGACAGCTTGATGATTGTGCTAGCGCATGAAGAGCCATCCCACTAGAGTCTATTGTCTTCTTCTCAGTATGAGTATTCACCAGATTCTTGGCTAAGTCTGTGAGTCTCTTGGTTTAAACTGACCATAGTACATTATTTTTTTTTCTTCCCATTTTTTAATTGGTTATTTTATTTATTTACATTTCAAATGTTATTCCCCTTCCCAGTTTCCCTTCCACAAGCCCCCTATCCCCTCCCTATGTCCCTGCCTCTATGAGGGTGCTCCCCCATCCGCCCATCCACTCCTGCCTCAGCGCCCTAGCATTTCTCTACCCTGGACCTCCACAGGACCTTCACAAGATCGAGCCTCCACAGGACCAAGGGGCTCCTCCTCTGCTACATATCCAGCTGGAGCCGTGGGTCCCCCGATGTGTACTCTTTGGTTGGTGGTTTAGTCCCTGGGAGCTCTGGTTGGTTGATATTGCTGTTCTTCCTAGGGGGGTTGCAAACCCCTTCAGCTCCTACAGTTCTTGCCTTAACTTCTCCATTGGGGTCCCTGCGCTCAGTCTGATGTTTGGCTGCGAACATCCGCATCCGTATTGGTCAGGCTCTGACAGAGCCTTTCAGGAGACGGCTATACTAGGATCCTGTCAGCAAGCACTTCTTGGCATCAGCAATAGTGTCTGAGTTTGGTGTCTGCAGATGGGATGGAACCTTAGGCTGGGCAGTCCTATCTCTTGCTTGCACAGTGCAGAACCTAGGGAAGCTTTTCTTCCTCCCCGATAGCCTGCGCTTCACTAGGGGGCTAACTGATCCTTGTGTCTGTCTGTGACTGGTGCTTTTCTGGCCGTGTTCCTCTCATGGTATGTTAGGTTGGCTGTCTCCCTGAACAGACCGTCTCCTCTGCCAGACACCATTCCTTGATGAGAACTCTACTTTCATCTTCAGTGCCTACTGTAAATTCTGGCAAGACGCAAGGCATGTGTTCACATATATTTATTGCATAAAAAACAATGTACTTGATCAACTTTGTAAAAAGAGACGGCCTAGATGTGATAAAGGAGGCTGGACCACTAGTGACGATAAAGAAGGCTGGACCACTAGTGATGGCGTGATAAGACATTTAGAAGGGCAAGTAGATGTGGCTGTAGAACTTTCTGTCTCTCTCTCTCTCTCTCTCTCTCTCTCTCTCTCTCTCTCTCTCTTCCTTTGTTTCTTTGAAAAATCATCCATTTAGGTTTTTTTTTTTTACCACTGAAGATGAAATCTATGTTATCCCCCCCCCCCCCCGGCCATATGAGCCGTTTTCTTTCTTCTTTTTAATGAATAAGAATGATCTATCCTGCAAGAACATTCTGAAAACTCCACCATTCTCTAAGCTTGGGGAACATTGCCAAGCTATGCACATCTTAAGATTTTTCTCTTATAAAGCCAAGAAATGTGAAAGTTATTAGCAGTTCTCATGTACAGTTTTATGAGGAAGAGGAAAATGCAGAAGTTCGTGTTCCTATGGCAATGAGCTTGGGATCTGACTAGCTTCCCAGCTCTGCAATCAGCCAGCCATGGCTCTGGATTTCTCAGAGCCAGACAGCTGGCAAAGCCTCCCTGGACTGAACAGTTGCTTGCACAAACATCCATGTTGACTCTGCTTTCTTCTTTTCCGTTAATTGTAACTTTTGCTTGATGGAATTGTGTGCCTATGTGGTGATAAAAATGCTTCTTTTTGCACGGGGCTTGTGCTCTCTCCCAGTTCATTGGCTTTACATTTCCCCATGCCGGACTTATGAATCAGTTTGCAGTTTTGCAGGCTTTGTGATATCGCTCAGAAAAAGTCTGAGGATGACAGTGCCCAGATCTTCCTGTGGATGGCTCGGCACTGAGGCTATATATTGTGACTATAATCTGTGTATCTGAAGCTGAGTCTGCAGTGTCAGTGAGACAATCCTAGTATTCAATCTCTGGTCATTAGAAGTGATGCCATTATAAGCTGATTTTAGGTCATAGAGCAAGATCGGTGACATGAAACTACTTCCTATTCTTAAAATAAGTTGGATCAAATTACACTTGAGTCCAACACAAAAAACAAAAAACAAAAAAACACCCCCAGAAAAACCCAAAATAACAACAACAACAACAACCACCACCACCACCCTAGTAGTTTCTCTACATTGACTGAGTAGCTCTACCAAGTTCCTTGTGTTGGTGGGGCATGGTGACACATGCCTTTTATTCCAACCCTTTGGAAGCACACACAGAGGCAGGGTAGAGGCAGGGTAAAGGTAATTGTATCTCTGTGAATCTAAAGCTAGTCTGGTCTATAGAATGAGTTTCAGGCCAACCAGGACCCTGTGTAAACAAAACAAAGCCCCTAGAAAAACTAAAAACAAAAATGATCAAAGAAACCACCCAGAATCCAAAACAAAATGCTCATGTTTATGGAGGGAAAGAATTGTAAAAGCCAAGGATAAGAAGAAGCAGGTTCAATTGTAGTTATACAGGATTTAAAAGGAATAGTTTTGTGAACTCCTTTTTGGGAAGAGTTTAGATATTCAGGATAAGATATATTGTTTGTTTTTCACTCTGAGAAAAGCTTGAATCAACATGAAGTTACAAAGAAGGAGCTGCCAAGTTGACTCAGTGGGTAAGGACATCTGTCATCAAGCATAATGACCTGAATTTGCTCCCAGGGATCCACACAGTAAATGGAGAACACTTCTTGTAAATTGTCCTCTAGCTATACTTGGGGGTAGTGGCATCAATACGCTCAAGTATGTGTGTGCACATGAACTCTAGAACACAAAACAGACAAAACATCTCCTCCCAACCTCACCCTAATAATATTAACTAGATAATTATAACAACCATTATATTCCAGATATCAGAGAGATTCCTTCAGCTTGAAACATGTTCTCTTGCTCCTCTTTATAACTCCTAGCAACTAGTCATTTGTATTGTGACACTTTATTTCTGCTTTCTGGAAAGTCATATACACAGAATCATATATAATGTTACCTTTGAGGACTGATTTCTTTTCCCAGGATCACTGTCTCTGTAGTTTGTCCAAGCTATGCATTTTCAACAAAGCTCTCAGTAGCCACATGTTGTGTATCTACTAGCCACAGGTAGTGATTGTGCTTGCTTGTAATTCCAGTTACTGAGAAGCTGGAGTAAGAGAATTACAATGTCAAGGCCAACCTAGACAAGTTAGTGAGACTCTGTCCAAAAAAATAATAATCTTAACTTAAAAAAGAGCTAGGGATGTAGTTTAGTTGCAGAGCATGTGTCTAGCACATAAAAGGCTGCAATTTAATCTCCATATACTAAAGAAAAGGGACTTGGTTGTTGTTGTATACTATTCATTGAGGCTTGCTATGAGTAGATCTGTACTGAACGTATACAAACTTTTCTTTCTTTTCACTATTCCCTAAACAAAGCTTCATGGAAACAATTTATATAGCACTCTATGTTAGGCATTCTTATAAATCTTGGTTGGTTTAGATGGTTTAGAGCATATGGAAAAGGTATAGTTGTTGTATATGAAGACTATACCATTAGGGGTAAGGCCTTGAGCATTCACAGCTTTAGAACTGGAAGTGGTCCTGGAAATCCAGAGTCAGACAGACAGCTGTAGAGTCCTTTTTTGGTAGCCCAATAGTATTCTGATTGGGTTTATCACTGTTTAATTCACCACATGGTAAAAAACAACAACAAAACAAAACCAACCAACGAACAAAGCCCCCACACACATAGGAGCTTAGTTTACAGTGATTATGAATACAAAAAGTCTCAAAATATTTGTTCATGTGTTTTGTGTATCATGGATTTTCCTATAACATACCTTGCAGGAGTGGGCTTGCTGGATCACATGGGTAGTGTACAAATGACCCTATAAGAGCCAGTCAAGCTCTTCTGGATCAAGGGCACTGTTTTGCTTTCCAGGTGTTTGGACAGCTCAAGGAGGGTGGTGTTGGAAAAAAACCTCTGAAATTCAATCAAGGTTTCCCCAAGCAGGAATCCTCTCTTGTTCCATTCACTTCAGATGCTGGTTCTACATCCAGACAGGGAAAGAAAGAGTTCTGTTGGTTGAGCATTTGCCCCCTTTCTTGGGTACTTAGAGTGTCATGTGAAGAGTAATGCCTGGCCACAGAACCAATAATCCCAAAAGATAGATTTGAGTTCCCAAGCTTCATTGACAGGAGGAGAACACCCACAGCAGAACATCCAAGAATGATAAACTTGCTGTATTTGTGTTGTAGAAACCTAGGGTGAGACCACTAAGATGGCTCAGAAGGTAAAGGTGCTTGCTGGCCAGCGGAATGAGCCTGAAACCTACACAGTAGAAGGAAAAAGTAGATTTCCCCAAGTGATACTCTGACCCCCACACAAGTGCCATGGAATGCGCATGTCCACACGTATATGATACATAAATAAATGTAATAATAATAAGAAGAAAAGAAATAAGAAAAAGAGACATAGGGAACCTCTTAAAAGATGGAACAGGAAAACTGTAAGAGCTACTATATATCCAGGGAAAGTGCTGTCAGACAATGGCTTGTGGACCACACAGCGTTGGTGCTCTCATGAGCTCAGCACAGCTGTGAATGCCTACACATAACCAGGTCAATTAATATTCTGTCATGGATGGGAGAGGGCTCCGGAGGCTCCAGCCCTAAGTGAGAATTGGTAGTTGAGGGCTCCTGGGGGAAAAGAGAGTCGTTGTTGGGGTGTGGCTCCTAGTAGGTTGTCCATGCTCCAGTGGATGGCTGGCCTACATTCAGACACATATAGTTAGCACTAACTGGACTTAGAATGAAAAAGGAGAAGTTTATTAGGTTAGCCTAAAAGAACAGGACTCAGCTGGTTGATTTTTGTCTTCAAGTATATCGTAAGTAGAATAAACTTCATTTTTTCCTGTATGATTTCCAAGAACAGACATTGTTGATATTTATGAATCCTAGGCAGTTGTAAATTTGGTGAACGCTTTGACCAACTAGATACAGACACATCTTAGAAACTTTCAGGGATAATATGCATATACTTTTAGAAAACTTTTGAGTTGTGCTCTCTTCTTAGAGGATGCATGTTGAAACACCAGGGTAGAAGACACCAGTTTAGTGAGTTTTAAAGAGCTTTCTAATGATTTGAACTTTCTGGAGCTGGCCTAAGTTTAGATCTTTTTCTTTTTCTTTATTTTCAGGTAGAGTCTCACTATGTAGCCTTGGTTTGCCTGGCGCTTGCTATGTAGACCAGATTGGCCCTGAAGTCCCAGAGATTTGCTTGTCTCTGCCTTCTGTATGCCGTCACCATCCCTGACCCTCTGACTTAGGTTGCTTCAGTAGTCAGCAAGGTTCCTGTCACTTGTCATGTTCATGCAGAAGCCTGGAGGTGTATTGGTAGCCTTCATCTTATAAATGTGGCTGTGTTTTGGCTAGATCAACTCTAATTCTTTTAAAGCCTCAAGAATTATTTGATTCTGAATTTTATAGTGAAAGCCTCATATAACCCAATTGGTCTATAAGGCTTATGGTGATCTTTTTCAGAGGCATTGGCATTCAGGAATAGTTTTTAGAGTACTTGATTTATTTTTAGGACTTCTGCTTGATTTCTTCTTCATCCGCCTTGTAATTTTCATTAGCTTCATTTGGAGTTCTTTTTGGTTTGGCTCTATGGACCAGTACCCATTTTCATTGCAGCAATAAAGCTCTGAGGCTGGAGTATAAATTTATATATTAGTTATCAAATTTCTCTAGCCCGTTAGCTTCTATAGAATAGAAAATGGAGTGTTTTAGAGTCATCTTCTCCGTAAAATTATTAAGGTCACTCTCTGAATTCTTTACATGTTTGTTAAAATCATATATTCAAGGAGTTTTTAAAGGTAATTTTGGTAATTATCATATATTATACGGGACGGAGAAACAGCAAGAGAGAGCTTTGGAAGATGTGATACCGTAGATCTTTCATGAGGCAGAACTTCCTGGAGCTCAGGTTGGCTTTTACCTTAGGTGTGGTTGAGTATGATGCTACAGTCTCCAGCTCCCAAGCACTGGGATGGTAGCCCTGTGCAACCATATTTGGTCTTTGTGGCGGTGGAGACTGGATTCAGGTTTCCTGCATGCTTGGCAAACGCTCTGCCAACTGAGAGCTACACCTCTAGTCCAAAAGGTTTTAGCCAGAACCTTTTAATCCAGATTTACTACGTTGTTACATAAAAGGAATAGACAATGGCCAATTTTCAATCTGTGGGAGTTCTCCTAGCTTCATTAAGCAAAAGTTTTTGCTTAATGATAATTACACTGTCTGGGGCTTCCAGATCTTTTTGGGATAAAACTGCATTTGCTGTGTTGCTCAGGAAAGGCACAAAGAATGAATCTCTCAGAAGGTGGACACTTCATTAAGAAAAGAAATCGAGGGATGCATTGAAATGGAAGCATTTGTTATTCTGTCATTAGGATATGTAACGAGAGGTTTAATTAACACTTGAAATGCATTGAACAAATGTAGTATTAATCGTTTCACTTCTGTGAACTGAGGAGTTACTTGAGAGATTTCCAAAAGTAGATTCTACCACAGGGAAGCAACCTGCTTCACAAAATGCCAGCCGTTTCTTGGCATTCATGAAGTAGTGGAGTCAAGAGAACAATGTGTGGGATTTTGGATTCAGAGGAATAGCTAGAGATTGTCCAGGAAAGGGCACCTGGTCTGAATGAAGAGAACGCAAGTGCTGCCATCTGAGGACAGTCTATAAATATGTCCTCTCATCTGTCTGCCAATATGCAGGCCAAAATGCAGAATGATTGATGCCTGTCAAATTAGGAAAGTTGTGTGTAATTGGAAGCAGACTTCAATGCAAATCAACTAACATATGCGAATGGGATTTAAATAATTCCTGGCACATAGTAGGTGCTCAACAAATGTTAATTCTAGGCTGTACAGGCCTTTTTTTAGGCTCAAAGAAGAAAATGTAAATACAAATAAAGTGAAGTATAATTTTCTGCAGGTAAGAGTATAGAACTTGATAGGAAATATTTCAATGGAAACTGTGGAACTATTGTCAAAATGGACTTAGATGATGAATACCAAGAGAGTTGATGGGTTACAATCATGGGAAATGAGTCGAGGGAAAGGCATCTTTACTGGTGGGACAGCTTATGCATTCAAATCATGTTTGTTGTTGTTCTTAGCTTAAGACACATTTGTTAAGTAGTTTTAAGAAAAATAGATGCGCTGAAGGCTGATTTGCTCAGCTGCTTCAAGGCACAGTAGTGTCTTACAAATAGCCCCCTTACCTGTTGAATTATCTATCCCTTTGTGAATATGGCCTAAAATATAAAATCCCAGCACTTAGGAGGCAGAGGCAGGCGTATCTCTGAGTTTAAGGTCATCCTGGTCTATGTAGTAGGTTTCAGGACAGTCAGAGCTACATAGTGAGACCCCTTCTCAAACAAAACAAGAAGAAAGAGGAATTGGAGTTGGAGGAAGAAGAGGGAGAGGAGGAGGAGGAAGAAGAGGAGGGACATGAAACTATTGCAATATCATGGTTTAATCATACCATCTTTTATTTTGAATGTAGACAACATTTTTCTGTGTAAATAAAGGTATTTCCTTTACAGCACATGGTCATTTGATGAGCTGATTTCACCTAGTAATGTGAACAGCTTTCCATGTCAGAAAAATCTTGCTTATGATAATTTTATGTGATTAGAATCCCATGACATGAAGACTATTCTAGATCTATATAACCAATTGCCTATAGTTGGACTTTGTACATTTCTAAAGATTTTGCTATTAGAGAGAATATCTCTGTACCTGTCTTATGTAATTTAGCTTTTGGACAGGATTTTTCAGTGTAGCTCAGGCAGGCCTCAAACTCATAATTCTGCTTCAGCTTCTAGAATATTGGGATTACTGTAATGTATTACTATGCCTGCCTTAAAAATATTTTATTAGGTTGAATTCCTAGAAATGAAACATCTTGATCAAAGAGCATGAAAATGTAAGCTTTAAGTAGATACTACCAAATGTCATCAAGAACTATTGTAATAGTGATGTGTACTGTCATTACAGCTGCTCAATCTATTCATTCACAAACCTCCAAGGATGAACATGTAAAAACAAATCAACTTGCCGAATTTAAATCTAAGGTGTTGTAATTAATCCCTGGAGAATATTAAATATTTTCAAATGTTTATTTTTAGGAGGAAGAGATAGTCCTACTTTATCTACTTTAATCAGTCTTGATTCGATATATTTAACTCTTTTTTTTTTTTTTGAGATGTTCTCAATAGGTTGGCTTTGAACTCACAAAGTTCCACTTGCTTCTGCCTCCTGAGTGCTGGAATTCAAGGACAGTTCCACTGCACCAGTAGTATAACTGTTTCTTATAAGCTTATAAGATTTTTAAATGGTGCAGGTAGTTATTATTGTCTTATGCCCTTTTATATTTGAGAATTGTCACAGGTTTTGGGCAGCTTTCTACCAGAGACCAACATGAATGGGATGCTTTATTATAATTATTATTATTAGATTATTAACTATTGTGGTTAACTATCTCCTCAGCAGAAAAAGAAGGAATAAAACCTATATGCACAATTGAATTGAAGTTAAATGCTGTTGATGAAGTTGAGTGTGTATCATTAGGAAGGAATTCAGTACATAGTAATTAACTATGTTTTCTCCATCTTTGTGTCTACCAGTAGCTGATAGAATATGCAACAAGTAATGGAACAGCAGGTTCATATTATGAGAAACCCTAGAAAAGATTTGCATATTGATACATATATATGCATATATTATACTTTTTGGTTGTGTATGCATGTATGTGTAGTGTATATATCATGTATCTGTGTGTGTTGTGTACCTGTGTTCTGTGTATTTAAGCCAGAGATGAATACTGGGTATCTTCCTTTAGAGCTCTTTATTTTTTGAGACAGAGTCTCTCACTGAACTGGCTCACTGAGCTTTGCAGATCATGTCCTTCCTGTTACAGGTGCATGCCACCATGCCTGGCTATTTTAAATAACTTTAAAAAATTGGAATATAATTACATCATGTCCCTCCATTCCCTTTGCTTCCTCCATTCCTCCCATACCTCCTTCACAGGGACACTGTTTTATTTGTTTTCAGCCTGGGTGCTGAGGATTCAAACTGAGGTCATCAAGTTTGTATGACAGGCATTTTTACTCAGCTAATTGGCTTATCTCCACACCTTTTTGAATACATTCATTACCTCTGTCTTCCTCACTTCAGTTTAATATTAATCTGTCTTTTAATAAGCTCCTTGAAATTCCATACCACACTTTTCCTGTAAACTGAAGAGTGGTAAACAAACGTCAGATAAGTCACTAGATTTTTACGTGGTTTTTGCTTTTCAGATTATTTTTAACCGTGTGTGTGTGTGTGTGTGTGTGTGTGTGTGTCTGTGTCTGTGTCTGTGTCTGTGTCTGTGTATGTCTCTGTGTGAGCTGGAGTGGGTGTGGTAGGAGCTGAATTCTGATCCTCTATAAGAACAGCACATGTTTTTTAACTTCTGAGCTATCTCCCAAGCTTCCAAGTCTCTACTCTGGTAATCTGTATTCTCAATTAAGTACCAGGAAGTAAATCCTTTTAGACAAATATTTTATTTAAAAATGTATTATTTGGGTAAAGAAAATATCGCATTCTATAGTGAGATTTGACTATAAATATTTCTTTATTTTTTAAAATTGAAAATAGAGTCTTCTTTCATACAATTCATCCCAACCACACTTTCCCCTTCTTCCACTCCTCTTGGACACATCTCCTTCCCTCTCCCCAATCTACTCCCCATTTAATGGGAGAGTTCCCATTTAAAAAAAAAAAAAAGATCAAACCTCAAAGAGACAACAAAACATAAACATAACAAAACAAAACAAAACAAAACAAAATAAGACAAAGCAAAAGACCTCACACTGACGCTAGACATGGTAACCTAACAAGAAGAAAAGAGTTCCAAGAGTAGGTAAAAGAGTCAGAGACACACCAGCTCCTTCTGTTAGGAGTTCCACAAAACACCAATCTGAGAGCTATAACATATATTCAGGGGGCTTGATTCAGACCTGTGCAGGCCCCATACTTGCCACTCAATCTCTCTGAGACTATATGTGCCCTGCTTAATTGATTCAGTAGGCTGTGTTCTCTCGGTGTCTTCAATCTCTTCTGACTCCTACAGTCTTTCCACCACTTCTGCAGGATTCTTCAAGGTCCAAGGGGAGTGACTTGATGGAAACCTCTGATTTAGACTCTTTTCCACATAATATGTAACTGTGGGTCTCAGCATCTGCTTCCATCTACTGTAGGAGAAAGCCTCTCTGATGATGACTGGAGAAGGCACTGATCTGTGAGTAGAGCAGAAACTCATTAGCAATCATTTCATTGATCTTTTTAAAGATTAGTGTTTAGATGTACCATAGATCTCTGGGCTATCTAATCTCTTGTTTCTGGCCATCCAAGCAGTGTCAGGCATTGGCTGTCTCTCTGGAGTGGACTTCAAGTTAAATTGGACATTGATTGACCACACCACAAATTCTGTGCCACCTTTGCCACAGTACATCTCATATAGGCAGGGTTGATTGTTGGTCCAAAGTTTTGTGGCTTGGTTGTTGTCCACATTGCTCTTTCAGTAGCCTTCAGAGTACATTTCCATGAGATTCGAGAATGTAGAGGTGAAGGCTCCACGCAGGTACCAGCTTGACCTTTCCACATTCAATTAGATGAATGAATGTTGTCCTTATCAATGGGGTCCCTGATGTAAGTTTGCAGGGAGCAATCCTCTATCCTAGCATCAGCCTGGATTGTTTGGAGATCTTTATGGGACCATTGGACAACAACTCAACCAAATTCAACCCAGTCCCACCACTGGGAGCCTTGCCTGGATACAAGAGATGACCAATTGAGACTCTTTATCCCCTATTGCTAATAATCTTCACTAGGATCACCCTCATAGATTCCAGGAAGGTTCCACTGTGCTAGGTTTCCACAGTGCTGCTCAAATGCCTCCTAATTCTAGCCATCTTTCTTTCTACTCTCTCCCTCCATCCCATCTTTCCCCAACACCTGACCCCTCCCTCTCCTGTACTCAATCTCCCCCAGTCCACTCACAAAATTTATCCTATTTCCCTTGCCCAAGGAGATCCATGCAATCCCCTCTGGACCCCACCTCTTTATTTAACCTCTCTGGGTCTATGAATTGTAGCTTGGTTATCATTTAGTTAATGGCTAATATCCACTTATAAGTGCATACATACCATATTTGTTTTTCTGGGTCTGGGTTACCTCACTTAGGTTGTTTTTTTCTAGTTCCATTCATTTGCCTGCAAATTTCACGATGTCATTTATTTAATGGTCAAGTAATATTCCATTGTGTAAATGTACCACCGTTCCTCCCCCCAATCTTTTTGGAAAGACATCTAAGTTGCTTCCAGTTTCTAGATATTATGAATAAAGCCACAATGAACATAGTTGAGAAAGAATCCTTTTGGTAGGTGCACTACTATAAAATATTTCAATAGTGGAGTATCGCTAAACTTTTATCTGGCTGTCGTCATTGTCATAGCATTAGTTGTCGACTTGACACGCACCAGAAGAAGGAACCACAATTTTAGGAATTACCTCCATCAGATTGGCCTGTGAGCATATCTGTGGGGTCATTTTTTAAATCAATGATTGCTGAGGGAGGGCTCAACCTACTGTGTGTGGTGCCATCCCTGGGCATGGGCTGTATAAGAAAAGTAGCTGACTAATCAGTAGGCCAGTAAGCAGCATCCCACCAGGCTGTCTGCTTCAGTTCCTGCCTCTAGGTTCCTATATTGGCTTCCCTCAGAAATAGAACCTGTAAACCAAGTAAACCCCTTCCTCCCAGGGTGATTTTGGTCACAGCAACAGAAAGGACCTAGGACAGGAGGCTGGCAAATCAGAGAAATGGTCACATATTTTTGTTCTTTTCTGATTGGTTTAGACAGAGAAAGCAGAGGCTCCACCTCTGCCGCAATGGCTTTGATAACTTCAGGCAGCTCTTAGGGGGTGGAGTATGAGTGGAGTGGGGTGGGTGGTGGTGGGGGTTTGGGTGTGGGGGAGACTGAGTCCGATGTTACCGGATGACATAGCAACTCTTCAAGATGGGAGCATTTCATGAGGATAGATAGGTTCATTGCTAAGAGTAAGAGCACACTATTGTTGGGACAATGTTCGCAGACAACAATCCAAGAAAACCAACACACCTATCAGTCCCTCAGTCTTGTGACATTAGGAGGAGACCTGCAGTGTCACTGTTACCTGGGTGCTATAGAAACTTATTTTTTAAAATTTATTCATTTATTTATTTATTTATTGAGCAATATTGTTTTCCTTCATGAGTTTTTCTGGAAGATACTTTTTTTTTTTTTTTTTTTTTTTTGAGATTGGGTTTCTCTGTATAACAGCCCTGACTGTCCTGAAATTCAGGACAGCTCTGTAGTTCAGGCTGGCTTCAAAGTCACAGAGATTTGCCTGCATCTGCTTCCAGAGTGCTGGAATCAAAGGCATATGCCACCCCCACCCAGAAGAAATTTTTCATAAACATTTTGTCATTTTTTTTTCTTTTCCCCGGACCTTTTTGTAAGCCATGAACAGAAATGCTCATAGTCTCTTGTAGTAAATTATTTATTTATTTATTTTGAAGCCTAGATTGGCCTCAGACTCTTGA
The DNA here is from genome assembly GCA_028551405.1 of Uromys caudimaculatus. Classification (NCBI taxonomy): domain Eukaryota; kingdom Metazoa; phylum Chordata; class Mammalia; order Rodentia; family Muridae; genus Uromys; species Uromys caudimaculatus. The sequence goes on from CM052701.1 coordinate 110,418,307, forward strand.
CCCCCTTCCTCAGCCTCCTGAGTCCTGGGATTAGAAGTATGAAAAAGGTTTGATTATAAATAAGTCCGAATGCACTACCAGTCTTCACCGGATAAGTCGCCAGATAAGCAGCCTTAGCAGCTGTTTGGAAGAGAGGGGAGAATGGGGGTGGGGGTGGGGTAGAGAGTGAAATGCTGAGCAGAGAGTTGTAACCTTCAACATTTGTTTCCATTTTGTACATGCCCCAGGTTAAGAATTAAGTAGCACTGAATCCCTGATCAGGTGAAATAGAAATGCCAACCCCGAAAGGGTACATGATATAATCACAGAGTGTAAGTAAGAACAATTTAACCGTGAGTATTTTGAAACCCATATAAAAGAAAACATGACAGTGTGAACGTGGTGATGAAGAAATAAAAATAGGAGCTTCCAAAACAGAGTGACAGGGGACGGATGGGAGGCAGCATGGCTGGTGACAGAGCCTTGGCTCTGACGCTCCAAGCCTTGTCTACAGCTACTAAAGCCAGAGCAGTCTTCAAATGTTAGCTGCATTTCCTGGTCCCATTTACTTTCTGGGATGTTATTGGTGTAAGTTTCCCCTCTTGAATAAATAATCTTAGCTAACAGACTTTTGTTTTCAAAGAAACATTCACCTAAACCATATTACAAACCACATATTTTAATAAACACACACACACACAAACACACACACACACACACACTTTTAAAAAGAAGCAGTAGACTTGAGTAGCAATTGTTATTTTGGATCAACCTATTGATTTACCCTAAGGGAGAGATATTTGGTTTCTGTATTTAAGGAAAGCAAGTTAAAATACACAGGCTGGTAGAAAAAAGTTTACAGTTCAGGGATACTCCCCACCCCAAGAATAAGCATCTGAGGACATCAGAGAGGCAGTTTGCTGGGATGTCTTTACCACTCAGGCGTCTTGTTTCCAAGATTTAGGTGCTGGTAATTTGTGAGGCTGAGAGGCATCTGGTTCTATCCCAGGTTTAAATACTGATAAATCACAAAGGGCATCACTTTATATGGGCAAAGATGCAGTCTACATTTTTTCCCCGAGTAAAGTATGCAGAAAACCTGCTTGAATGGGGCATATAATTTGTAATGACTCAGGCCTTCGGTCCTTGGAAATGAACCAAGTATGACGAATCTTGGAGGCTGGGGAATGGGTGTAGCTCATCACATCTGCAGATTGGAGGTCACATGAGGAGATGTTTGAAGGTGGCATGAAAGGGTTAAACTGTCCCTGACTTTGAAGGCTGTTAGAATATATTAAAGAAGCTTGATATAGTCAACTTATCAAAAAATTGCTCCCCCTAAACTGGGAGATAATAGTAAAAGAGTTAGACTTTTATTTCCGTTACAAGGAATCTGTTTCTCATATTCTTATGGAAATTACTATTAATATTTTAGCTTACGTATTACGGACAAGAAAATGTCCCCATTTTGTACCTTTCCTTTTGCTGACCTTTGACCTTTGATTTCTCAAGTATCCATTTGACTACACATAGGTCAGCTGTTCTAACTTCTGCCATTATTTCACTGGCTATGAGTGTTCATTGGTTAGCCCAAGGGGGAAGAAAGCAAGCTCTGTGCACCACTAACAAATTAAAGCAATATAGTCCTTCTTTTATTTAATTGGATATACTAATTTTTGAAAATTTTTATTAAAAATAGATTCTTTTCTTATACAATATATCCTGACCACAGTTTCCCCTCCCTCCACTCCTGCCAGCTTCTCCGCATCTCCCGTCTCCCCTAGATCCACTCCCCCTCCGTCTTCCATCAGTAAGAGCAGGATGGAATATTCACTGGTTAGCCCAAGAGGAAAGCAAGTTTTGTGCACCATTAAAAAATAAATGAATGTATTCCTTCTTTTATTTAATTGGATATAATAATTTTAAAATATATTAACCCTGTCCCTGAAGATCATAAAATGAGAGAATACAGAAAATTAAAGAGCTAGGTAAATTAGAAAAGCTGAAAATGGCCAGGTAGCTAGTGAAGAAAAAAATTAAACATATTGTAGACACAATTGATTCTAATGCAGCTGTGGTGGAGCATCAGCGCACAGCTATTGTTGCTCAGCAGGGTGTCCTGTCCCCCGCAGACCTAGGACAATTACCAGTATAGCTATGTCACTAAGCCAGGCAGATTCTAAAATTCATCTCTAAAATGAGAAAAACGGTGAATAACCTGATTGATTTTAGCTTGAGATTTTTCAGTGATGGATTATATAATTAGAAAATCAGTTTCTGTGTTTGGCTGTAGGTGGGACAGCCAATCACAGATTCACTCACAGCATTCAACATCTTATAAGATTATTAAAGCTGTTCAAAGTTAGGCATAATTTCAAGGACAAACAAAAGTTATGGGATCAAAAGTACAAAATAAACAAAATGGCAAGTCTGGGGACTAAGGTATTCCAGTATCCAATATGAAACTGTAAAGGTCAAGAAAATGGACATTTGACAAATAAAAATTAGATTTGTTGAGATGAGAGATGAGAAATGAATTATGCCAAAAACTATAGACAATTTTAATACTTATGAAAGGGCTCAGAGTTATCAATATAGAAGACACATTGGTTCATATTGATAGAGCTGAAGAATGCAGATATTTGATTGAGTGAATGTCATGTAAATTCTTTCATTTAAAAATATTCTTAAGCACCGGGCAGTGGTGGCGCACGCCTTTAATCCCAGCACGTGGGAGGCAGAGGCAGGTGGGTTTCTGAGTTCAAGGCCAGCCTGGTCTACAGAGTGAGTTCCAGGACAGCCAGGGCTACACAGATAAACCCCGTCTCGAAAAACCAAAACCAAAACCAAAACAAAAATATTCTTAAGCATATTTTACATTTTTTAAGTGGAGAAAAGCAAAGAAAGAAATATTTATTCAAATAGCAAGCCATTCATGTGGTCATATTGTGGGAGAAACATTGACCATATTTATTGGATATAAAATCAGTCCACTTAGATTTTTAATTTATATAAGAATACATGCATTATACATTCACACACATATATAAAATAAGGAAATGTGTGTGCGTGTGTGTGTGTAGGTGTGTGTTTGTGTATAGTTTTAGCATAGTTGTTTTCTAATAGAAAATGTAACTGTTGGAGCTTTAAATGCTAAAATTCAAACATTGTAAACAGTGTACTATTTTGCTCAAAACTTAAAACTTACTGTTCTTCCTTGTGCAAGTCAGTTTTTGGTCAATTTGACACAAGCTAGAGACATCTGGGAAGAGAAAATATCAGCTGAGAAAATATTTCCATCAGATTGGCCTACAAGCAAGTCTGTGGAGCATTTTCTTAATTCATGATTAGGTTATATCACGCCTGTGCAAGTGTGTAGCCAGTCTTGGCTACTGTACTGGCTAGTTTTATGTGTCAACTTGACACAAGCCGAAGTTATCACAGAGAAAGGAGTTTCAGTTGAGAAAATGCCTCCATGAGACCCAGCGGTAAGACATTTTCTCAATTAGTGATCAAGGGGGGAGAGCCCCTTGTGGGTGGTACCATCTGTGGGCTGGTAGTCTTGGGGTCTATAAGAAAGCCAGCTGAGCAAGCCAGGAGAAGCAAGCCAGTAAGTTACATCCCTCCATGGCCTCTGCATCAGCTCCTGCTTCCTGACCTGCTTGAGTTCCAGTCCTGACTTCCTTTTGTGATGAACAGCAGCATGGAAGTGTAAGCTGAATAAACCCTTTCCTCCCCAACTTGCATCTTGGTTATGGTGTTTGTGCCGGAATAGAAACTCTGACTAAGACAGCTACTTTATGGCTTTTTCTTTTCACCACCCCTATCACTAGATAGGAGAGAAAGAAGGATAGAGAAGAGGGAGAGGTAGAGATCCTTGAATCTAGTTTCTTTATTCTTTTATCATTGCTACTAAAAAAACACAACTACACAGCTGGAGACCCGTGAGCCTTCCAGTTCCCATCTGTGCCGGCCAAGAGCAGAGCCCCTGTGCGGGACCTGATCCCACACAGCCCACACCTCAGTTGCAGCTCAATTCCCCAGGATCACAGGGTCATAGAATCACAGGATCACAGGATCACAGGAAGGACAGGCTCCAGTCAGAGACAGGGAGGCCGATAACATCAGAGATAACCAGATGGCAAGACGCAAGCTTAAGAACATAAGCAACAGAGACCAATTTGACTTGGCATCATCAGAACCCAATTCTCCCACTACAGCAAGTGCTGGATACCCCGACACACCCTTAAAACAAGATTCAGATCTAAACCCTCATTTCATGAAGACGATAGAGGACTTTAAGAAGGACATAAAAAACTCCCTTAAAGAAATACAGGAGAACACAAGTAAACAATTAGAAGTCCTTAAAGAGGAAATGCATAAATCCCTTAAAGAAATACAGGAGAATGCAATCAAACAAGTGAAAGAATTGAACAAAATCTTCCAGGATCTAAAAATGGAAATAGAATCATTAAAGAAAACTCAAAGGGAGACAGCCCTGGAGATGGAAAACCTAGGAATGAAACAGGAGTCACAGATGCAAGCATCACCAACAGAGTACAAGAGATAGAAGAGAGAATCTCAGTGGCAGAAGATACAATAGAAGACATTGATACAACAGTAAAGGAAAATACAAAAAGCTCCATCTCAAAACATTCAATAAAACCAGGTCACAATGAAAAGACCTAATCTGTGAATAACAGGTACAGAAGAGAATGAAGATTCCCAACTCAAAGGGCCAGCAAACATCTTCAACAAAATTAAAGAAGAAAACCTTCCTAACCTAAAGAAAGAAATGCCCATAAACATACAAGAAGCCTACAGAACACCAAACAGATGGGATCAGAAAAAAAAAATTCCTCTCATCTTATAATAATTAAAACACCAAATGCACAGAAAAAGAAAGAATATTGAAAGCAGGAAGGGAAAAAGGTCAAGTAACATATAAAGGTAGACCTATCAGAATTACACCAGGCTTCTCAACAGAGACTATAAAAGCCAGAAGATCCTGGGTAGATATCATAGAGACACTAAGAGAACACAAATGCCAGCCCAGCAAAACTTACAACTACCATAGATGGAGAAACCAAAGTGTTCCAAGACAAAACCAAATTTAAATAATATCTTTCCACTAATCCAGCCCTACACAGGATAATAGAAGGAAAAGTCCAACACAAGGAAGGAAACTACACTCAAGAAAAAACAAGAAATTAATCTTTTCACAACAAACACAAAAGAAGAGAAACACACAAATATAATTCCAACTCTAACAACAAAAATAACAGGAAGCAACAATCATTGGTCCCTATTATCTCTCAACATCAACGGACTCAATTCCCCAACAAAAAGACATAGGCTAACAGACTGGAAAAATAAACAGGATCCAGAATTCTGCTGCATACGGAAAACACAACTCAGAGTCAAAGACAGACATTTCCTCAAAGTAAAAGGATGGGAAAAAATTTTCCAAGCAAATAGTCCCAAGAAATAATCTGGAGTAGCTATCCTAATATCCAACAAAATAGACTTTCAACCAAAAGTTATCAAAAAAAAAAAGATGAGGAAGGACACTACATACTTATCAAAGGAAAAAATTCACCAGGATGAACTCTCAGTTCTGAATATCTATGCCCCAAATGTAAGGGCGCCCACTTTTGTAAAAGAAATGTTACTAAAGCTCAAAACACACATTGAACCTCACACAATAACAGTAGGAGATTTCAACACGCCACTCTCACCAACAGACAGATTATGGAAACAGAAATTAAACAGAGACACAGTGAAACTAATAGAAGTTATGAATCAAATGGATTTAACAGATATCTACAGAACATTTCACTCTAAAACAAAAGAATATACCTTCTTCTCAGCACCTCATGGTACCTTCTCAAAAAATCAACCATATACTCGGACACAAAATAAACCTCAACAGACACAAGAACATTGAATTAATCCCATGTACTCTATTGGACCACCATGGACTAAGGCTGGTCTTCAAAAGCAACAAAACCAACAGAAAGCCCACATACACATGGAAGCTGAACAACTATCTACTCAATGATAACTTGGTCAGGGAATAAATAAATAAAGAAATTAAAGACTTTTTAAAATTCAATGAAAATGAAGGCACAACATATCCATACTTTTGGGACATGATGAAAGCAGTGCTAAGAGGAAAACTCATAGCTCTGAATGCCTCCATAAAGAAATTGGAGGATCATACACTAGCAGCTTGACAGCACACCTGAAAGCTCTAGAACAAAAAGAAGCAAATACACCCAAGAGGAGTAGAAGGCAGGAAATAATCAAACTCAGGGCTGAAATCAACGAAGTAGAAACAGAAAGAACTATACAAAGAATCAACAAAAACAAGAGCTGCTTCTTTGAGAAAATCAACAAGAGAGATAAACCCTTAGCCAGACTAACCAGAGGGCATAGAGACAGTATCCAAATTAACAAAATCAGGAATGAAAAGGGAGATGTAACAACAGAAACCGAGGAAATTCAACAAATAATCAGATCCTAGTACAAAAGTCTATACTCAACAAAACTGGAAAACTTGGATGAAATGGATGATTTTCTAGATAGATACCAGGTAGCAAAGTTAAATCAGGATCAGATAAACCACCTAAACAGCCCCATAACCCCCAAGGAAAAAGAAGCAGTCATTAAAAGTCTCTCAGCCAAGAAAAGTCCAGGGCCAGATAGTTTTGGTGCAGAATTCTATCAGACCTTCAAAGAGTTTCTAATACCAATATTCCTCAAACTATTCCATAAAATAGAAACAGAAGGAGCACTACCCAATTCTTTCTACGAGGCCACAGTTACATTGATACCTAAACCACAAAAAGCCTCAACAAAGAAAGAAAACCAACTTCCCTTATAAATATTGATACAAAAATACTTAATAAAATTCTCGCAAACTGAATCCAAGAACACATCAAAACAATCATCCACCATGACCAAGTAGGCTTCATCCCAGGGATGCAGGGATGGTTCAATACCCTGAAATTCATCAATGTAATCCACTACATAAACAAACTCAAAGGAAAAAAAAACAACACATGATCATCTCATTGGATGCAGAAACAGCCGTTGACAAAATACAACACCCATTCATGTAAAAGTATCAGAGATATCAGAAATTCAAGGTGCACACCTAAATATAATAAAAGCAATATACAGCAAACCAAGAGCCGACATCAAATTAATGGGGAGAAACGCAAAGCAATTCCATTAAAATTAGGAACAAGACAAGGCTGCCCATTCTCTCCCTACCTATTCAATATAATACTCAAAAGTCTAGCCCCAGCAATTAGAGATCAAAGGGATACAAATTGAAAGGGAGGAAGTCAAGATATCTCTATTGCAGATGATATGATAGTATGCATAATCGAACCTAAAAATTCTACCAGAGAGCACGTACAGCTGATAAACAGCTTCTGCAAAGTGCCTGGATATAAAATTAACTCAAACAAATCAGTAGCCTTCCTATACTCAAAAGATAAAAGGGATGAGAAAGAAGTTAGGTAAACAACACCCTTCACAATCGTCACAAATAATATAAAATATCTTGTGTGACTCTAACCAAGCAAGTGAAAAATCTGTATGACAAGAACTTCAAACCCATGAAGAAAGAAATTGAAGAAGTCCTCAGAAGATGGAAAGATCTCCCGTGCTCATGGATTGGCAGGATTAATAAATTAAAATGGCCATCTTACCGAAAGCAATCTATAGATTCAGTGCAATTCCCATCAAAATTCTATCTCAATTCTTCATAGAATTAGAAAGAGCAATTCTTAAATTCATTCGGAATAACAAAAAACCTAGGATAGTGAAAACTATTCTCAACAATAAAGCTTCTGGGGGAATAAGCATCCCTGACCTCAAGCTGTACTATAGAGCAATAGTGGTAAAAATTGCACGGTATTGTTACAGAAACAGGCAAGTAGATCAATGGAATAGAATTGAAGACCCAGAAATGAACCTACACGCCTTTGGTCACTTGATCTTTGACAAAGGATTCAAAACTACCCCATGGAAAAAAGACAGCATTTTCAACAAATGGTGCTGGCTCAACTGGCAGTCAGCATGTAGAAGACTGCAAATTGATCCATTCTTATCTCCTGTACAAAGCTCAGATCCAAGTAGCAAAGACCTCCTCATAAAACCAGATACACTGAATCTAATAGAAGAGAAAATGGGAAAGAAGCTCGAACACATGGGCACAGGGGAAAATTTCCTGAACACATTACCAATGGCTTATGCTCTAAGATCAAGAATTGACAAATGGGACCTCATAAAATTTAAAAGCCTCTGTAAGGCAAAGGACACTGTCAATAGGACAAAATGGCAACCCACAGGTTGGTAAAGATTCTTTACTAACCCTACATCTAATAGAGGGCTAACATCTAAAATATACAAAGAACTCAAGATGTTAGACTCCAGAGAACCAAATAACCCTATTAAAAATGGGGTACACAGCTAAACAGAGAATTCTCAACTGAGGAATCTTGAATGGCTGAGATGCACTTAAAGAAACGTTCAACATCCTTTGTCATCAGGGAGATGCAAATCAAAACAATCCTGAGATTCCACCTCATACCAGTCAGAATGGCTAAGATCAAAAACTCAGGTGACAGCAGATGCTGGTGAGGATGTGGAGAAAGAGGAACATTCTTCCATTGCTGGTGGGATTGCAAGCTGGAACAACCACTCTGGTGATCAATCTGGAGGTTCCTCAGAAAAATGGACATAGTACTACCTGAGAACCCAGCTATACCACTTCTGGGCATATACCCAGAAGATGCTCTAACATGTAATATGGACACGTGCCCCACTATGTTCTTAGCAGCCTTATTTATGATAGCCAGAAGCTGGAAAGAACCCAGATGTCCCTCAACAAATGATGGATACAGAAAAATGTGGTACATCTACACAATGGAGTACTACTCAGCTATAAAAACAATGTCTTTATGAAATTCACAAGCAAATGGATGGAACTTGAAAAAATCCCCTGAGTGAGGTAACCCAGTAACAGAAAAACTACACATGGTATGTACTTACTGATAAGTGGATATTAGACAAAAAGAAGCTCAGAATACCCACGATGCAACTTATAGACCATATGAAACCCAAGAAGAAAGAAGACCACACCAAAGTGTGGATGCTACTGTCCTACTCAGAAGAGAGAAGAAAATAATCTTGGGAAGTAGAGGGAGAGATGGATTTGTGAGGGAGGAGGGGGAGGGAAAATGGGGCTTAGTATCAGAAACAGGAGGAAATGGGGGAGAAGTACAGAGGGTTAGAAATTTGAAAGCAGAAGATTAGCAGTGGGGGGAGGGGTAGCTGGGGGTAGCCACTAGAAAGTCCAAGATGCCAGGGCCCCGAGAGGTTTCCAGGACCCAACAGGGAGGACATTAACTGAAACACCCAACAAAGGGGAGATAGAATCTCCAGAGATCATATCCAGTGGGTAGGCCTGGCTCCCATTTGAGGGGTGGAGACACTCACCCATCCCAGATATATTAATTCTTCTGTTAAAAGGAAATGCAGGGACAAAGAGTGGAGCAGAGACTGAAGGAAAGCCATCCAGAGATGGCCTCACCTAGGGATCCATCCCATATACAGTCACCAAATCCAGACAGGATTGCTGATGCCAAGAGGTGCTTGCTGACAGGAGCATGGTATAGCTGTTCTCTGAGAGGCTCTGCCAGAGCCTGACCAATATAGATGCAGATGCATGCACCCAAACATTGGACTGAGTGCGGGGATCCCAATGGAGAAATTAGGGCAAGGACTGAAGGAGCTGAAGGGGTTTGCATCCCCATAGGAAGAACAACGTCAACTAACCAGACTCCCCAAAGCTCCCAGGGACTAAACCACCAACCAAAGAGTACACATGGAGGGACTCATGGCTCCAGCTGCATATGTAGCAGAGGATGGCCTTGTCGGACATCACTGGGAGGAGATCCCCTTGGTCCTGTGGAGGCTCGATAACCCAGGGTAGGGCAATGCTAGGATGCTGAGGCAGGAGTGGGTGGGCAGGTGGGAGAGCACCCTCATAGAGGAAAGGGGTAGGGGTTGGGGACAGGGAGTTTGTGGAGGGAAAACTGGGAATAGGGATAACATTTGAAATGTCAATAAATAAAATAACCAATTAAGAAAGAAAGGAATCAGGTGAATGAACATGCATTTTGGGAAATAAATTAATATTTATTATGATTTCCTACAAACAGAAATGAAAATCATCTTTATTTTTTATTTTATTTTTTTTT
>CM052701.1:110435218-110475520 GCA_028551405.1 Uromys caudimaculatus
TCTGATGTTAGCTGATCTTACTCTGTCCGGTTGTGGTTTGCCCCTCCTGCAGGCCTCTGTGTCAGTGCTCCTTGAAGACCAGCTCTCTCTGAGAGGGGTTTGGGTTTGGAGAGCTGTCCCTCAGGGTCCGCTCTGGGGTGCAGAATGGAATCAGAAGGATCTTGTCCCCAGCTGTCCCTTGGTTCCTATGCCCCAAAGGTTCTGTAAAGGTCTCTCTTGATCCAGAAGTGGTGGTTTTGCCTGTGCTCCAAGGTGTGTCAGCACTTCTGGGATTCCCTGTTCACGTGGAGCCTTGTGGCCCAGCCTGAGGTCCCCAGGCACAGATGTAAACCGGAAAGTTCACAGTTTTTCTGTCCCCGTGTTCTCAGGCCCTGGATCCCGGCAGATCCGGGCGGGTCTGGGTGAGAGGTGCTGTTCTCCTCAACCCCACTCACGGCCCTTCCAAGCTCCTGGGAGGTTACCTTTCTAAGGCGCTTGTTGGCTAAGGTCTCCTGCTGGCCCAGGCAGAGGTCCCCAGGCACCAGTGTAAACCGGAAAGTTCACAGTTTTTCTGTCCCCGGGTTCTCAGGCCCTGGATCCCGGCAGATCCGGGTGGGTCTGGGTGAGAGGGGTTGTTCCCCTTAACCCCACTCATGGCCTTTCCAGGCTCCTGGGAGGGCACCCCTCTCCGGTGCTCCTTGGCTACTGACTCCTGGCAGCCCAGGCAGTGGTTTCCGCCCGCAAGTGAAATCCGGAAGTTTCGGAGTTTTTCTGTCCCCGGGTTCTCAGGCCCGGGATCCCGGCAGATCCGGGCGGGTCTGGGTGAGAGGTGCTGCTCCCCTCAACCGCACTCAGGGCCCTTCCAGTCTCCTGGGAGGTTACCTTTCTACAGTGCTTGTTGGCTAAGGTCTCCTACTGGCGCAGGCAGAGGTCCCCCTGTTTCTTGATCTTAGAGCATAAGCCATTGGTGTTCTGTTCAGAAACTTTTCCCTTGTGTCCATGTGTTAGAGACTTTCCCCACTTTCTCTTCTATTAGATTCAGTGTATCTGGTTTTATGTGGAGGTCCTTGATCCACTTGAACTTGAGCTTTGTACAGGGAGATAGGAATGAATCAATTCTCATTGTTCTACATGTAGACCGCCAGTTGAACCAGCACCATTTGTTGAAAATGCTGTCTTTTTTCCACTGGATGGTTTTAGCTCCTTTGTCAAAGATCAAGTGACCCTAGGTGTGTGGGTTTATTTCTGGGTCTTCAATTTTATTCCCTTGATCTTCCTTCCTGTCTCTGTACAAATACCATACAGTTTTCTTCACTATTTCTCTGTAGTATAGCTTGAGGTCAGGAATGGTGATTTCCCCAGAAGTTCTTTTATTGTTGAGAATAGTTTTCACTATCCTGGGTTTTTTGTTATTCCAAAGAATTTGCAAATTGCTCTTTCTAGCTCTGTGAAGAACTGAGTTGGAATTTTGATGGGGATTGCACTGAATCTGTAGATTGCTTTGGGTAAGATGGCCATTTTAATTATATTAATCCTGCCAATCCATGAACATCAGAGATCTTTCCATCTTCTGAGATCTTCGATTTTTTTCTTCAGAGACTTGAAGTTCTTGTCATACATTTATCATGTTTTGTTTTGTTTTCGAGACATTGTTTCACTATGTATCCCTGGTTGTCCTGGAATTTGGTATATAGACCAGGCTTTCCTCATACTCATGGCGCTGCCTGCCTCTGCCTCCTGAGTTCAAGTGCTGGAGTTAAAAGCATGAGCTAGCACACCTGGTGATTGTCAGTTATCAATTTTTTAAAATATATGTAATGGATAAAGTGATAGATATTTCAAAAAGCCTTTCAGCTGAATTTTCAAAATGGCTTATTTACTTTTATCTGTCTATCTATCTATCTATCTATCTATCTATCTATCTATCTATCTATCTATCTATCTATCTGTTTAATTTTATGTGTGGTTGTAGTCATGCATGTACCACAGCATGTTTCTGAAGGCTAGAAACCAGTTGCAGGATTTGGTTCTTGACTTCAACCATTGTAGGTTGCAGTAAGTGAACTCAAGTCATCAGACTTGGTGGTAAATGCAGTTTCTGTGGAGCTATTTCATTGGGCCAGGTATTCAAACTTCCATTCTGTGGAGCCACTTCACTGGGCCATTCATTCAAACTTTCTTTCCAGAAAGAAGGAATGAATATTTATTATTAGGAAGGTAATCATTACTAAAAGAGAGATCTTTGTTGGTTACAAATGACATCTCTCCCTTTCTGTACCTTATTGAACTTTGTAGTGTCCAAACTAAAAAAGAATTTATATATTTTTATATGTGAGCATACACACAGACATACTCACCATGCCATAGCACACATGTGGAGGTCAATGGACATCTTTCTAGCATGTTAGTTCCAAGGCCTGAACCCACTGGTATTTTTACCTGCTTATCCATTCTACCAGTGCAAGATTATCTTTTTTCCCTTTAGTATCTTTGTTTTAAATCAATATCTTATAAAGCATATTTTTATGTTATGTATTTTTTATGTATATCATCCATTTACCCTTCTATAGTACCATGGCATAGAATGAGTGGCTTTTAGAGAACAAAAATTTGTTTGTTATTTCTGAAATTGTATGTGAGGGTACTGGTTGTTTTTCTCTTTAGTGCTGGCCTGTCTTCTGGTTTATACACAGCCATCTTCTGGGGATGTGCTTTCTTATCTGGTAAAAGGGACAACGAGGTTCTCTGAGCCCTAGGGCATGATCCTATTCATGAGAATTCTTCTCTTTGTGAAGTAATTACTTCTTGAAGGCCATGCCTTCTAGAACTGACAGGACCCTACAAATTTTGTGGCTAATCTGGAGTTTGTATTTAATCTGGAGTTGGAGAGATGGCTCCAAAATTTGTAAGAAGAAGGAATTTCAATTGAAGAATTGTCACTATCAGACAGGTCTATGGGCAGATTTTCTTGATTACTGATAGATGTGGGAGGGCCCAGCCTATTGTGTGTGGTGCTACCTTTGAGCAGGTGTTTTTGTATAAGAAAGATACCTTTTCCTCCTCAAGTTGAATTTGGCCATACATTTTATCATAGCAATAAAAACCTAAGCTATCTATGAAGTAAATTCTTGTGATAGAAACTCATGGAGGTTCAAATATCAGACTTATTCTCTTCTCATCTGACCATTTTCCCATTTAGTTATATAAAAGCCAGATACCATATTTTCCTCAGTATCTTGAAGTTGCTGGTAGTGTGATTAATTAGTGCTCATGAGACACAATTTATACTGACAGAATGTGACTGCTGGGCAATTTTTTACTGGGCCCATTCCTGTTTGTTTTGTATGATGGCATACATCATCTTTTGTTGGGGTAATTGTTTTCTGTAATAGAGTTAAACAAAATTTACACTAATGTAGAGTTTACAAAGAAGAATTATATTAAATGATATATTAAAGGATGTATAAATCAGGCATGATGGCACTTTTTTTTTTATATTTGGCTGAGATGACACATCTCAGCACATCGGAGGCAGAGTTAGGCAGATCTCTGTCAGTTCCAGTCCAGCCTCATCCACAGAGAGAGATCCAGTGCAACCAGGGGTATACATTGAGACCACCTCAAAAAATGCATAAGCTTAAAGAGTCAGGCTTTGACTACCTTCATGTGTTTTAGCATTATAAGTCAATAACTCCCTCTATTTATTTTTAACTTGTTCTGTGTAAAGGCCATAAAAGATTTTTTGGAAAGCAAACACACACTACCATTCTAGATATGAGAAAAACAAAAAAATTAATGAGAGAGAGAGAGAGAGAGAGAGAGAGAGAGAGATATGTTAAGGTTGAATGACCTACATGGCCCCTGAAAAAATGTATTTTAGTCTTCTCAATATAATTATGCTGTATTTATTTGGGAAAATAAATATAAATTCACACACACACATCCATATATTTGTATACATGCACATAATGTTTAGATGTAAACTTAAAATCTGGAAGTTATTAAAAAGGCAAGACATAAAAGGAGAGTAGACTTTTACCCAGTATAGGCCAAAATATAAAATACTTACCAAACTCCTGTAATCAATGAGTAAAAGATTAAACATGTGATAGATAAATGGCAAAATTTATGTATCAGGTCACATAAGAGGCTGTCTAGCTCACCAACATTGCCACTCAACTTTTAGGAAAATCAGATTAAAGTGCAAGGGCAAACCACATCACAACCAACAGAATGCTTAAATTAGAAAACAAACCAATACCCATCACATACATTACTAGTTTATAGAATACTTAGAACTGATATAGTGAGGGCAAGAATGTGAAGAGGGCTGATCACTTTGGACAACTCTGGATTGGTATTTAGAAAAGCAGAATGTCTGACACAAAGAGTTCTTGTGTTAGGCATATGGCCAAAGCGTAAGTGCAGACTTGTTTATTAAAGACAAATATAGAGTGTGCATCACAACAGTGTCCACAATGACACAATGAATAAGACCACTAAGGGTACCCATCAACCTTTTAATGAGTGCATGAATTATGACATATTGATAGTACATATTAGTAAGTGTGGATGACCTACAACTACAGGAAGCATGGTGAGTAAGTATCATAAATACAACATTGTATGAAAGAAGTCAGACACAGCCTATGGTGTAAGCTCCATTTATATGGAGTTCAAAAATTAAGAAAATGACTAATATATGAGACTTGGAGTCTGACTGATGATTACCTTGAAAACCAGGGATTTGTGATGGTGCTGGAACAGGATAGGGTGCTAGCTAATATTCTTTTGATTATTTGGTTAAAGCGAATAGCTGTTTTTCCTCTGGGAAACACCCAGGAAATTCTATACTTAGGATTATCGCAGTTCTTATGGAATACTTCAGTAGATAGTGTTTTATAAAATATTAAAGTACATGATGATGGGGGCTGGAGAAATGGTTCAGTGGTTGAGAGTATGTGTTGTTGTCGAGGAATAGCATTTGATTCCAGGCATCCATATGACAGTTCACAACCATCTGTAACTCCAGACTCAGGGGATGCTCACTCCTGACTTCCTCAGGCAGCATTCATGCATGTGGTGCATACATACATGCGTACATGTAGGTAAAACACGCACATAAAATAAAGTGAATACACATAATTAAAACATTCAAAATATGTGACTGCAAATGATATACAGTATAAAATAGGTTTCTGATTGTTTCTTGTCCATTATAGGAGGACATTTAAAGAACATTTTCAGACTTAGGTTGGCCTGGTTAAATCCTAATCAGAAATTAATAATATGAGCCAAGTGCAGAGAGCATCTACAACACATCACTCCTTTACGCTACTCATTGTGAACAAGAGTCTTTATGCAATGTCATGAGCCCGAGTCATTGAGAATCATTTAGCCATGGTTCTGTTGTGGCAGAGATCTCTCAGTTGGTGTCTATATTAAGTAGGCAAAAGTGCAAATTGTGCTCACAACGAAAATACTGACCCCAAGAATATCCAGCCCCTATTATTAGGTTATTCTTCATCCGTGTTGTTCCCTATACATGTCTCTCCCTCTTGCTTTCTTGTTTTATCTACTGCAAGAAAACATTTCTGTTCACTTAATGGATTTCAGACCTTCTTTAAAAAATTCAGAACCATCTGATATTTATCTTGATTTGGATGTCATTCAGAGTGTTTGCAATGAAAGAGATTTTCTCTATGCCTCTCTAATACCCACGATCCGTCACTGCCACTCGGCTGGGTGCCCTTGGTGTTGTCTTCCTTTTGATGAAATGTTTCATGAAAATAATATGAGATGCATAAATGTGCATTTTAAAAAGTTAATTTGGAATATTAGGTGGGGTGGTTAGGTGGATATGTAGCAGGTTTGTGCACTTAAATAGAAATATTAACCTGGTGTCATTTTAAACATGATGATTTTTATGAAATAATTAAAAGCGATACAGGTGGTAACTAAGGAAGCCCATTTGTGATCTACATATTCATGGGAAATGAAACTCCAGAATCAAACTACTATCCAGATGGGGTCTTCAAAGCCTGACTTTGCTTTAGTGAATCTAGAGCACTCAAATATTCATGAAAACTTTTAAACTTGTTTTTAAACTGGTGTCAAAGAGATGGAGAGTACAAGGGGGAAATTTGCCTTTTTGTTGTTGGCGTGCCTGAAGTGAAATCTTATTGGTGAGCATATGTGCATCTTACCCAGCTCCTAGTGTTAGATTTTATTTCCTTATACTGCTCCAGACTCAGGCAAGGTTAACTTGCCTGAGCAAAAACAAAGAGAAAGGTAGTTATCTCACCTACACCCAGATAACCACCCTCTCGTTCACCTCTAGGTGCTTTCTTCATGCTCTCATGAGCAGATGGACCTTCTTCCTCCATGAATGTCAGTTATTTAAGGATGCAGGTATGCCAGCTATCTCGGAAAATTTGGCTGTGAAGAACTTCCTGTTCCTTAATATATATACTTTACTTAATTTAAATACTGTACACTGTTGGCATCAATCAAAGCACCAAATGGTAGCCCAACTAGTATATAAAATAATTATCTTTTTATTAACCAGAAAATATTTTTAAAACTATTAATTATTATTATTAATTATTATTTTTGTGTATATGTAATGGGTTTGTGGTTGAGTACTCATCTGATCATTCCATTTTTCTACGTATGGTTTTTGCTGCTAACAGGTGGTAGAAGGCACTAGTTCCTAACAGTTTTCAGTCATAGCTAAATCCTAGGGAGCTATATATAGTCAAACATAAATGGAAGAGAAGACAACCTAGTTAAGCAATGGCTCTATGTCTGATTGGTGTTATCAGGAAGCCTGGGAAGAGAATGGCAAAAATCTCTCTGTGACATTTCATAGTTATGTATTTGCAACAGAAAAGGGGAGGGGGCTGGAATAGAATTATTGACTGAAGTCATTCATGCTCTGAACAATGAACATAACCTCTATTTGGAATAAACAGTCTTTTGTTTAGCGGAACACCTTGATAGTTTGCTTGAATTTCATGCCAAGGCTCCTGGGAACAGTTTGCCTGTATGAGTCTTTGTGTCTGTCTCTGCTTCCCTCCCTGCCTCCCTCCTCCCCACCTCTCCCCCCTCCCCACCTCCCCACCTCCATGCCTCCCTTCTCTTTCCCTTTCACCCCCTCTCCATCCCCCGTCATGAAATGATGAAGGAAGAATCTTAAAGTTGGAGAAGTTTTGACCAAGCAAAAAGAAACTACCAAAAAAGGAGTCCTGAAGAAGAGGGGGGCTGTGTAAAAAGTGGGGAGCACTTTCTTCTAAACACATCACATCCCCTTTTAATTTAAACATGTTGAAAAGTAAACATTGGTATCAATGAACATCCTGGAATGCACTGCCTATACTGAACAAATTGTCAGCTTTTTCTCTTCTGAGCTCCTTGATTTGTTTTTTTCCTGCTAATTTTTAATCACGTGCTTTGTTGAGAATTCTCTCCAATCACCTCAGCTTGTCTCAGAAACAGAGAAGGAGTTTTTTAAACTTTGTTTTTCTTTTATTGAAATAAAGAATCTATTACTTGTCTTTCATATACTATATCCTGATTATAGTTTCCCTGTACTTCCCCCTCCAGATCTACTCCCTTTCCATGAGATAGCAACCAACATGACAACATATAAAATGAAGCAAAAACCATCATATCAAAGTTGGAAACAGCAATCCAACAGGAGGAAAAAAGTTCCCAAGAGCAGGAACAAGAGTCAGGGATCCACTTGGTCTCAGTCATGAGTCCCATTAAGATACTAGGCTAATAGCTATAATATATACTCAGAGGACCCGGTGTAGACCCATGGAGGCTTGCTGCTGTGCTTGCTGCTTCAATCTCTGTGAGTTGATTGAGAAGGCCTTGTTCTCCAGTCTCTGTGAGTTGATTGAGAAGGCCTTGTTCTCCAGTCTCTGTGAGTTGATTGAGAAGGCCTTGTTCTCTGGGTGTCCTCCATGCCCTCTGTATCTTATACAACCTTTCCACCTCCTCTTCTGTGGGGTTCCCTTAGCTCTGGCAGATTCCCAGTTTGGAGTCTCTCACTGGCACATGTCTGGCTGTGGGTCTCTGCATCTGTCAGAGAAGGAACATTTAACCCACACATTTCCATTACTTCCTTAATGTTATCAAATCTCTGAATTCAGCTAACTGGTTGTGGTATTTGGGTTATGGTCTTGGTTTTCACTGGCTTATGAGAAGCCAGGCAAGTGTTACAATGCCTCTGGGTAAGTTAAGGTGTGTTACCTGAACTTCATTTCGACTTCTTCCACCCATGTTAATTTTTTTGTGGGATGTGTCCAGTAGAATTTTCCTTTTTGTTTGTTAGCTTACTTGTTTGGGTTGGTTGGTTGGTTGAGGTTTTGTTTGTTTGTTTGTTTGTTTTTGGTGGGTTTTGGGGTTTTGAGTTTGTTTGATTTTTTGGGGGTGTGCTTTTGTTTTCGTTTTGGTTTTTTTTTTCAAGACAGGGTTTTTCTGTGTAGTCTTGGTTGTCCTGGAACTCACGTTGTAGAACAAACTGGTCTGAGAGTCATTTAGATCCACTTGCCTCTGCCTCCCAAGTGCTGGGACTACCAATGACTGGCAATTTTTAAATTTTTAAATATTAGATGTTTATAGTTTTTAATGGAAAGTTATTTCACTCTGTTGCCACCGTTTCCCATAAACTCATATATTCTTTTGATTTAGATCACATGTTTTAATGTTTTTAATTTTATATTCTAGGTTCAACAAGATGGTTCAGCAAGCAAAATCATGTGACGTACAACTCTGACTGGCAACCTGAGATCCATCCTTATAGCCAAGGGTATAAAGAGACAACCTTCTCATGAGAGAAAGTTGTCTTCTGACCTCCATCTCCACACATACATCATGGAATGCATGCGTCTACAAACTCATATGGGAACACACACATCAATAATAATAATAAATTTTAATTTTTATTTTGCACATTTTAATTAAAATATAACTGCATCATTTTCCTTCATTCCTTTCCTCCTTCTGTCCCTTTTTTAGTCTCCTCCCCCCAACTCCTTCTAGTCCCTTAACTCACCCTCAAGTTGATAGTCTCTCTTCTCCCTTAAATATTATCGTTACATACATATATGCACATATATATGCACAAATGTTTAAATACAACCTGCTGAGTCTGTTTCTATTGTATATATGTAGCTTCAGAGCTGACCATTTTGTACTGGAAGATAGACTAAGTCTCTATCTCTCAGTCATTAGTTCCCTACAGCTACTTATATAAGAATGGGACCCCATGAGATTTTTTTTCCCCTTCCATGTTAGCATGTCTATTGAAATAGACATTTTTAAGATTTTGTTTATGCAGGCATTCCTATGAGGGACTGTTTTACAGAAGATGCCTTGATATTCTGGCTTTTACAATCCTTTTGCCCCCTCTTCCATCATGTCCTATTAGTCAGTCATAGATTCAGGAGTTGTGATGTAGATGTATCTCCTGGGGCTGGGTTCCCCACAGTCTGTTGATCTCTACAGTGTATCCAGTTGTGATTTTCTGTAATGATCTCCTTTTGCAATAAAGAGAAGCTCCTTTAATAAATGTGGCACCTTATACCTACTCTCATTTGTGGGTATAAGGATGAGATTTAGAATGTAGTAGAAAACTGTGCTGGTCTAGAAAAGTGACAATTCTAAGATTCATCGCTATTTCTAGAAAGTTGACTAGATTTCCAGGACCAGGCATAGTTTCCCTCCTGATGAGTGAGTGTTTAATCTGACTAGACAGCGGTTGGTTACCACCAAGATCTAAGTTTCACTTACTACACCTTTATGAATAGCTTGCTACTGAGATCATTGTTATAGTTAATAGGTGTCACAGGGGGGGTCAAACTATTAATTAATTATTCCCTCTCTTGACATATTGCATTGTATTTTCTGGTACCATGGAAGCTAGACCACAGGAAGGAGTCTTTCATGTTAAATCCAGCTCAAATAATCTGAGACCAGTGTCCTAGGTATGCAGTGTCTTCTACAATAGGGGCTTACTCTCAATCTCTGAGAAGCAACCAGTGGGACCAACCATAGTCTATATTATTTTAGGAGTCACTTGGACTATCTTGACCAACAATTGCTGCTTCATATTATTTGTATCCACTATTCCCCTCTTAAACCTCCTCTTTGATGGCTCCTTTATACTTTCCTGGTTTCTGCCATGATTCTGTGTTGTATACTCAAATCAGAAGATAGAGAGTAAGGAATCTCAAATGAGAGGGAACATGTGTCATCCAGTTGCCTGTAATTTTCATGATTTCAGTTTCTTCACAGCTGAACAGTGTTCTACTGTGCATATGTTTCACATTTTCATTATCCATTCATCTGCTGAAGGACCTTTAGGATGGCTCTACTTCTTAGCTATTGTGAATAGGGTATCAATGTCTGAGAAGGTATTGACAGAGACGTTTAGCTGAAGGTAGAAGACATACCTTGAATGTAGATAGTATGATTCTATGGCTGGGGTTTTGGTCTGAATATAAAGACAAAATGGGAAAGCAAGAATCTTCTCATCTCTGCTTGCTGAATTTGCACATTATGTGAGCAGCCTCCTCAAGTTCCTGCAGCCATGACTTCCAAGTTACTAGAGACTAGAACTTCAAACTGTGAGTCAAAGAAACCGTTCCCTCTTTAAATTGCTTTTGTCTGGTGCCTTTTCAAGTGATGAAGAAAAGTACTATACCATCTCCTTAAAAATGTTTCCTAGTAAAAACCTACCCAAGCATCTTGGCTAATGGTTTAGAATTATGAGACATTCTGCAGTCATGCTGGACAAGTGAGCTTATGTTATCTTTCATATAATTTCCTTATGTGCCTTTGCATTGTAAATAAATTCAGGTGACTGGAGAAATTATAGGTGGATAAAAGAAACTCTGAGAGTCAGCACACCCAGAAACCAACTTTAAGATTGAAACAAACAAACAAACAAAAAACAAAAACAAACCCAAACCCAAACCAAATAGAACATTTTCATTTTCAAGTTTTTCTCCCTTTTTTCATCACCATTAACTTTTTGTCAATTTTGTTTTTTTTAATATAAGTAACAATTTTTCTTTCTTTAAAAGAGACTTATAATTTTTCAAAAGTTGCATATAGGTAACAAAAATTAACAATAAAAGAGGCTATTCACTTGAAGGGGAATCAGAAGGGATATATGGGAGGGCTTTTAACAGAAGAATGGGAAAGGTGAAATTATATTAATATAAGCTCAAAAATAAAAGAAATAAATAAAAATTATGTGTATCTGTATGTAGGCATATGCATGTGAGTGCATTGCCTGTGGAGGCCAGAAGAGGGTGCTAATCTCTTGACACTGGATTTACAGTCAGCTCTCTGTCAACTCACATGGGTGCTGGGAACTTAATGAGGGTTGTCTGGAAGAGCAGAAAGTGCTCTTAACTTTGGATCTAACTCTCCATTCCCTCAACTATCATAAATCTATTTATTTTCTAGTGATAATTTGTCTAAAGGTAGGGAAAACAACTTTGCTAATGTAAAAATTTTGTTTTAATTTAATTTAATTTTCTTTATAGAGATTTTAAATTTTTGGGAAGTTGCTATCTTAAAAATACTTGGCATATACAAAGAAAACCACTAATTTAGGCTAAGCACTACCCTTTGTCTATCTAATTCTTAAATCATTTTTTTGAGGAAATGGTATGGATTGGTATGGTGGTACATATCTTTGAATTCCATCACTTGGGATACAGATGCAGGCAGGTCTCTGTGAGTTTGAAACCAGCATGGTGCACACAGCAAGTTCCAGGCCACAGAACTACATAGTGAGATTCTGTTTCCAACAAACAAACAAACAAACAAACAAGCAAAACAAACAAACCCAAGCCACCCAAACCAACCACCTCTATCCCCAAACAAGCAAAACAAAGTGAAGCAAAGCAAACTAAACCAAACAAAAAAATAGTAACTATAGATTCTGAATACAAGGATAAGAAAAAAAGAATTAGGAAAAAAAAATCAGTGGTAGAATCTCTCCACCTTAGAAAAAGTCAGAAAACCCAAGGACTCATGAGGGTGACTGAACTCTGAACAGAATAACCAAAAGAAATCTTGATACTTTTTGATCAAACTTCTCCAAGTTAATGAAAAGAAAGCACTTTTAAAAAGTGAGAACAGAGAGCTCATGATATTTTCCCATAATATCCTAGAGGCCTCCTGACTGTCCCTTCTACTTGGACTACAATGTGGCTTCTTACTGAATCCAGAATTGATAGAATTAAGAGAAGAAAGAAATAACTTCATCACTATAGAAGAAGAATTTAGTATCTGAAATTTGACTCTTACCCTCTACAGAACATTAAATTAGCCAGATATTGTTGTCCAAAAGCTAAGTTGAAAATAGAGGATCCCAGGATCAAATCAAAAGGAATTTATATTTCATAGCAAAGCCCACAAGGCATTTCATTCTTAAATTATTTCACCTTGTCCCAAGTCTCATAGACAGACCTTAAGGGTGAGCAAAGATACCAGAATATTGACTTTGAAGAATCCAGTGTTTCTGTAACAAGTATTGAACATGGAAATTAAAAAAAATAAAAGCAATGAGAAAAATGGGACTTTTTCTAAGAGGAGAAAATTTGAATGTCAGGAGATTTCTAATCAGATACCACCTTTGCCAGATGGAAAGTGCCATTTTTTTTCAAGAACTGGAGGAAAAATAGAAAAGTGACCACTAACTCATATTTTTCTTCTACCAAAAATGCTCTAGGAATAAGAGCAATTGAGCTATTCTTTGGTGACAGAAACTGAGGAGCATGGAGCCAGTAAAAGTATCCAGAAACAATGGCTAAGTCTTTTCCAAACAGAGCAGAAATGATAGCAGAAAGAATCTTGGCACATCAGGGAGAAAGAACAACAGAAGGACCATTAATGTGGGTCTTTCACCTCTTCATTTCTCTACATTAGACTGATGGTTCTCAGTGTCTGAGATGGAGGATGTATAAAGGCTTGCATTATGACAGAGCGAGCCATGGAAACTAAAGGGAGCTAACATTTTCCTTGTTACTTAATAATCAACACCAGTAGACAAAGCTGTATATGCACCTCGAGCAACTGCTAAAAATGTTGAACCTCAAGATACTCAAAAACACTGCTGATAAAACCAGAATAAAGTTTTTATACATTTGAAACTAAAAGGCATGAAAACTAGAACTCCTGGATGTAATTCAGAGAACTTGCAAGAGGATAAAAAAAAATTCTTAAACATGAGAGATGATGTGAGTTATACTGCATCCTCCCTAAAATGTAGTTAGTTGCAGTACTCTGAAGAGTATAAGTGGACTTTTTAAAGCCTGGTATGAGAAAGGGAGTGGATATGTTGCAAGAGAGAACACCTGGAGATGGGGGACGGGCTGTAGAGAGTTGTGGGGCTAGTGGCTTAATGTCGGATTAGTAAAATTGGAAGCAAGGCGGACCTTGGTAGAGGAAGTGAGGGGGCACGTGAAGAGCACCAGAAGTGTGGAGCTTTGCTTATTTTGGATTTTGTATGGGACATTTTTCTTTGTTGGAGAGTTGCACAATCCCTTACTGCCCCATTTCTTCCCATACTACCACGTGAATCATCTACTCTCCGGATTTAAAATTAAGTCATTATGCATTAAGTTACATTATAGGCTTAGTGGGTTTTTATGGAGGGACCCTAGGCCTAGATTTCAATTTTTCCTCTTTTTATTTGTATTAGTGTATATTCATTATACAATAAACCCTGTGGCACTGAGGCACACAGAGATATGCAGCATTTGCTTTCGTCACGTCCACTCCCCATCACACTCCACGCTTCTCCCTGCCCCCAAGTTCCTTTGTCTTCTGGAATGTTTCCCTTTGTACTTTTATATCACACATATGTAATCTACACTATTGCATGTGAGACAAAATATGCAGCATGATTTGAATCTGGATTATTTCACTTCACATCCTGATCTCCAGTTCCATTTATTTTCCTGAAGAATAATTTCATCTCAGTCCTTTTCATGGCAGAACAAAACTGCATTGTGTATACATGCTGTCAAGACTGATGGTCAGGGGTAATGGTGGGAGAGCTGCCTTTCATGGAATTTGTCAGCAGAGATCAACTGCTTTACTTAGTGAAGTAAAAGGCAAGGAAGGTTTAAGTCATGATTCTTTCCACATAGAGATTCAGTAGCTTCATGGTTAGATAATATTTTAAGTGGAAAAACTGAATCTTGAGATCCAGGATTTTGGAGTAGGGATACTTTTATATGCCAAATATATGGGAAGCATAGAGAAACACATGCACATACCTGTAAGACTAATTCTCTCTCTCTCTCCCTGACCCCTCTCTCTCCCTCCCCCTCTCTCTCCCTCCCTCTCTCTCTCTCTCTCTCTTTCTCTCTCTCTTTCTCTCTCTCTCTGATACCTCATTGCCCAGAAAACATTTTTGCTTTAAGTAAAATTGAAAAAAAAAAAAAAAAAAAGAAAGGAGAAAAGAAGTGACAAAAAAGAAGTGATATCATTTCCCCAATGTTTCCTTAACTTCTGGGACCAAATTCTGTGTGTGTGTGTGTGTGTGTGTGTGTGTGTGTGTGTGTGTGTGTGTGTGCAGCTTCACAGGTACTTTCTTGCTCATAAACACATAAGATAGGACTGCGGGTCCATGTTATAGTACTTCCATTTATATTGAAATTCATTGAATTTATGTATTGATTTTTCTTATTGTTATTCATTATTTTTTTCTAAAATACCTAAAATGGGGTCAGGGAGATGGCTCAGTGGGTAAAGGTCCTGACTGCCAAGTATGATGACGAGTTTAGTTCTTGGAACCCAGCTGCTAGGAGGAGAGAACTCACTCCCTCCCACATGGTGTCTTCTGACTTCATGCACATTATGGCACCCACCCACCATGGACAAAATAATTAAATAAATGAAATAAAATACCAAAAACAAAATTTGTGACACTTTTGTCCTGACTCTGATCACTGGCATCTATACGATGACCTCTTTCCTGACTTCTCTGCTTGAATTTTACAGAGATAGAAAAAAAAAAAAAAAAAAAAAAAGAATAAGAAAGAAAATCATAGGACACAAAATACCATTACTCCCATGGCCTTCGAGTCATTTACCAAAACACAATTTTTAGAGTGTAAGATTACTTTAAAACTTACTTAATGAATTAATTACTCTAGAACACAAACAATATTTTTGTCCTACATATCTAAGAAACCCAAGTATATAATTAGTCAGATTCATGTAGTTTCAAAATGGGAACATTTCAAATTGAATAGACAAAAGGCATTTTCATGAATAATGGGTGTGTACAATTTTGGTTTCTTTCTGCATAAAACCAATCCTGGAAAAGCAGTCCCAGGATGCACCTTGGCAATTACCCTAATTAACTCCTTGGATACAAGTGTCTTCTTGGCTGTGAATCAAATTTAAAATTAAGAAAGTGAACAAGTTTTTCAGTAATTCTGCAGGAAAGCAGTCATTCTCATGTGAGGTTTGGTTTTGTCTGGAACTGAGCTTTTAGAGATGAATCGTCTGTGCTATTTTTCTGCACGTTGTCTTCATTGTCTTGGGATGTTCTCAGGCTCTCGAAGTCCATAATATTGATGAAGTGATTGACAAGATACTTCAACACTTTTAAAAATGTATTTTGTATATAGATTTTAGACAGGCAGTTATTTTATATGCTTTGAGCAGGTTGACACAGTTCTCAATACAAAAAAAAAAAAAAAGCCACTAAGGCCACAACAGAATTCAGCATCATTTCTTAACCTAATATTAACTTTTTATTACTGTAACAAAACCTAAGGCAATATGTTTAGAAGGAAAAGTTGTATTTTAGCTCAGGGTATCTGAAGTTTCAACCCATGGTTATTGGCCTTATTGTTTGCAGAACTTGGGATGTCATTGTGGGGAGAAGTCATGGTGCACAGTGAATGAAAAATGAAGAGGAGAGGCTACAGTCCCTTAAGGGACAAGCACATAATGAGCCCAAGGCTGGGTCACACCTCTTGAAAATTCTTCTGCCTCCCAATAGTGCCAAACCGGGAACAGATGAGCTATTGGGAGTCTACATCCAAACTATGACATCGACAGTTTTTTTTGTTTTGTTTTGTTTTTTAAGTTCAGGGATATTACTATGAGAGAAGACTCCTGTAAGTGTCACAGTTGGTTACTGTGACCATGATAAGTTATACTACATTCCAGTGTTTCTACTAGGAAGATGTTTGTGGAAAAATGTAGGCGAAATAGGAATTTAAAAAGCAAAATAGTGATGACAGTCTTTGTTAAAAGAAGGAATGGCTCAAAAAGGCTCAATCCATGTCCTTTGTAGAAAGTTCTCTGTGTGCTGTATTATGAATGTGGAAGCACAGATTTGGTTTTGCCTGCTGATAAGGAGTGACAGTCAGAAAGGTCACTGGTAGGGATTTTCTTTCCTCATGTCAACCTACTTACAACAATTTCTCCTTGCCCCAACTCCACCCGATAGAATGGTATGTTATGGTTATGACTTATGAGAATGAATTAAGTGAGTTCCATTAAGTGGTGTGGAAAGCAGGTGAATTTGTGACTCAGTGAAGAATAATTCATTTTTTGATGGTACTTTTTCTGTTTAGAGTCCTGAATTTCAAATGTTAAGATGACTCGTGTAGACCTCCCGTCTTTTTGCTGTGACTGTCCTTCCAGCCGCTGCTAGTTGTGGGACACAAACTGCTGAGTTCTCAGATGCTTGACTGTGACTCTGCTTGCCCATGTCATCTGATCACAGAGGAAGCTGCTCTCTCTCATCTTTGCTTTCTTAGGACCCTTCTAGGAGTTTTTCTCTGAAGAAGGGAGTTTTTCTCTGAAAGTTGAGGCAGCTTGCTTCTTTTCCTTGGGAAAAGCAACTTAAGTTAGATAGAAGTAGAGACAGAAATGTGACTAAGAGCACGTTGGCTGGAATGTGCAGTATGCCCCCTCTTCTCTTCCTTGCCCTAGACTTGGCGTTCATTTGGTCTTTCTTTTTGTTTTTTTGTTTTGTTTTTTCGAGACAGGGTTTCTCTGTGTAGCCCTGGCTGTCCTGGAACTCACTCTGTAGACCAGGCTGGCCTCGAACTCAGAAATCCGCCTGTCTCTGCCTCCCAAGTGCTGGGATTAAAGGCGTGCGCCACCACTGCCCGGCTCATTTGGTCTTTCTAAAGGGAAACAATAACAGGCATCTGGTTCATCAATCTGGTTTCTTTAACCAGGCGGATGCACAGGAAATGACATGGTAAAGTTGTAGCAATACTTGATGCAACATTATTGTTTATGTTTTGGTACTAGTAGGATGTGTTAACTAGTCCCTAGCAAAACAAAGAAAGGTTTGGAGACAGACGCTTTGTTTGAGGCTCTGTCAATTTCCCAGTGACAGATACAAAATGAAGTAAGGTGGCTGTGTATGTCTTATTTGGAATGAACAAATGTAAAAGTGTTGAAAAAAAAAAAAAGCAAGAATCAAGGTAATGAAACACAGTGTTTCTCTTCTGTAAGTTAAAAGCATTTGCTCAAAGAAAGCAGGCCTATTCTCTGAGCAGCAGTTGCTCAATAAATACTTATGGAAATATAAGCCCCCTTGGTAAGAGTATTCCTCAACCATCTTCAGAATCTTCAAGTTTCCACTGACAGCAGAATTACTTGTTTGAAGCACAGACCATCAGTGCCTGGCTTCGGCTGGGATCTGTGCATCAGGTTTAGCACTGCTCCCCTGTTTATCTAATTGCAAGTAATGTCAATGGAGGTGAGATGTTGGTAGAGGAGATACGACTTTCAACCCATGAAATGCTCTTATCCTCTGTTCTATTCGGGGTTGTAGTTGACAAAAAAAAAAAAGAGTTAAAAATATTCTTTATCTCAATGGGATTAGAGGACATCAATTCAATGCCAATTTTCAAGATGTTACGAACATTGATTAAAAATAGAGATCATTCATTCTTTTCAGGAAACTGTGTTTAATGAATAAGTGACTACAGAGATCCAGAGGGATTGTGTTGCTAAGTCTGGAATGGCCTCTGCTCAAGACAGTAGACTAAGAGCTTTGGGGCAGTGACTCTGACCAGTACTGTCTGGCTTTATAGACTGCCAATTGCTGCTGGCCCTGGAGAGAACTGTCTAGGCTTTCTTTGCATGTGGACTCTCACAGACAAGATGCTTTATTTGACAATTTTAAATTTGCAGGCTCATTTTATATTGTCCATGGTAGAAAAATGTGTGAAATTTTTATGTAGGCAATTTGCTCATTTCATTTCATAATTAGCCATAATTAAATGTACTTTGTATGGGTTATAATTAATATTTTATGACATAGAATAAAGAGAGTTTAAATATGTAATTTGAAAGATGGATTCAATATTTGGAAAGTGGAGCCCATACTTAATTGTTTGTAGATAACTATTTCTTTCTAATTTAAGGAATTATATTAAATGCTGTAAGAGTCACCCAGGCTAATAGCAATTTATCTGGAGGAATTTGTGGCAATTGGTTATAAATATATATTTAACTAACGAGATAATCACACAAATTACTGTGTTGCTAAGGAATATTTATTTTAATCATCATCAAACTAGTATAGTATTTAGGGCTTTAAAATTCTTTGTTGCAGTTTTGAAAGTAAACTTTTGCTGGCAATTGTGGCTGAATTTTTTTTTTTTTTTTTTTTAATGGCCACTTCTAGAGTCAATGTGAAAGCCACAGTAGTTTTGTTTGGAAATCGTGTGTGTGTGTGTGTGTGTGTGTGTGTGTGTGTGTGTGTGTGTGTGTGTGTGTGTGTGTGTGTTGGGTGGAACCAATTCCTATTAGCTATTTTTTGAATAGCATGTCATTCTAGGAATTAGAACTGATAGTAAAAACACCAAACAAAGCATAGCCTGCTAAAGAAGGAAGAACTAGATTTCCTGCTTATGAATAAGTGTTTCAGTAACATAAAATTATTGAATAGTTAAGAAAGATTTGTTCTTATTTATATCACTGGACTGAGTAGTCTTATAGTTATAGTGTAGGGTCACCTCTGACCTTGAAACTGTCACCTCTTTTTGCCATAACTGCACAAGCCATATAAGCTAGGCATACTTGAAGATATAAATAGAAGGCTGCCATCAGACCATGTCTCCATGAGATCAGGGAACCCCCTCGACAACTGGGCCAAGTGAATGGAAGCATTCAGAGAGCTAGTTCCTTCTAATGGATGCTTCACCCCAACTGAGAACATCTGGAAGCAATGACACAGCTTTGAGTTTGTGACCAAGCCTTGCTTAGGGTCATGAAGCCATCATTTAATGAAATAATAGTTCAGCCTCAGTATACTAGGGATTCTCTGTAAATGCTCTATTCAGCAAAGGACCTGAAAGATTTTTCGTCATTCCCTTTAACAGAGAACCCTAAAACAATTACCATAGGCTTATTTCCTTTTTCCCATCTGAGAGACAGTACTCAAGAAGTGACGTCCTTTTAAGGCCACGCATACACAGCAGTGAATTCTATTTTCTTGAACCAGGAAAGGCTTCCAGCAGAAGAGGCCTGAGGCTTGGCATGTACAGTGGTGTCCATGGGCAAAGCACAACAGGAACGGCAAACTTCAAGTAACTTCATAGAGCCCAGGGTTGGGAGCGAATGGGTGAACCATAATTCTCTGAAAACAGTTGTAGGGTTATGGAGAAGAACGGAACCCAGCTGGCTTCTGCTTCATGAAGACCAGACAAGAGGGAACGGAGTGAAGTTACAGCAAGGACTGACAAAGGACGTCCTTAAGCACTGGCGTGCTTATGAAAGGGCTTCCTGTCCTGTCTTCCCGCACCCATACATATTCAGCTGTTCATCTCAGAGTCCAGAGAGGGGGCTGTCAGAACTTCAGGCCCTTCACAGCGTCGTAGAGGATTGAAAACTGGTTGAACTGAGAAATCTTATTAAACGATTCTGACTTTCCAGAGTCCTTTCAAAACCACTAGGATATGCATAGTTTCACCGGGAAGAGAGTCTTTTTTTTTTTTTTAAATTGGTTATTTTATTTATTTATTCATTTTTATTTTATTTATTTACATTCTAAATGTTCTTCCCCTTATCGGTTCCCCCTCCACAAATTCCCCTATCCCCTCCCCCTCCCCCTGCTTCTATGAGGGTGCTCTCCCACCCACCCACCCACTCCAGCCTCATCGCCTTAGCAATCCCCTATGCTGGGGCACCGAGCCTCCACAGGACCGAGGGCCTCCCCTCCCATTGATGCCAGATAAGGCAATTCTCTGCTATATATGCAGCTGGAGCCATGAGTCCCTCCACGTGTACTCTTTGGTTGGTGGTTCAGTCCCTGGGAGCTCTGGGGGGTTCGGTTATTTAATTTTGTTGTAGAGTCTTAAGAGTTTACTTTCTCTTGCTGTGAACCAGCCACTTCCCCATTATGTACAGACATCCCGTGTTTACAGTTAGGTGCATCCACTCACCTACTGATTTTCTTTTAAAACATTTACTGAGTGGGTATATGAGGGGGCTGGCCGATTTCAGTGGAGGAAAAAAATGTGATACAAAGTTGTTTGTAAATATGTCCATAAATATATATTTTAAATGCATTCAATTGTATTGGTATACAGCTTAAAACTTGGTTTCAGTTACTGTAGATAAGACTAGACATAAACAGATAAGCAGGATTATATCAAACAATTCTGTATTCTGATTTGTGAGCAGAGTTTTAAGAGGTCACTTATTTCATCAAAGTGATGTAAAAAGAAAAGATTTTTAGTTGGTAGGTAGAACTTTCTTTCATGCTAGAACTTAAGCTGTTTTTAGTTTTCTATTACAATGGATTTTCCAGTCCTTACCATAAAACCTTAGAAGGAACTAAGCCAGAAAGTAGGAACATTTTTAATGTTCTTAGCACAGTAGACTGCCATTCTGAAATTTTATCGTATCTATAGTTGAATGCCGTTTTTGTTTTTTAGTGCTGAGGATTGAATGGAAGGCACATCCTAGAAAAGTGCTCTGCTACTTAGCATCATGTCTAGCCCTTCTGGGGATATAATTTTAATTTACTTTTGTGTATATGTGTGTCTTTATGTGTGCGTAGGTGACCATAGGAGCCTGAAGAGGGTGTTAGAGTCCTGGTTGCTGGAATTACTAGTGTCTTCTGATGTGTGTTCTGGGAACTGAACACAGGTCCTCTGCAACATCAGTGTGCATTCTTAGCAGCTGAGCCTTTCCTTTAGCCCCTTGACGGTCTTATTTATTTATTTATTTATTTATTTATTTATTTATTTATTTATTTATTTATTTATTTATTTTTGGTTTCATTCTTTGCTGGCATTGGCAGTTAATGGAGCTTTACAGTTTGAAATAATATTAAGTACTTTCTACATTGAATCAGTTGGATTAAATTATATATAGGTAGATGTGTTATCATGAGCATACAAAACTACTTCTGGAACTTTTAAGTGAAAGATATCCTGTGGAAAAAAATGCTGATGCCACACATACACCTTGACTAACTAGTAACAAATATACACTAGCTATTTACTAAGTTTGCCTCTCAAAGGACTTTACTAATGTATAGAGAAGTTCTGTTTGCTGTAAATTCAGGGGGTAGGTATTGAGCCTCTGTAGTATATAGAACCCAAAGATGTCAGTTCTGCACAGAAAAGCGCAACAACCACCATTCAAAATGCTGTGGGCTGATGTTGGGAAAACTTACTCTCTGTGTATTCCGTTACAACTTACAAAATACATTTTCCCAGACAGTTGTCAGACTGTAGCTTTCTGAGGCTAGTGGTTTTTGAAGATCCTTGCATATTATCTGTCCATAGTAATAAAAAAAAAAAAAAAACACGAAACAGCAACAAAAAAGGGGGAACCAAGCAACCAAATGTTACACTTTATTATTGCACAGGAGCTGTTTGGTACTGCATCTTAACTCATTAACATTTAAAAATTGTTATGCGGCAGAAAAATAATTATGTCCTTTAACTGTTGAAACAGAATCCATTTTTTCAAGCACACTTTTTTTTTTTAGGGGCATAGTGCTGAAACACCAACTGTTTTACAAGTACAGTAATCACATTGCTGTTGAGTTTATTGTGTTTCATTAAGACACGCTTTATATTGTGGAAAATGCATTTTCAAGTCATTCTTCTGGACTCAGTTATGGAAAGAACTTTATTTTTTAAAGTAAACTTTTAGTTGCACAGTGATCCTTTCTGGAAGATGAAAAGAGCCGCTTAGGTGTCCTCTCCAGAGTTCAGTATCCTTGTGTTCGGTCTTCCCAAACCTTCATGAAGAGCTGAGATAGTTACAGAAGGAAAGTGGGAAATGCAGAGAAATTAAGGGGCTCCAAAGAAAGTCACTTAAGGAGAATTCTGTTCACAATGAGTAGTTTGGTCACAGGTTTCATCTTCTATCTCCATCACTCAGTAATACCCAGGTTCTCAACCTAGCTTCATGGTCATCTTCTCTGGAGTATTGTAGGACTTTCCAATCACTATATATACGTAAGAGAGGTTGGTGAATGTACCCAAGTGAGATTTTTTTCTGATGAGAAGTATTCATAAGAATTTATTAGATGTTAAACAGGACTGACAGAGCAAAAGTTTGAGAGAATTTGTCTTTTGGAACAAACACACCCTACTGTAAATGGGACTTTGAAATTCATATGTCTTTAGGAGAAGACAGGAGACTATTTAGAAGGAAACTATGATGAAGGGGGCTCTGTTACACCTCCTCAGTTGGTAGGCTTGGTATGAGATGCCTGGGACCTAGGATTTGTTTTGCTTTTTTGTTTTTGTCTCTTCAAGAGTGTTTTTAAAACTCGCAGGCCCGACAGCAGCAGGAACATCTCTGTTTCTGCTCTGATTTGCTGAAGATCAATGGTGACCTGTTGTTTCACACAACCCAGTCTTCACTTCACTTGTATTTTTCAGGCTTGGAAATAAACTAATATATTGTAAATTAATATGTATATGTTGTAGATGGGGTTCAATATAGTTTATGTAGATGCAAGAAAAGTCTAGAGAGAAGACCATGCAGCTACCTGTGTTCTTCCTTCCTCACCTGGACTTGATCACCCTGTTGACCCTTGGACTCTTTCTATGCTCCTGAATGGGTTAATCTGGCTTTCTCCCAGCTTCCTGCTGGCAGCAGTACTGGCTGCCCTCTTCTCTCTGTGTTTCTGACAGAAGGGGGCGGGCAACAGTGGCTTCAGAAGTTTACTTTGGAAACATGCAAATTTGCTTTCTCCTATGATATAATTGAGCAATAGCCGGACATGTACTAATCCTTGATTTCCCTTCCTTTGGAAGATGCCAGTAGTTCTAACTCTGTTCTGATGCAGTTTGTAGCCTCATGGTCACTAGGTTCTTCATTGACAGTATGAGGCAAGGCACAGCAGACTGCTGTGTTATTAATATAATATTTTCCTCCCCTCGACATTTCTGTGTTCTTGAAAGAGGATTATGTGATTTAAGTTTGTATAGTCGCAATTCAGCAAGGGCTCCCAGACTCATAAAGAGGTAAACTCTGATCATCAGAATAATAAAAGGGGGTAAACTCATGTTTTAAAAAAATATCTCAACTATGGAAAGCCCCTAAACTAAGCAAATATATTTTAAAATGCATGTATTCCACTATGAGTCATTTTCATTTTAGAATGGAGATACCTATTCAGTACTATACACAGGGATATATTTCTTTATATTAGTTCTTGATTATAAATCTTGGGTTTATAATATTTGATCTGTGCAGAAATTGGAAAATATAAATACTAAATGATGGTGCTTATATAGTGCTGTATTCGCCTCAATAACTTATTACAAAGATTTCTTCTGAGGATTTGAAAAAGTCAATACCATCTCACTTGGTAGTCTGACATGAAAGTCAGAGTTAAGTGTGGGTCACTAGTATGAGAAATTGGATGTATTTTCTCTTTTAAATTTCAATATTGTTTGAAAAGTCTTCTTTTGCTTAAAAGGCCCACAGTTTTACAACTTCTGTAAAGTATAAGAATACTTTTGCACTTAGAAGTGACTTTTGCTTAGGATCTATGGTGCTCTAGAGAGGAACCGGTCCAGTTTTCTTTTCAAGGGAGCTCTGTGGACATAGGTGAACTCAGGTTAGTGCTGCCTCCAAAGAACTAAAAAGTCTTAAGGCTCTACAGTATCCTGGTTGTTCTAGTGGGCAGTATGCCAACTTGGTTAAACAAACACAAAGGAAGCCACACAAAGTGATCGAGCTGAGTTTATGATGTGGCCTTTTGATGTGTAATTTACATCAATAAAAGCAGTACATTAACTGCATGGATATAATTACATTGTAGAAATAGTAGTACTACTTGGATTCTCTAGTTGGGTTTGAATTAATTTATGAATTGACTTTTTTTTCTCCAACTAGTAGTATTGTCAAACTGCACATTGCCTACAGGAAGCACTTTTGACATAATCTCATTGTCAGTGTTATCAGTTTTATAGTTTTAAAGTTGTTCACTACATATGTATTTACTACAGATGAATGTGATCACCTGTGGACATTACTTTGCTACATCTTACAAAATAGAGGGATTAAAATAGATACACTGTGAAAAATATTAAAGTAGCATGCTAAGTGTGCTTTTTGAGGGAACAGTCCTTTGGATGACAATGTAAGACATGGGACAAAGCAAGAGAGGCTATCCGTCTGTGGCAGAGGGAGGACTTCATTGGCATGAAGAGACAGGATTTCCATTTCCATCTGAGGAACGTGTCAGCTTCCAAAAGGAAGGGGATGTGTCTAGATTTAAAGCAGCCCAGTGTGTGGTGTGTGTGCTCTAGTTGGAAGACACTGCCCAAAGGGATCCAATGGTGGTAAAACATTTTGAAGCTATTTCAGCAAAGTAGCCTGGACTTTTGGCTGCTGAAAGCCTTAAACAACAAACCACAGAACTCATATCTTAGTTACTGTTTTGTTCTGAGTCCCTCCACCCCAAGATCTTTCATCTATCCCCTGCCTAGTTGAGTGCCTCCAATAACCTTGTGCATTTTGCAATCTCTTTGCGGATTAGAACATGTGTTTAGTGAAAGTCCACAACCCACCAAGTTAAATGAAGTTAGGACTCCATGTCAGCAAGAAACAATGAAATTACTTTTTCCTAATCTAAAACAGGCTGATAACATATCCTTCCCAGGAATGAGCTAACTAACTACAGGCACACCATTCTACAGAAATCATTGTCCAAACACACCCTTCCATCCACCCAGGTCTCTTGTGTGCACAGTGCTATTCCCATGTTTGATTTGTCCCACAGTCAGCTGCGCATCGCACCTGCCATCAATCACCACTCATACGTATGCCTCTTAACTGCCATTTAAAGGTCTTCAGAAAGTCACTTCTATGGGTTGCTTTTTTTCCTATTAAAATTACATGTGAAAATCCCACTTTAAAAATACAAAAGGATGCATATTATAAACCCTAACTTTTTAAAAATACTTGGTCCTAATTTAAAACAGTAAGTAAAATTATGGCTTGTTTAGAGTTATGATTTCATTTTTAAAGAATTTCTCCTTATCCTCAGAAAGGGACAATCAGTATTTCTAATAGCAGAGACCACATGATCTCATTGAATGGTTGAGTTTCTAAAGGGAAAAAAAGATGGATGGGTACAGCAGTGCCTGTAATCTAAGCACTTGGGATACTGAGGCAAAAGGGTCCAGACTTTGTAGCCAGTCTAAGCTACCTAGTGTGTCCTAGGTTAGTCTACCCAAATAGTGAGCTGTTTCCTTAAAAACTGAACATAAACAACAGAAAACAAAACCAAGAACGTAGATTGTATGTATTACAATTTGCTGAGGATAAAGAAAGTTCAAAACAAACTCCTAGTTTGACCCATTTATCTTAGCTTGAGGAGGGATTAAAATGTGAACACTTGACCATTAGCTGATGTGCTGGATATAGTTTATTTTCCATTATTCAGACTTTCTTTGCTTAATTCACTTATTCCTCTGATATATTTATTTTGGGTATGCGTGCGTGCATTTGTGCATTTGCATATGTTAGTCAGAAGTTAACATTGTTTACTTCTTTAATAGCAGTCCACTTTATTTTTTTGAGACATAAACTCTCACAAAACTTGAGTCTTGTAATTTGGCTGTACTGTCTGGTTAACGAGTTCTGGTAACCAACTAATCTCCGCCTCCCCCTTGCTGGAATTATAGATGCGCACCACCACACCTGAATTTTATGGGGATTCAAATGTAGGTCTTCATACTTACATAGTAAACACTTTGCTGATTGGGCCAGCTACTTTGACATATGCTCAACTCTGTACCACTCATAATACCAAGACACACACACACACACACACACATACGTATGTATGTATGTATGTATACACACACACACATATATATGTATGTATACACACACACATATGTATGTATGTATACACACACATATATATGTATGTATACGCACACACACACATATGTATGTATACACACACACATATATATGTATGTATACACACACATACACACACACACACACACACACACACACACACACACACACACACATTTCCAAAGATTTATATAGATCCTGTTCCTGTGGAGGCTATGACTCACTGTGAACAATGTGTCCAAACAGAACTGCAAGCATCCAGTAGGAGCTCTCTGCAGAAGTGAACACACAGAGACAAGAGCAAGGATTTTTAAGATTCTCCTATAAGGCATTATAAGGAAACACTCAAGAAAATGACTGACGGAGAGACCTCCATGTGCACATGCTCAAGCTAATTTGTACATTGAAAATTGCAGGTTATTTTCCCTCCTTGTTATGGTGGGATGGTTTGTGGTGGCACATAAAGGAGACATTTCTTAGGTTCAACAACAGTAGAAATTTCTTTCTGGCTCTAGAGATAGTCATGAGCAGTGCTTAGCAGGGAGTCATGCTCTGCTCTTTGTAGCCATTCAGGGACCTTACTCTGTCATCCCCTTCCGTAGACTCTCTCAGTCTCTGTGTGACTGAGATTGTCCGCTTTGGGGAATTGAGCTCTGCATTCTGGAATGTTGTTCAGAATTACTGAGTTGTCCTCCCCAGCTGCCAGCAACATCCCCCAGTTGTGGCAAAAATGAGTGCTATCATCTTTATTGCAATGTTTCCTCATGGAGAAATATCTACTGATCTGGGGCCTTATTTCCATTTCCATTCAGCAAACAGTATATGAATGAAAGCTCAGATCCATAAATAGCAGGTACCTCCTCTCCTCTCATTGCTATGGAGTGATGGAACTCAGGTGGCTACATACATGTTCAGGAGAGCTGGGAGTTGTAGTCCAGTCTTGTGTCCATTGTAATCTTGTTATTATAGAAGGGGAAACTCCCCTAGATTTTTTGTGGAGTACTAGTGGTCTCTGACACATGTCACAAGCAAGGAAAAACTATGACTTTACCCAGGCTTGGGAATCCATGAGTCCTACCATGCTGTGCTTGGTAGAACAGTTCTGCCTTTGGATCATTTTCTGCTCTCATTTGTTTCCAACTGTGGCAGGACAGAATCACCTGCAGGCCAATGGCCTGTTTCTTCCATAATCTTGAGGAAAATTTCAAAAGTATATAATGTGGCCCCCTCACACTGATTGAAAATTTACTTTGAATATGTCTGGCTTTAACTACTGCATTTTTAAAGGTATGTGGAGAAACCAGTACTAGCCTGGAGGAAAACAACAAAAATCATTACAGGGAGAGGAAACAGGCCCTCCAAAGAAGATTAAAAGACCTTTGGATATTTAGCTGGTAAACATCTCTTGTTATATAAAGGAGTTCATTTTTTTTTAAAAAGATGAAGATATAAAATTTTCTTCATGGAAAACTAAAGTATAATATTCATAGAGCTATTAGAGTGGGAAAATTTTTATTTCAGTCTGAGTGAAGAATTTAAAGTTTGTGGCAAGAAAATAATAGAGGAAACAGGGAGAGAGGGATAGGTCAAGGAGAGAGAGAGAGAGAGAGAGAGAGAGAGAGAGAGAGAGAGAGAGAGAGAGGAGGGAGGGAGAGACGGAGAACGGGAGAGAGGGAGGTAGAGAGGAAAAGAGAAAGCAAGAGAGAGAGAAAACAAGAGAGAGAGAGAGAGAGAGAGAGAGAGAGAGAGAGAGAGAGAGAGGGAGAGGGAGAGGGAGCAGATGCACCCACTCTCCAGTGATCATGTCTTTTTTTCCTAAACTATGGCATGCATGTGTGGATATGAAATTAAGTTGAACTAATATCAGTCCAGAAGCTTCATTTGTTTGAGGAAAATAGAAGATAGATTACAATAACCATTCTGAGGGGTTTGATTGATCCATTTGCTTCCTCATTTGATTACTTGAGACATGAGATTCATTGAAAAAGTTTCTATAAAGCTATATTTTTTTATGTTAGTGAAACTTTTCTTTCTGGGTGTAATTTCCCAATTAAATGTTTGGTGTTTTTTTTTTTTTTTTTTTTTTTTTTTTTTTTTTTTTTTTTTTTTAAATGTAGGAATGATAATTTGCCTAAAGTGAGTTGCTTGTCTATTTCCAGAGAAAGATCTCATATTACGCTTGCTTATAAAATCACACATCACATGCCAGAGCTTTGAAACCCATGTCTGTCTCTTCCACTTAGCAGGTTTTTTTTTCAGTAACCCTCTGGAAGCCTGCTCCTCAGACCTGTTCTTTCACCTGGAAGATTCTTATTAAGGAACCGACTGACCCACCATTGGAAAACATCCCTCTCTAGGGCGTAACTTGGCACTTAGATACTTGTGCAGAGCAACAGGATGTGACAATTTAGGACATGAAAACAATGGTATATATTGTCCTACAAAAGAGTTTGACATGATAGAAGCAGTGTAAAGGCCAAATGTAATTTTCCAAGGCCACCTGTTCTTTAAGGACTCAACAGATTTTCTCGAAACACTGCTAGTAGGCTTAAAGGAAGCAAGAAAGACTCATGGTTTTCCTTATTTGCAAACTTAGTAAGTGGGTGTAATTTTACTTTTTAAATTTGTAGCAGAGGAATGGGCACAAGTGAGACAGACTATAGTTCAAGACTGTAAGCTCAGTGGGACAGCTTGTTATTTGGGGTATGAATTCTCCAATGACTCTGAGAGCATCCAGGTCTTAAGTGGGGAAAGGCAAGTCATGGAGGAAGCTACCAGGTGGATAGTAGGAATCCAAAGAAGTTTGAAAGTGTCCTGGTAAAGAATTTATTGCTAGCTCCTGTGTCCCTCTCTGCATGCTCTGAATCCTTTTCACGTGGCAGAAGCACAGACTCTGCTCAGGGCTTTTTCTAGCTCCACCTCCTTCATAGGCACTTTAGATATCTTATGTCAAGAACCCCCTTCGCTTCTTTGAATTTTCAGTCTGTCTTCACCTCTCTATTGGTTCTGAGGAATAAATGTTTTCAGGTCCTTATTTAGGTCCTTGGTCATATGTAGTACACCCATCAGTAAGCTCGTATTTTCACTGTCTGTGGTATGAGAGGTGGAAAATCACCCAAAACCCACAAGCCATGTTTTCCGAGTTCCTTTACTTTTTTTCTAATTTCATCTTAATGTTTTCATCTTCAGAACTTCCTCCTCTGTGTGACTTAGGGAAAGTTTAGGTGGTACCACCTTCAGTTCTCATATCCTTGCTCCGTTGTTCCTTTTTATTATTTTACTTTCTCAGAGCGATTTCCCGGTTCAGGTTTTTCTTCTCACCACTATCTCTCTTCCCATAATGGTGACATCGGGCACACTTATTTGGTTCAAGAATAGCGATGCTATGCATGACACACCCAGCATCCTTTAGCTGACTAACTCCTACAGCAAATCTCTACGTACAGAATGCTTCAAACAGAAGTGCAGCCTCTTCTTCAGACCCCTTCAGGTTTTTAACTTCCAGTTCCAGCTGATTGCTTGCTATGCTCTCCATGGCTTGAGTTCATCCCTGTTCCACCATCAGTCTCTCCAGCTCTCTTGGTGCGTTCTTAACTAAGGTTGGTGCTGTTGTACAAGATTTCTGCATGACCTTTCTGCTTTGTGTATTTTTCTTTCTGCATTTTTTCTCTGTTACCAAATTAGATTCTTACATTCCCCCTACCCACAAATTTCATTACACCTTCCCTATAAACTGGCTATAATTAAAAAAAAAAATACCGTAACTCGGCACTGAATATAGTCTTTATTGCTAAAGTAGGAGAGATTAATAACTTCCTAAGTGTCTTCAGAAGACCAAGTAACTACATGAAATCAGGAAAATGAATTGATTGGGACTACTTATTCTCCCTTTTCTCTTCCAGTTGCAATGTAACATTTCATGAAATGCTTTCTAAACCCATTGGTTGTAGAGTTTCATTTAGGATTGATGCTAATTTGGTAAGTATCTTCAGGTTTATTGTTTTCTTAATATTTGCCTTCAACTGGCACTTTGTCTTATTGCTGTAATAACTATTAAAATTCTTTTAAAAGTATAAAACAACGCATATTCTAATGTAAATATATAGAAAAATGTATTAAATACAAGACAGAACATCCCTGCCTCTTCCTGTCTTTACTTGAAATGAAAACTGAAGCAGAGATGATCGCTCTCTTTCTAGGAGAATCGACAATGGTAAAAGCACTCCATGATACTTACTGTCAGCCAATTTCCCCATTGTCGGGACAGCCCGAGTTGTGATTTTAGTTACTGCTTTTTTGGTGTTTAGGAACTCCTTAATCCAAAAACAACATAAGTCTTGTCTATGTAGGCAGCTTTCACCACACTGTTTTGAAACCAGTGCTTATGGACATAGAAAAGACAATAATTGTTATCACTTCAACAGCTTTTGTGTGCCCTCAGTTGCCAAATTTTCTAACTAGACAATCCCAGAAATATGATTAGGAATTCCATTTTGAATCAAGTCACAGGAAACATTCAGTTCTCTATGCTTTTTGGTAAGTGGGTTGAAGTGTCTGCTTCAAGCTGTCACTCTTTGAGAATGTACTTGTCCTGCGTTGCTGATGTCTTGGTTCGTTCACATCCTGGGAGAGTCTTACAGTGAAAGCTGAGATGTATCTGATTCAGCCCCGAGGAAGAAAAACTGGACAAAGCAGTTTTTCCCCCTTCCCCTTTACAGACCGTGTGATTTGTGCAACAGCTTTGGCTTTGCAAACAGGGAAGTGCCAGAGTTAAATCGCGTGCCTTCAAAGTCACTGTGAGCCTATTTCTCAGCTCAGTGATACTCAGATCCAGGACCATTTTATTTCAAGTGGAATACACGCTCCAAGCAAACATTCTCAAGGTCAAGTGTATCTGTTCTTTCAGTTCTACTGCAAGAACCATTTCATCGTTCAGCAAGAGGCCCAGAACTCACTCACGCTTCAGAACCTTAAACTCAGTGGGAAAAAATGTTCAGAGAACCACTTTTTAAAAACATAATTGCTGTTATGTAATCAGTATTTATGAGATAATCAAATATGGCAGGAAGGGTGCTTCCCTGGTTTACCTTCCTGAGACACGGTTTGCAATGTACTTATTGGATGGCCAAGTTTCTAAGGCATAAGGAAGTGAACAATTGAAGCAAGTAACTGTATAATTGGAGCAGTATTTCCTGTCATTTCTTCAGTGAACTCAGTACTTCCTGAAGCATCGGGCATGGCTTCTTCATGGATCAAATGGGTCCGGAACATCTGCAGTATGTCTTTGTTTTGTGTTCTCTGTTGGTAGACTAGGTAATGCCTAAATTGAGAAACGATTTGTCAGTGTTGGGGAGACAGTATTCTCGTTATCACTAACTTTTCTTTTGCAGTTTGGTACAGGTTATTTCTAAGCAAACAAGACTTGGCAAAGTAGTAGAGGTGACCTGAATTGTTGACTTGCCTGTCTTGAAAGTGTGATTTTCCATTACAGATGGACAGATTGCACACTTGCTCACCCAAGCAGGTGTCCTGGTTTCCCCTCCTCTCCTCAGTGCGGAGTCCTATACCCATTGTCTTATTCAGGTTCTGCTGCTTTGTATCTTTCACTTTTATTTTTTCTCCTCCATTTTATGTAAATTGTGTGTGGATAATGGAATAAAATGATTTCTGTGGAGCTGAACAAATATAGGTCATATTATCAGGAACTCTTGAAGTATACAGGTGACTTTGCATATAATTCTAATTACTCAGTTTTATTCGTAGGACTGAAACCGTGAACAAAGTTGAGCTTCTGGCAAGGTAAACTTTCATTTTCCTTTATAAAGTATGGCTGCAGAGACACAGAAAAAACCCCAAACTATGTGAAAACATTAAACTTTAGTCTACATATAAATCAGATAGGAAAGTTCAGTTTTTAAGAAAATAGATTGGATTATCTATTCACTGAGCAATTTTATACTTCACTTCTCTGTGGATCCGATTTTAAATCTCTAAATGTTTCTATTTTATAAACTTTGCATGCACTTAAGGGGCTCCCTTATACACATTTTTATGTTAGTTAACTCAATAAATGCATCATTTATTCATTCATTAAGTAATTCATTCATTCAATAAGTAAGCTTTAGCTCTATAAGACCTGGAACTGGAGACTAGTTCTATATTATTTATTTGGTTTCACATTGAGAAAATTAGTGGTCTTCAATATGAGTTTCTTCACAGGCATATGTGATCATTATACAAGATCTTACAAGAATCTTGCAATACAGAATGACACTTGTCCATAAAGTATCTGACGCAAAGCCTCTCACATCTTCAGAGGCTGTATTAGTTTGTTTGTCTTGCTTATAATAAAATATCGCAAACTGGGTGATTTATAAATAATAGAAAAGTTTCCCCATAATCCCAGAAAATAAATTTTACACCAAGACCCTGGCATATTCTATATATGGACGCATTCTTCTACCTGATTCAAAAGCAGCTTCCTTTTTCACTACAGTGGAAGGTAAAAGAGATCTCTTTTACTTTACTTTATTTATTTTAATTTAATTTAATTGTATTTGTATAGGTGCTTTGTCTACGTGTATGTGTGTGCACTATGTATTCTTGTGTTCACTGCAGCTAGAAGACATTAGGTTCCCTGGGAGTTACAGACAATCATGCAGTTATTTGCATGCTAGGAATCAAACCAGGGTCCTCTGGTTCTTAACAGATCTAAATCCACAGGGATAAGGATTCTGAATGGCAAGGTATTGATTGGGAGGACTGAGGATGAAAAAAACAAACAAACAAGAAATAAAGAAGACAAAAGAAATAGCTGGGACCAGAGGGTCTTGCATAAGCTGATAGCTTGTTAAGAAGTTTAGCATCATATATATTTGCAGGGAGAAACAGCCAAGGTCAGTAAAGAGTTAAGTCAGACAATGTTGACAAAGGAAACATAGGATATCTCAGATACAGCTAAGGACTGATAACCATAGCTCAGGGGGAAAGAATGGGGTCCCCAGAAATTGTAATCTTTGTTCCTGTGAGGCACTAGATCCAGGCTTGGACTAGCCTTGACAAGTTCACTCCTGGACAAGAACACAGGCTTAAAGTTCCCTTTGTCCTTCCATCTGGGTCTCTGAGAAAGTCTCAGATTGGTCTGTCTCCCCACACTTAGCCAGATATGCTCCAAACAGCGGAGTCATCTCTTCAGCTCCCGAGAGAAAGGTACCTACCCCTATACCACACCTCTTGATAGATGACCATGGCAGTTAGGACTCTGATAAACATAA
This sequence comes from Uromys caudimaculatus, assembly GCA_028551405.1. Lineage (NCBI taxonomy): Eukaryota > Metazoa > Chordata > Mammalia > Rodentia > Muridae > Uromys > Uromys caudimaculatus. The sequence continues at coordinate 110,468,842 of CM052701.1, forward strand.
GAACTCCACGTGAGGACCTCAAGCCACAGGGCAAATGAGGGTCCCAAACCTTCAACATCTGGTATCTAAAACCTACCAATCAATCTATAAACCAGGAGGCTATGTGTGATGCAACAAGAACACTAAGTCTGAGAAGATGAGGTCTCCTGAGTGTGGTCATTTTGACTCAAGGTCATCCTGACATCATTATTGATCCTTCCTAGTAATTCTCCGTGTTCTAGGACACTGTCATTCAAACTTTGTTCTTTTTAAATTTTTAAGGCACACACTTGGACTGTGGTCTGAAGACTCTCAGCCTTTCCAACCATGTCTTTCTTTCTTATTAGGCATTTCTTTTAAAGAAGCTCTCTCATTTTGGCTTCTGCTTCTTGGAGAACGCACATGAACACAGATGCTCATTAACGGTGGTTGTTTTAAAGAACACATTTATTTCTGATTATGTGCAAAATGCTTTTATTGAGCTCAGTGCATGATTCAAAATTGAGCTCAGTGGATGATGCAGTGCATGAATTAAACAGATTTTATTATTTCGGAGAAGTGACGGTATTATATTGACGAGTGATATCATAAGGCCAAAAGACTGAATATTGAAAACTTTTACCCCTTTAAAGAGAGTTACCATAAAAATTAATGACAGACAAAATAAAATTAAAGGACACCTTTTAAAACAATGTCATTTAGAAATGTGACACCAGTGAATTTTCAGTCTCTCATGTACTTGTCTCTAGCATAATTTCTGAAGCAAAATGAATGAGAAGAAGCAACGTGACAAGAGATTTAGAACATGGACTTAATTTGGCCTATGGTCTTGTTATGGATTTTGCTAGTAATGCTGCTATATGAATTAAGGATAGGATGGTAGTGCAAAGAGAAGAGGTTTTGCTTCAACAGATTCTGCTACTTTATTGTGACCTTGGATTTCTGATTAGATATTGACTTTTTTCTTGTGCACGTGAAATATTTTATTATCACTTATTAGCTGCCAGAATGCATATTCAGTATCACCTAAAGGACAAAACCCTGCAAGGAAACTGAGGCTGCTAAAATCAATTTTCCAGGGATGGGTCTCCATTGCAGCCCCAGGATACCTACTATATATTTATAACTCTATATATCTATAACTCTATATATCTATATATCTATATCTATATCTATCTATCCATTTATCTATCTATCCATTTATCTATCTATCTATCTATCTATCTATCTATCTATCTATCTATCTATCTATCTATCTATCTTTAGAGACAAGTTTCATTTGAAATTTTTTTTGTATTTCTCCCCATTTCTGACTCCCTTCCCAACAATAGAACCCTGAAGGTTCAGGTAGTTTGAAAATAGTATTCATGTCAAAAAGACTTGAATTCAAGTCCCACTTTTACCATGCTTCCTACTCAGTGATGGGTTGCTGTGTAAACTTGTCTTCCTCCCCGTTCTTCAAGCCCTGCTCATCTTAGAATGAGGAGACAAACGTCCTTTTCCTCCTCCTCTTCTCCTCCCTTTGCCTCTGCCTCTCTTCCTCCTCCTTCCCCCTCTTCTTTGTCCTCCTCCCTTCCCTCCTTTTTTTTATTTTAAAACCAATTGCCTTGTAGCTTTTATTTTTACATTTATTGTTTGTTTATTTATTATATATATGTAAGAATGCATGTGCCATGGCATGTGTGTAGTAGTAAGAGGAAGACCTTCATAGGAGTCAGGTCTCTGCTTCCACCATGGGGCTTCAGATATCGACACACATAGCCTTACTCACTGAGCCAGTTTCACTCACCTAAACTTGATAAACTTGATAATCTCTTAATGGTCATGACTAATCAATGACCAAAACTTAATTCAACCCAAATGCAATGAATCCAAAGCAATTCTGGCAGTGCTTGCCAGTGTTGTGTCTCACAGTATACCGCAGCCTTGATCCTGAACACACACCATGTATATTTTTTCCTGTTGGGACCATCACACTAGGCAAATGTATATACTGCTTGAAATACCTCAGCTCAGATTTAAACTATTTAATTCTATGAATTACAGTGTCTCTTACTGTTTTCAGTAGAAAATAATGGCTCAACTACAGAAAACAGAATCTCATGTTTCCTAACTTTATTTCTTATCATATTAGTATCAAATTGGTATGTCTTTGCATTATATTATCTTAGAATGATTTTTATTTTTATTTTTCCTTTTATTGAAAATACTTCCCCCCTCACATAATATATTCTGATTATGCTTTTTCCTTCTTCCCCTTCTGTTGTTTTTGTTGTTATTGAAGACCAGCTTTAGTCCATGGTGATCTGATAGCATGTGTGGAATTATTTCAATCTTCTTGTATCGATTGAGGCTTGTTTTATGTGCAATTATATGGTCAATTTTGGAGAAGGTCCCATTAGGTGCCAAGAAGAAGGTATATTCTTTCTTTTTAGGGTGAAATGTTTTGTTCATATCTGTTAAGTCCATTTGGTTCATAACTTCTGTTAGTTTCGCTGTGTCTCTGTTTAGTTTCTGTTTTCATGATCTGTCCATTGCTGAGAGTGGGGTGTTGAAGTCTCCCACTATTATTGTGTGAAGTTCAATGTGTGCTTTGATCTTTAGTAATGTTTCTTTTACAAATATGGGTATCCTTGTATTTGGGGCATAGATGTTCAGAACTGAGAGTTTTTCTTGGTAGATTTTTCCTTTGATGAGTATAAAGTGTCCTTCCTTATCTTTTTTGATAATGTTTGTTTGAAAGTCTATTTATTGGATATTAGAATGGCTACTCAAGCTTGTTTCTTGGGACCATTTGCTTGGAAATTTTTTTCCAGCCCTTTATTCTGAGGTAGTGTCTGTCTTTGTCACTGAGGTGTGTTTCCTGTATGCAACAAAAAGCTGGTTCCTGTTTACGTATCTTGTCTGTTAGCCTATGTCTTTTTATTGGGGAATTGAGTCCATTGATGTTAAGAGATAGATATTAAGGGCCAATGATTGTTGCTTCCTGTTATTTTTTGTTGTTAGAGGTAGAATTATGTTTGTGTGGCTATGTTCTCTTGGGTTTGTTGTAAGATTAATTTCTTGCCCTTTTTTAGGGTGTAGCCTCCCTCCTTGTATTTGAATTTTCCATTTATTATCCTTTGTAGGGCTGGATTGTGGAAAGATATTGTGTAAATTTGATTTTGTCATGGAATATCTTGGTTTCTCCATTTATGTAAAATGAGAGTTTTGCTGGGTATAGTAGCCTGGGTTGGCATTTGTGTTCTCTTAGGGTCTGTATGACATCTGTCCAGGATCTTCTTGCTTTCATAGTCTCTGGTGAGAAGTCTGGTGTAATTCTGATAGGCCTGACTTTATATGTTACTTGACCTTTTTCCCTTACTGCTTTTAATATTCTTTGTTCTATGCATTTAGTGTTTTGATTATTATGTTATGGGATGAATTTCTTTTCTGGTCCAATCTATTTGGGGTTCTGTAGGCTTCTTGTATGGTTATAGGCATCTCTTTCTTTAGGTTAGGAAAGTTCTCTTCTATAATTTTGTTGAAGATGTTTACTGGTCCTTTGAGTTGGGAATCTTTGTTGTCTTCTATACCTATTATTCTTAGGTTTGGTCTTCTCATTGTGTCCTGGATTTCCTGGATGCTTTGAGTTAGGAGCTCTTTGAGTTTTGCATTTTCTTTGACTGTTTGTCTATGGTATCTTGTACGTCTGAGAGTCTCTCTTCTATCTCTTGTATTCTGTTGGTGATGCTTGCATCTAATCTCTTGACTCCTAATCTCTTTCCTAGGTTTTCTATCTCCAAGGTTGTCTTCCCTTCTGATTTCTTTATTGTTTCTATTTCAATTTTTAGATCCTGATGGTTTTGTTCAATTCCTTCACCTATTTGGTTGTGTTTTACTGTATTTCTTTAAAAGATTTATGTGTTTCATCTTTAAGGGCTTTTACCTATTTACTTGCGTTCTCCTGTATTTCTTTAAGGGAGTTATTTATGTCCTTCTTAAAGTCCTCTATAATTATCATGAGATGTGATTTTACATCAGAATCTTGCTCTTCATGTGTGTTGGGATATCTGGGACTTGCTGTGGTCAGAGAAGTGGGTTCTGATGATGCCAAGTAGCCTTGGTTTCTGTTGCTTAGGTTCGTGCACTTGCCTTTCACCATCTGGTTATCTCTGGTGTTAGTGTTCCTTGCTTTCCCTGACTGGAGCTTGTCCCTTCTGTAAGCCTGTGAGCCTGGGTGTGGCAGCACTCCAGGGGGTCAAGCTTTCTCTGGGGGGGATTGGGGTGGGGATGGCTGTAGCACAGGTCAGCTACTGGGCACAGAAGGATTGGGTCCCAGGCTGCACTGCGATTCTTGCATCCACTGAGCCCCCGGCAAGTCCCATTTGGGCCAGGTATTGGGGCAGTAGTGGTAGTCTGACCTGTGAGCTTAGGTGTGTCAGCATATCTGGGGAGACATGCTTTCTCTGGGTAGGATTAGGGTGTGGAGAGCTGTGGCACAGGGTCAGCTCCCAGGTGCATATGGAAACCAAATATCCTGTCTCTGGCTGTACTGCTGTTCCTGGGTCCACTGTGTGTGTGTGTGTGTGTGTGTGTGTGTGTGTGTGTGTGTGTGTGTGTGTGTGTTCATTTTTTATTTCTATTCCATTGATCAACCTGTCTGTTTTCATGTCAATACTATGCAGTTTTTATTACTCTTGTTCTATAGTATGGCTTGAGGTTAGGGATGGTAATAACTTCATAACTTCTTTCATTGTACTGGATCGTTTTAGCTATCCTGGGATTTTGTTTTTCCATATGAAGTGGAGAATTGCTCTTTCAAGTTCTGTAAGAATTGAGTTGTAATTTGGATGGGAATTGCATTGAATCTGTAGATTGCTTTTGGTAAGATGTCCATTTTTACTATGTTAATCCTACTGATCCATGAGCATGGGGAATATTTTCATCTTTTGATATCTTCCTCCCTTAAGGACGTCTGTCATATTCATAAGCTTTTATTTAGTTTTTTTCCTTGTGCTTCTGCTATTTTGCAATTCTTAGGGATTAATGTGGTGGGATTGCTGGATGTTATCAAATATATTTTGCCCCATCTTTTATTGATTGTGCTTTTACACTGGCATCTAGACATCCGGGTTTGTGAAGATTGTAATTCTAGTTGTAATTCTGGTTTTGTCTTTGTTGGATTATATTTTCCTCCTTGGTTTCTGTTGCTCTTTTTAGTTCTTAGGAGAGTACGGTTGTTGTGTTTTACCTGGTAGGGAATTCTTCTTGGATCCTGCCAGGTGCATGCACTGGTAGTTTCAGGTAAAAGGCATGTCTAGGTGTTGAAGGATGACATTTAGGAATAGGAATGGGCTATGAGGGGGTGCCATTGGGGTCCACAGGTAAGAAAAGCAGGGTCTTCCCCAGGACCTCCTTAGTCCCCTGGAATGGGGCAGAGTGTGAGAAGAAGCCATTAAACATGGGCTTTTCTACAGAGCTCTGGATGTGATCATGGTTTTGGATCTGGAAGAGAGGTAATGATTTGTTATCCTCCCTACTTCCCTGGCTAGAGTGGCTTGTGGGTTCCCAGGGAATGCCTGCTGGATTTGGGGGCTGGAATCATGAGCTGATTGGAGGGAAGAAATTTTGATGGGCAGATCTATGTTATCTACTGGAGGTGGTGGAAAAGAGGGAGGAGGGCATAGCTAGTGGTCTGCTATAGATATGGGATAGAAATTTGAGGACTGTTTTGGAGAACATGACTCTGATGGTGATGTAAAAATGGAAGCATTTGCTATTATAATTTTTATTAAGTTAGTATTTTAGGACCCCGAATTTGAATGTTCTTTTAAAGCTTAGGAACAGGTCTGATGTATGCCGTATTCCAGCTCTCTGCTAACTCTAGATATATTCCCTGTAGTTGGAAAAATTGCATCAGCAAGTTCAAATATCTTGAATTTTTCCCCTTTCATTATAATTTATCTGTGTATCAGAAAAGGACACCAGTAACTTTATAGCATATCACATACTCCAAAACCAGATTAGTGAGACTTATCCCTTATAATGTAAAGTGGTCCAATTATTTCCACTTGAACAAGTATATCGTTTTCACTAATGTTCAGATATTGACTGTTTAGTAAACCTATATTTGAGATAGAAGGTTTACAATTTGCACAATTTCTTAAGCTGATACTTTGCTTGAGACATTGGTTCGTTCTTGATGCTTTAGCAATGTCCAGTCTTGGACATCTTCCCAGTGTTCTTCTAAGTAGAGTCAACCCAACCAAAGCTCTCAGCTGCCTGCTGCTTCCTTCTCATCTTACATTCTTAAAAATCAGTTTGTGATTTCCTCCAGAGAAATCTATATTTTAAAGTTTTTTTTTCCTCCCATATCCTTCTCCAATTTCTACTGGACATTCTGTCATCTAAAATCTTTGAATTGACACTAACTTTATGAAGTGATGCTTAGGATCTGGGAATTCTGCTAAAAATCATTTATGTGACCCAGTGTCTTTATATCAAGATAACTTTAGTTTTCAATGAATATACTAAGCCAGAAATACCAGCACTGCTATTGGTTAAACTCTGGTATGAATTTTTTTTTCCTTTATTTTTGATACTTTATTTACATTTCCGATGATTCCCCTTTTCTTTGGAAACCCCGTGTCCCCTCCCCCTCCCCGCCTCTGTGAGGGAATTCCTCCTCCCACCTACCCACCCACCCATTCCCTTTTAC
>CM052701.1:110476020-110499587 GCA_028551405.1 Uromys caudimaculatus
ACCTCGCTCAGGATGATATTTTCAAGTTCTATCCATTTGCCTGCAAATTTCATTAAGTCATTGTTTTTAATAGCTGAGTAGTACTCCATTGTGTAAATGTACCACATTTTCTGTATCCATTCCTCTGATGAGGGACATCTGGGTTGTTTCCAGCTTCTGGCTATTATAAATATGGCTGCTATGAACATAGTGGAGCATGAGTCCTTTGTTATATGTTACTCCCCAGAATTCTAATGCATAGATAGAGCCAAGAATCACTACTTTATGTAATAGCTTATTCCTAATGACTTTTTAAAAACGAGCACAAAGGGTGCCAAGTAGTTGGGAATTTCCTGTCAGTGAGCTATCTTTTGAGTACCTGTGTGAGCTCCTGTGACATTAATCCCACCAAGTACTTCTCAGGGTCTGTGATGACCTACACAGAGCCTGCCAAAGAACAGACCTGAAGAATAGATTAAGTAGGCTCTTCCTCAAGCAGAAGTCTATGATTGCCTCAAAGAAACTGTTCTCTGAGCTTCAGGTTCTCTGGGAATAAAGAAACATCAGTTTGGACTTCAATATGCTTCAGACTAAGAGCATAATGGCAATAGGGAGTATTCTGGGCTCAGCTCCTACATTTATTTCACCCATTCACCTACAGACATCACCTTTACCCTCCTAGCATCCTGGGTAACTTTTCTTTCTCATGTACCCCTTTGGTAGCCAAACGTGACTACCATCTTCAAGCTATGAGCATAAAGCTATGGTTTATCAACATCATATCAACAACGTAATGAATTTATGTAAATCCACACCCAACAGTAAGAACACGAATAAACATACAAACTCTGCAATCTAGTACATGAATTTGTGAATGAGCAAAATGTGGATTATGTCAGAGTTACTCTCTGTGGATTCTGTTGACTCTCCCCCTAAATGCTATGGGTTACTTTCTCATTGATCCTAGTTTTGGTTCATGAATTTTTAGTACCTGTCTCTTTCCTTGAATTTGTCAGTTCCTCCATGTTCCCCATGGGAAACACCCATATTATATGGTAGGTATGGCTTATAGGTAGGATGAGGTTTTGAATTTCTTACCCCCTAGAGAAGCTCGTTAGGGATTGGGATAGCAGAAGACAGAGTAACTTTGTGCTTGTATGTGAGTTTCCCAATGTGTACCATAAACATGAACACATTGTGTGTTTTATGCTATGAAAATGTTTGGAAAGTCTCTATTTTCATATCCAATTTTTCTCAATGTGTGATCACTTATTTATATACATGCACACACACATATATGTTTATATACAAATGTATATGTATACATATACACATGTGAATCTATATAGCATATGTATAGATATATATCCTTGTCTATGTATTTGTTTACATAATTTATTGAGAAAGAAAGCAGTATTTCATTTTCTTATCATCTCTTACATGCATGGTTTATGAATGGACTGTAATTTATCACTAGCCTGTAACAATTCCTAAAATTTCTATGGAAGCTCTGTTGTCTGAACCCCAAATCTTGAGAAAAATTTATTGTGAGTTCAGGGAAATGACATTCTATGTTCTCTGGGAGTTAGAGTTTATTAATTAAGGTGCTACTGTAAAGAAGGCATTCACAGACTTTAAATCAAAAGCGGGAGTGGGAAACCCAGAGTAGGAAATCAAAGGTTAAACTCAACATTTCTCCAAAACCAGCGTTGGAGCAAGGAAGAGAGCAATGGCTGGCATCTAATCAGTCAGTTTGTCTTGTCATTGTCACTACAGTATGGGTATATGTTTGAGAAGTGCAGATGGCCAGCACTGAGTATCATTCTGAAGGAAAACTGCTAGTAGTTTGGAGGGAAAATATTAATGAACTTTTGCATGTAGTGTATTTTAGTCAAATCTTATCATGGTGTCCCATGAGAAGATGAATCTGAAAGGAAAATCCCTCTACACTGGAAATTTTAAGATAGAATTTCCTGCAGTCTTGTTAACTTTGCTAGGCGATCTGAGTGTTTTTTTTAAAATTTTATTTCATAATTTATTATAAAATTACCAAATTTAAGGTTGTGATATTAATAAAAATTAGAAAATATATTTTAATGAAGGATGGCAAAATATTTCAACTATACACTCTCTTTTTCTACCTTTTTTATTGGTTATTTTATTTATTTATTTTTCAAATGTTTTTTCCCTCCACAACCCCCCTATTCCATTCCCCCCTGCTCACCCACCCACCCACTACTGCCTCACTGCCCTAGCATTCCCCTATGTTGGAGTTTCCACGGGACTAAGGGCCTCCCTTCCCATTGATGCCAGATAAGGCCATCCTCTGCTGCATAAGCAGCTGGAGCCATGGGTCCCTCCATGTGTACTTTTTGGTTGGTGGTTTAGTCCCTGGGAGCTCTGGGGGGTCTGGGTGGTTGATATTGTTGTTCTGCCTATGGGGTTGCAAATCCCTTTAGCTTCTTCAGTCCTTCCTCTAACTCCTCCATTAAATAGTAATGATCACTTGACTTTCCCAATGTTTGAATATTTTCCAGAGTCCAAAATTCTTTGCAAACTTTTCACATAGAAATACAGAAAAGGGGAGCGAATCCAATATCTAAACGAGAAGTCAAAATGTAGTCTGAGTTCTAAATGAGCAAAAAGCAACATCAATTTAAACAGTATAATCAAAATCAGAGAGGACAGGTGAAATACTTTATTATTAAAAGAATTAGTGTTTAGAAAGTAATTTTCGTCAAACACTCAGGTTCAATGTATTACAGGTATACTTTTAAGTTCATGTAAAAATGAGGTTTTTACCATGTAAGTAAGATCAAACCTATTGATGAGTCAAACTAATGCTTTGTAGATTGAAAATTGGATTTGAAGTGTAATAATTTTTAAAATATTAAACATACTTTTGATTTTAATTTTATTATTTTATTTTGTTTTTTAAAAAATTATTTTACAAGGACTCTGTTTTGTGTGCATGTATGTTGCCTGTGTACCATGTGGATGTCTGGTAGTCCTAGAGGCCAGAAGAGTGTAGGATTCTTTAGTACTGAAGTTACAGATGATTGTGAGCTATCATGTAGATCCTGGGAGTCAATCCCAGGAAGAGCAGCTAGTACTCTTAACTGATGTGCCATGTTTCTAGCCATTTCTTTTAATATAAAAATTATCTTAAGTTGGCATGCTGGTTCATGAATTGTTAATATTATTTATGGATTGTTTTTGTGTTATTGAGGTTTATAGTATTGTATCATAAAAATTCATATTTTTTTAGTATATATTTTTAAAGTAGAAAACTTGTGAATGTTTAATAGAACATCCTATGAGAAAAATAACTTGTACTTTCTGTAGTGAATCTTTTTGTGTCAATAATACATTGACAAAAAAAATAGAGAATGCTACAATTTGAGAACTTCTAGAGGAGTTCTTGTGTTCTAATTCCAAAGATTAATATCCAGATCTGTAACACTAAGATATAAACTACAGATATTCTGGGGTCCAGTACCAGGGAAAAAGAATAGCAGTCTTGGAGACAGCAGAAAGTTGGAGGGTTAAGCCAAGTTCAATTATAGGGTGTCAGGACAGAGAACAGCAGAAGCAGAATGACATGGATACCAGAATTGGAATCCTGAAGACACATCAAAGTCAGGAAGTATCAGAAGCAAATGAGAGGGCAGAAGAGGCAGTGTTAAAAGGGGATGCTAATTCCAGGGTCAGTATCTTCTGAAATCAAGATTGCTTTAAAATGGCTGGGCATGGGTCTCTGAGGGCAACAATCAAGAGATTTTAAAGGGACAGCCTACTCCTGAACTCTGCCTCCTGCTTAGTACAAAAAGTGAAGTGTACATACTTGATACATTCATTGTTTGTCGATAAACCCATGGAGCAATAGGAAAGAAATCTATGTCTGAAATAAAAATCCTTCTTTTCCTTCATTGTGCATGTGCAGGACTTTCTATGTTTTCCTGACTAACAAGCAGATGAGAGAGATGACAATACACAGGGACCATGACGGGAGTGCATCCACTCCTGTAGAGATGGACTTGTTCACTGTTCTTGGAGAGAGGCAGAGTTGAGCCTATTTTTCTCCTTTCACAGGACTAGGAAGAGGATTATTCTTTAAGTGAGGGGCTTTCCATCTAATTATGAATACAAGTTTGAGACACCTTCAAGAAACAAAGATCAGCCTCCTGGTTCTTATTTCGGCTAATCCATCTCTGTGCTATTTGGAGGAGAGAGGTGGAGAGACCTGTCGGGCAGAGAAGAGAAGCATATTGGCCTACAAAGCGGTTAGTGAGCCTCAGGTGTAGATAGTCTATCTGGGTCTCTGTAGTCTGGGAGAGTTGATCTAACTAACCAAGCATTCGCAGAAGAGGACCAAGCGACCATAGCTCAGTTCAAAAATGGGGAAGGAAGCCTTCTTGGGGTTGGTATTTATAAGTTGAGTTAAGAAAGGTTTTCTATATAAGGAGTCAGTTGAAATGTATTGAGCTATGCTGTCTGCTTGCTCAAACACTCAACTGTGTGTGTAGGCACACCAGAATTTGTATACCCACCACTCTGAGTTTTCATGTAGCAATATTAACAGAATCAATCACAATTGCACATGTGTTTCTTTCTTGAATGATACATTCTGGTAGTCATAGCTCATAGGCTATTTTCATTACTATACCTAGAGTTCTGAACAAATTGTACTTTTTCTTCAAACACAGTGCATCTCTTTGACCTGTAGGATTTTGTACATCCTTTTCTGTTTGCCAGAAACACTTTTGCTTTTACTTGGTGACTTGCTATGATGTACTTTGGAGAATCTTAAGCCATCATTTACCACAAAGATGTCTTTTCATAGTATGCTTAAATTACTATAATTAGATTAGCTATTCATTTAAAGTGAAGATACTTTAGGGAGAAATATGTTTGGGGAGTGCTATCATTGGCATGAATTATGAGGCAGGTCTCCAACGATTATCTTGTGTTCACATGGTCTCTTCCTCTCATGCTTTTTTTATCTGCTAATGTAGTTATGTAGGTTTTTTCTGCTGATAAAAGGGTTCAAGTCCATTGTTATTAGTAGCTATGGATGTCATTTACCTTCTATGAACTTCAGTCTCTCCACCTGAAAATTAAGACTATAGCTTAAGATGTTTCAGGACTTGTACAGGTTTAAAATGTAATAACTGTTGATTGTTATACCTGATCGAACAGAATATAAAAGAAAAAAAACACCTTGAAAAAGTTCATAATAAATTAGTTCTAATTATTTATTAAAATAATGGAAATTGGGTAATACATTAATGAGAATAGAGAACAAGTTCTCTCCTATACACAATTTTTTATTGAGATGTCCAAAATGTCTTCTTTAGGAACACAAAGGAACAAACGCTTTACAAAGATGATCTTAGCCTCTATTTGGCAGGGTAAGAGAAGAGAAGGGAAGCTGATTGTATGAAGCACACTTGTGAAACTCTGGATGGCCTTGGCTTTGGCAAAGGTCTTTATAGGCATTAGACATCATCCATACTTCCGGAGTGTATCTGGGATGGATTGATATGTTATTGCATTTCTATTGCTTCCTGAGTAAGCCTCATAAACTCCACATTCTTTCCCTCCATGTGATGAGTTGAACGGGATCAGGAGGATTTAAAAAAAAGTAATACTCTTCTTTACTCTTTTGTAAACATTTCAATCCAGGTTTGCCTTCACCATGCACAAAGGAAGGTGCTTACTCTTTGTGTGAGAAGTTTGTGCATGCTGCAGAAATCTGGCTTGGCTCTCAAGATGGACTGTTTAAGGCCAGAGGTCCCCTTTCTCCTGAAATTCAAAGGTCCTGGTGTAGAAGAGAAGCATTCAGGAAAGACTCGACTGCAAAAGGTCGGAGTTGGCCCCTCATCTGTGGCAGATACCATCACAGGGCAACAGGGGGTCTCAGGATCTGGGGGTTGAATTTCCTGCCACTTTTTAGGGGCCTTCAAACTTACAAAAATTAATCCTTTTGATTGACTCTGTCTCCTAATCTGGAAGATAAACTCAGAACATTTACCAGTTCTCAGTACTGCTTACCAGGCCGTGTCTTAGTGCCAAATTGTGAATTTCGTCTCGGTGACCTTTCCAATCTTCCCTTTTTACCTGCCCACTTGGTAGCTCACGCGGTCCTCCACCCTACTCCGAGGAAACTTAGGTCAAAGTGTTTGGGATTGTGAGGGATTTAAAGAGATCGAATCATTCAACCTTTCCATTTTCAGAGGAGAAAACTAAGATCTAAAGAGGTTTATGACGCCCTGCAGATAGGTTTTTAAATCCTCTTGGCAATTTCAATATAAGGCATCATAGTTATTGAGGTTGCAGAATCATGACTAACTTTTTTTTAATATGTAGATCAGAGCACTGCAGTTTGATATATCTCTATCATTTCAGAAATTCAATTGTCAAAGCAGGTGTGTTTGAAATGTCCTTAAATATTCTTTAAAAATTTCTCAGTCATAGGCTTTTGGGACATAGCTAATATTTTGTAAAATTTAAGATGCAAAAGTAAAAATTGGTTTCTACCAAAAGAGTATAGTGTGTAAAATGAAGAGCTCAGAGCCTAAAGCAATTTGTGGGCCACTACCAATAGTGCTTTAGTGATTCCAGTTACGCAGAGAATGAAGACAAGTATTGAGGGATTGAGGAGGCTACAGGGAAAATCAAGGATGTTTGCTTGTAGGGAAAATCATGCGGTTGACTCTTCTTAGGTCTGGGATGAAAAATGAATAGAAAGGCAGACATTTTTGGCCAACTATTAGAGTGTGCATTCTTGTGCCTAAGATAAAGATTTCACTCACTAAATTGCTCTTCCCAAGTTTATTGTCACATTAAAAATGTTCTTAAAACAAATGAGTAACTGAACACATGTTCTTAAAAATGAGAACTGATCACTTAACTCTATCAGATACACTGAATTATTGGCAAAACATGTGATTATTTGTAGTTTAGCAATTACTCTGGACACATTTTAATTTTTTTTTTTTTAAAGAAGTCATCTGTGTTATGGGTTTTCATTATAATCCCAGATAATCAGAACATTTAGGTGTCTTACTTTGCTTTATTTTCTCTTAGTGGACTGTTTTCTTCCTTAAGAACTGTCTTAGTCAGGGTTTCTATTCCTGCACAAACATCATGACCAAGAAGCAAGTTGGGGAGGAGAGGATTTATTTGGCTTATACTTCCATGCTGCTGTTCATCACCAAAGGAAGTCAGGACTGGAACTCAAGCAGGTCAAGGAGCAAGAGCTGATGCAGAGGCCATGGAGGAATGCTGCTTACTGGCTTGCTTGTCCTGGCTTGCTCAGCTTGCTCTCTTATAGAACCCAAGACTACCAGCCCAGGGATGGTACCACCCACAATGGGCCCTCCCCTTTTGATCACTAATTGAGAAAATGCCTTACAGCTGGATCTATGGAGACATTTCCTCAAGGGAGGCTCCTTTCTCTGTGATAACTCCAGCTTGTGTCAAGTTGACATAAAACCAGCCAGCACAAGTACCGTGGTTTATGAGATGAATCTCCACAGCAGACGCCTTTAAGGCTATTCTCCTGTGTGTAGCCACGTCTGTTGTTTGTAGCACTTGAGGAATTTGTTCAATATTGAAAGCACATCTTTAAGGAAACAATGTCTTAAATGTATGTTTCCCAGCTTGTACTATTCTGAAGGCTTTGGAGATTTTAAGAAGTATGGCTGATCCAGTGGAATTACTCTTCTAAGGGTTGGCCTTTGGAGCACACTCCAACTCTTAGCCGGCTCCTAGTTCTAGCATGTTTTCTATGCTTCTTTGTTGGCCATGATGAGTTTCTGCTACCATGAGCTGCCTCATGCCTTTCCTACCATGATGGTCCCCTCGAGTTGGTCTTGTCAGATGTTTGGTTATAGGGCTGCATGAGTCCAACAACTAGTACAGCTTCTTTTTTTAATGGGATGGATAATATCTGAATGATAAGTACACACAATAAGAAAGTGAAACCTGTCAAATAAAGGATTGGAAGTCCATGATCCGGGAGGAGGAAGAGGCTTGTTCTTTCATTTCTGCTCCTATGATATATTTTGTGTGACTGTTTTCATATCACTTGGGAAAAGACATTTTTTTCTTACAGTGCATATGTGGAGCCTATACTAGGTCTGACTCTGGGTCAGATGCTGAACAGAACATGAGGCGTTCTAGTACAATCATGAAAGACAGTGTCAGTCTCTTTATTCACTATAAGAACAGAAGGTTCTACTGAGGTGAACTTAATTGCTGCTTAATGGGAGGGTACCTACACTTTGAACTGCCAAGGGCTGAATTTTACCACCTCATGCTAGGAAACCTGAGAATATTCTTATTTGTAGTAGATGTAATGTTCTGCGTCTTCCTTAGAAAGCTGATAAGGAGTTTGCTAGAAGTTGTGTTCTGAGTGGAAGACAGCGCTGCAAGCACGAATCCAATCAGTACTTTGGATGTTTCTTTTTCTGATAAAGTAGCATGAGTACCTTTAGAGCAGATGTCATACATACTACAAGCCCTATGCAGGACCCTTAAACATTTTAGTTTTTGAGACAGGGTTTCACTTTATCTCTGGTTGTCCTGGAACTTGATATGTGGACAAGTTTGTCCTCAAACTCACAAAGACCCCCCCCTTCCTGAGGATTAGAAGTGTGTGTATTTCTCATCTGTGAAGAACTCATTTCTTAGAAGTTTAACTTTATCGTTTATGTGAATGGGTATTTTGCCTACATGTATGTTTGTGTACCACATGCATGCCTGGTGCTTTTATAGGGCAGAAGTTAGTTTCAGGTCTGAACTGTAGTTACAGACAGTTGTGAAACACCATGTGGGGTCAGGAACTCAACCCCAGCTCTTCTAGAAGAACAGCTAGTACTCTTAACAGTTTCCCAGCCTCCTTGGAAAGAATTTTTCAGTTTTCTTTTTCCTTTATCTTTTTAAGAATAAGGTTGACAATTCAATATTATTAGAATACTTCCCGTCAAGGCTATGGATAGCTAGCTTCTGATGTTGGTAGACACCTTCTCAGTGATGTCTACTCTCAGGATAGAAAGAGGCCTATATGACATCCAAACTAAAACTTAGGAAGTTATTCTAGAACAAAACCTTTCCCTCTTGAGTCTTCTGCTCTGACAGCATTTTAAAGACAAAGCTGTTTATCCCCACGAACTGTTAATTTTTTCTTCAAATGAGAAAGCAATCTCATCTTAAATATAAACTCCTTTTATGTATCAGGAGTTGCAGTAGTAGTTTATGTTCTGGTTTTCAATATTTTCTGTTTCTACGATTGATAGAAAATACATATAAATGTTTGTGACTTCAATTTTACCAGTGGATTTTTTTTTTTTTTTTTTTTGTGGAACGGTTTCTTTGTGTTTAGGCACATATTCAGTATGTAACCATTAGTGTATTAGTATTTTTTTTTTCAGCCAGAGTGATCTCACTCGTAAACTCACAGGTTAAAATTATAAAGAGACCTGTAATGTAATATCTCATGCAGTTAGACATTTTATCAGCAGCCTTGGGGAACTTGTCTACTACTCAAAGGGAAATTCTACAAAAAAAAAAAAAAAAAAAAGAAAGAAAAAAGAAAAAGAAAAAAATAGATTTTGGAATAGAGAACATGATCTATTCAGGTTACAAGGTTTGATATAAGGCTCTGCTGGAATAATAAGCATGCCAGTGAGCTTCCAGCTCTTAGAAGTAATAAAATATCTACACTCCCAGACAGGTGCTAGGTTCTTGTATCCTTGGAGAAGGAATTGGAAAGAGAGAGAGGAGAGATAGGAAATTCTTTTTTTTTTTTTTTTAATTGATGTAGTCCTTGGTTGCCACCCAAGGTTGAGGGTGGACTTTTTTTTATTGGTTATTTTATTTATTTACATTTCAAATGTTGTCCCCCTTCCTGGTTTCCCCTCTGCAACTCCCCTATCCCATCTCCCCTACCCCCTGCCTCTATGAGGGTGTTCCCACATGCACCCACCCACTCCTGCCTCACTGCCCTAGCATTCCCTTACACTGGAGTATCGATCCTTCACAGGACCAGGAGCCTCCCCTTCTATTGATGCCTGATAAGGCCATCCTCTGCTACATATGCAGCTGGAGTCATGGGTCCCTCCATGTGTACTTTTTAGTTGGTAGTTTAATCCCTGGGCGCTCTTGGGGGGTCCGGTTAGTTGATGTTGTTCTTCCTATGGGGTTGCAATCCACTTCTGCTTCTTCACTCCTTCTCCTAACTCTTCCACTGGGGTCCCAGTGCTCAGTCTGATGATTGGTTGCAAGCATCTGCAAAAGATAGGAGATTCTTTACTGCCGACAGGGGCTATAACGCAGACAAGTAGCTCCAACAGAAGGTGGCACAAAGGGCTGAAGCTTTCATGCTATGTTGTGTGGGGTTTGGGGATCTTAAGCACAATAAAAGCTTTCTCATACCTGTTCTATCCATTACATACAACTGCATG
This sequence comes from Uromys caudimaculatus, assembly GCA_028551405.1. NCBI lineage: Eukaryota > Metazoa > Chordata > Mammalia > Rodentia > Muridae > Uromys > Uromys caudimaculatus. Next base: position 110,486,469 of record CM052701.1, read on the forward strand.
CATCACATGCTTCATTAGCATCTTAATTATCTACTCAAGGTTGTGCATTTTGGTATTATAACCAACTACAAGTCGTTTGCAGACACTGTAGAGTGGGTCTTAGTACTAGTGGCTCTGTCCAGTTTTAATAAATTTCCCAACATGGGGACTTCAACTGTTACTCTTCCAGTAGGATTTTTTAATAGACAACTTTTTCAGCCTTTGTGTAACAGACTTCATGACCTCACTCTCTATGCTATCTTCCCACCTTAACTCCTACCTGTGAACTGTGCTCCCAGAAATCTTTTGGGAGGGCCGAATGATTCATCTCTTTCTAATCACTTCCTTCTGTTGAGGGATGTAGACAAAACATTCTCCCCGTCTGTCCATCAGTTGGAAAGGAAGATCTGTAGGAGGAGTTGGCTGAAATCCCTCATTACAAGTTTAGTTTGGAATCCTTGTCTCCTGGAAGAACTCTTAATCTAAAGGTAGCTAAGGTAGATACAGGGACAGTACTTTTCAAGGCTGATATTTCTCTCAGCCCACTGTGCCATCTTTCACCTTCTCTCTATTTCCAGGTTATATATATTTTTATGTACGTCTGTCAAAAAGTAGGTCCTGTGCCTGGAGAAACAAAGCCAGAAACAAAAACAATCTTAAATAATTAGAATTTGTCTATTTATACAGTTTACAATTCAAAAAATATGGAGTCCATGTGACGTTTCAAACTAAAGTACAGCTGGGCTTCAAACTCCAATGTGAACACTTTGATTTGGTTGGGATCCTACAATTTCAGGTGGGAAAAGTAGACAAATTCACTAACACATTAGTACAGGATAGACACACTTGAATGGTTGAACAGCAGTTGATTATAGCTTGAAGCATGCCCTGGCTTCCATTTGTCAAGCACATTCAGTTTTATTACTACTTGGGATGTGTGTGATCCTAGACAAATAATTCATTCCCTTGCAGCCTCAGTTTCTTCACCGAAAAAATGAGCAAAAATAATTTATACTCCATAGACTTCTTGAGAGGATTAAATGTGATACATTTATATTAAATTTTCCTGCTTTTAAAAAATATAGTGTCTGACATAAACCACCCTGACAGTTCAATTTAAGTGCGAGTTCTTATTATAAGTAATAAGAATGAAGGAGATGATGCTATCTTGAGAAGGGTTCAAAACTAACCCCTGCCACAGAGGAGTACAGTTAAGATTACTTGGAGGAAGCTTCAACTTCTATATGCTGGTAAGTTATGCAGGTTTTACAGGGTCTGTTATTCAGTGAAAAAATATGGTCTTAACAATGTCAATTAAAACAATCTAAGGTACCAGTGTAATACATCACAGGTACCTGTGTGAGGACGCACGATTGCTGGAGATAATTTTAGATGGTTATGCTGATATGAATATTTTAACAGGTAAAAGTGAAGCACCAGTAAGGTGTAATGATAATATTTTTAAACACACTCCTCAGAAATCTAAGACTAACAGGCAAGGTCTCTGCAAAGCTTGTGATAACAGAAGATGTCTTTCACTCTATGACGGACTTCTGTTTAAATGTGATGATCCCTGACTGAGTGGTGTTTTGTAACAAGTACAAACAGCATCACTTTAAAAAAAATAGAAATAGAGCCTTTAAAAATTTTTAATTATTTTTATTCACTTTATATCTCACTCACTGTGTCCCTCCCGCTCACCCCCTCCCACAATCCTTCCCCCATCCTTCTCCCCTTCTTCTTTGAGCATGTATCCCTGGGTATCCCCAACCTTGGCTCAACAAGACTATGTGGGGCCAGGTGTATCCTCTCCCACTGAGGCCAGACAAAGCAGACCAGCTAGAAGAACATATCGCACCGACAGGCAACAGCTTTTGGGATAGCCCCCACTCCAGTTGTTTGGGACCCAATACCTGGTAGATTAAGCTACATGTCTGCTACATATGTGTGGGGAGGGCTAGGCCCAGCCCGTGTATGCTCTTAGGTTGTTGGTTCAGTCTCTGAGAGCCCCAAGGGTCTAGGCTAGTTGACTCTGTTGGTCTTCCTGAGGAGTTCTTATCCCCTTTGGGGCCCACAATCCTTCCCCCTAGTCCTCCTTAAGAACAGCATCACTTATAATATTTAAAAGCAACTTTGCAGCTGTGGGCTCTTTTGTGGGTCAAGTAGGTGGCCATGCGGAAGGCACAGAAGATCTGGTGGCTTAGAGATGATGTTAAGAAATACTGTTTTCTTAAAGTTCATTCAGGAAGACGTTTAAGAGGAAAGTCAGGTGCTTCCACGGACTCTATCACCACAAGAATTACTAGTGATAGAAGACACTATGAGAGGTAGGTTTGTTTCAAGTTGTGGTTGCAGCAGAGAAACTCCACATCCTTAGAAATTAATGGAGGCTTTCAGTTTTGCTGGCATGACTCCTTTATCATTCATATGACTAAGCAGACAATCAATTTAGTGGCAATGTATGGAATGAAGGGAAAGAACAAATAAGCTCTGAGTGATGAGAACAGAAAAATCAAAACCTCCCTCCCTTATTCTTTTTTAATGACTAATACCAACAGGGACAAGACCAGTAAAAAGAGGTTAATGAATTGCCGAGATCCTTTAGGAAGTGATTGACTGGTATTGAAGCACAGTCAAATCAGTCATAAATATTTACTTTTATTAGCAACAGTGAGTTGCCTGTTATTTTTGATTGATTTTTTTAAGCTGGCAAAAATCTACTACTGTGACTATTATCAAATGTTTCCAATTTTGTCAATATTTCCTTGCTCTAAACAACCCCAGAACACACACAGCCTTCTAAACCCTTACTTGCAATGTTTTTTTTTTTCAGCACCATTTCTAAATGATTATAAATGACAAGGTAAAGTGAAGTTCCCTATATAATTAAGAATAATTATAATCTTTTCTTTTTGACATTTGTTCAAATGGATAGGATGGCCACGATTGTGGGATTAATGTCCTTTGATAATCCATAGTCTGCTAACACCGAATCTCTGACATACAGTTGTGTTATTTGCCTTCCCAATTGAAAAAGAGGCATGGTAGAAATCTCTGAAAAAAAATCTCAGGCTGCGTAGCAAAGGCTAGAAGAATTAGAGGAGTTAACAGGCAACACTGTTCCAACAATACTGCTGTTCATATCATTGAATAAAATGCTGCTTTATTTTGGGTAAAATGCAATTCAATGTAAGGGTATTTCTTGAAATTTGTTGCCTAGGCCATCAGAAAGATGGAGACTCCTTTTAACACACTGTTTGTAACATTAAGATCCAATAATTCAATTCGAAGGAACCTAACAAAAGGAATTTCCTTCAGATAACAACAAAGAGTTAACATTTCCCAGGGCAGACAAGTTTCCAATTCAATTAGTTTTAATGAACCTTCTGCTCACTGGTTACTGAACTAGAAAGAACAGCAATAAATGCCCAGAGGAAAGAGAGAGAGGATATTAAAGGAGGGTTAGTGTATAGTATATAAATTTCCAACTTGACTAAAAGAGCAGCACTGATGTAGTTTTGGGGGCTAACGCCACAGATTCAGACCCATCTGCTGAGCTTCCTGCAGAGGACAGCAAATCTCAGCCAGTTGTTCCGTGTGGTGAAACAAAACACCAGTGTACAGCTTCTGTCTGATAAGACAATAGATGCTCCAGCAACACAGTTCCTTAAACGAGAGGAGAACATCCCTCAAGAAGCAGAGAATACATTTTCTTATTGTCAGAAAAATAATATCTGTACTTTGTGCACATCTAAGCACACACAAATACATAAATGTGTGTAATATTTTAATTTTTAACAGAAATCTTAATCTCTTGAGTTTGCATATAATGGAAATTATATACATTTACCTCTATAAAGAACAGTAGAGACATAAATTATGAAAACCCATAGCTGCCACACACAGAAATTTTCTATTTGGGATTCAGAAAATGAGTTTCACTCTAAGAATTTAATAGCATTCATATTTTTATTTGATTCTGATGGCCACCTTAAACCTGTACTATAGCACGGCAAACTTATATTTCTAGGATCAAGCTGCAAGCCCTACTGTGGCTAAACACGGTGCCCTCCCACATAGGATTGTATAAATATACAAATGAACCGCAGTTAAATATTTGAAATAAATGATAGAGTCCACCCAGAGCCTCTGCATCTATTATTGTTTCAAGTCAGCCTTGTCAGGTATTTTTCCATTTCCTGAACTTTAAAGCAAATTTGCCTGTCCAACTGCATTCTCATTATGCTGAGCTGTCCCTTTATTGTTAGTTGCCGTCTCCTTTCCAGCAATGCTTTAACTGGATGCTGAATATGAAAAGTTCTAAATACTCAGTGGTAAACAGACCCTATGCATTCTATATCATGTAGGAGCCACCTAGCCCTCAGGTGCTATTTTTTCCTCCTCATGCAGATGTGAGAACTGCACAGACGTTTTATGGAAGGGACCAGCAGCTTGCCTCTCCCAGTCAGTTTCATTAAGGACTGTATATGAGAATATGGTTGCAGACATGATCAGCAGGTACATTTTGGATGATGCATGCTTTCCCCTTTTCTTGGACTGCATTGAAACTCAGGCACTGATGTCCATTTTGTCAGTGAGCACTTAGATTTAAAAAAAAATAGCATCTGGGTTGGCTTGCAGAGAAATTGTCTTTTTCTTTATAATCACATATTCTGCCATCACCAGAGAGAACATAGGTTGATGAGCATAGGTGAATGGAACCAAATCAAATGCAAAGCTGTGCTTGAATTGCACAATATCTCTCCAGCATCCTTTAAAGAAGATTACACCAAATAGTCAACAACACTGAAAGGGGCCAGCATCAACCTGCAGGCACAGTTCTCGCTCTGCTGTCTCACTGAACCACAGACCTCTTTTAATCTTACTAGTTATTATTAAAATTTTGGTATCACTCAATGGCTTTTCATTTTTATTACTGCATTTTTTAAATATAAAACTGCACACTGCATAGTTTCTAAAGGACGGCTGCTTTAAATATGTAGACATTAAACAGAACAAGAAATAAATTTTAAAAAATGAAATATAGAACAGTAATTTCTTGTATAAACCTTTTGTCTTGCAATTATCATTGCCCCAGGCTCATAGAAATTTATTCTCAGTAATCCTACAGTGTAAAAATGATCTGTTTCAACCAGAAGAAAACACCCCAAAGGAATATGGTAGGGATCAGACTTTTGAAAAAATAAATATTCATGGTGAACAAAAGAAGTGAGAGTTAAAAAATCTTATTTCCAATGGAGACATGCTTTACTATGTTGTAAACTCATTTTGAGTCCTTGTACATATGTGATTGGTTGGGCTTTTAGGGTTTTCCAAAGGATTCTGAAGCATAAAATTCAGAGTTACTCTTTTGGCAGGAATCTAAAAAATAAACCTTTAGGGAAAGAAGAGATTCTTCATCAAATGCAAACTGAAATGTGAGCACATACCTCTGAGTGTATGGCCTCAAGGTCAGGTAGCTAGCCTTGCTGCTGAATGGTTAAGTGAAGTGGGGAAACACCTTCCCCCATTGACAGAGACTTCTGAACAGGCAGGGGTCGTCATGGGCAGAAGAGTAATATCTTAGTTTTTAGGCAAAAGGCCATTTCTATGGAGTAACATACTAAAGACCCAGATGCATGGTTTTCTTAAAAAGCAAAAGAAACTCTAGAACTTTGCCTCTAAGGTATTACAAGAACTTTGTCAGTTGCACACGAGAAAATAGAGCCCATGGCCATATAGTAAGCAAAAAAATTCTGTTTGAGTATTGACATGACAGTTTTTGAAAGTTCAAGCAGAAAACCAATTATAATGAGCCCTGGAAAGCCTGGAGCCCTGCTGTTCAATAAATAAAAAGTACAACAAACTATTTTCCAAAAAGGTTCTAGAGAGTTTCTTCTTGTCCCACTACTTACAATCTGATTACATAAATAGTCTCTATTTGCTGTTGAACTGCCAGGCAGCTGTATTAAAGTACAAATCAAATCAAGTCAGGATTAGAAAGTAAAAGAGCATGGTTTAAAGTAATCTATCCCCCAGGAACTGTGCTCAGATTCATCAAACAGAGCTTAACGTACAGTATATCTTATACCCTCGTGTTTCCGTGCCGCGTGGCTGCAAAAACCACTTACGATTTTTGATATCCAGAGAATGTTGCTTCTTGCCGAAGAAGGCTCACTTGCTTATTTAAAGGTGCTATTCATATGTACCACTTATTTATTACTTCTTTTGGTAAAGGTTCATGTGTCCTAAGTACTAACAACTACTAGATTTTTTTTTTTTTTTTTTATTGATCATATCCCATCTGCCGCAGCTGTGAATGGTTGTGAATGCCTCCTGTAGGGAGGGGAATGGATTAATACAGTCCAGCTTAGGGTACCTCTTGGTAATGTGAATAGTAAGGAAAATGCAGGAATCCTGAGACACCATTGGCTCAGGAAGAGTTGTGTGTATCTCCCCTTGCAGCTCCACCTCCAGCTGGTTTTACTTGAGGAGAAAGCAATTCTTTCATTCTAACCTTTAATTGTCTGCCATAGAAAATTCTCTGTGCAGTTGTCAATGTACTTATCATTTTTGATATTCTCAGAATTTATATCGTCTTTAAGCAGAATGAATAATATGCCATAGTTATGTATTATAGCATCATTGGCCATCTTTGTTTTATTGTCAATAGAACAATTAATTTAAATGTACAAATATAAGCTTGTGTTTACCATATCCTTCATATTTATATAATGCAACATTGTTATTCAGAAGTGCAGTGGTTATAGCTATGTATTCTATATTAATCTTCAAAAGACATGAATGAAGCCTATGAAGATAGCTAGATATTTATTTATAGATATGGAAACACTCAAGAACTTTATATTTATATGAGCTAAATAGTTTCATGAGTCTAGGTAATGTGTTTCTAACTAGGAAGCTCAATGTTCATTTTCCTTCCCACGTCTCGAAGCTAAGGAAGGAAAAGTCACTGGTTGCCATTACTTAACATTTTCCTTGTAAGTATCTTTCCTTGCAAATGATGCCACATTAAAACAAGCATCCAGTGTCATCAGTGTGCAGAGGAAGTAGGAATGTCGCCACTTCTCCATTGGACTTTGAGGATTTCCAGACCAATTTAATGCTTAGTTCTCTGCACTTTGCTAACCTGATCATTACCACTGACACAGATCACCTGTAGTGCAGTGTAGCCGGCTTCTTGGGCAGCTATGGGAAGCGACCTGTATTCATACAGGATCCATGGCACTTCCTCTGTGTGGAGCCAGAGAATCCTGCTTGAATTGTTAAAAAATAAAAAGATAGGGAGACTTAATAACCTACCTTCATCATCCTCATCCAGATTTATCACGAAAAGGTCAGAATTGGAATTTGCTATCTATAGCTCCCTTGAACCACACAGGTGAGTTTGCTGGGGTGGCTACATGCCAAGGTCCCCACGCCGTGCGTTTGTGAGGGTGGTGGGTGCTCGTGGAGGCATTTTGCCCAGAGTCAGGAAAGTTTCTAAGAAACTGTCTGCCAAATTATTCTGGATCTGTGCTTGAAACAAACAATTTTTGAAAATCTTTTAATGAAATATTGATTTTACCAAGCACATCAAACTAAAGGCAAATGTACCATGTGCCATGATTAAAAAAATAACAATATATTACAGGTAAACTAAGATAAATGAGTTAAGTGCTCAGTTTGTGGTGCAAATTGAAACCATACATCACAACCTTTCATTACATTGCATTAGCTGCAGCGTGCAGAATATGAAAGTTGATTGAATGGTGATATCAAATTAGTAGGGAGCTCTGCTTCAGTTGATGGTGGATTCTTGAACTAAAAGAAATCATTTCCATAAGAAAAGTTTCCTGAAAAATATTTTTTAAGTGAGTGTGACTGATAACCAAGAAAGCCTGTGGCACCCTGAAATTGCCCTTCCCAGATCTCACATGAAGAAACGAAGGGATCTGTATTAATTTTAAACCTCCCTTTGATTGGGTGAACCTGTCTCCGTTTTCTATGACATTGTTGCCACAGGTCATTGCCTGGTGCGGTGTACCATGAAACAAACAAATAGAAAAAGCCACCTCTGGCACTTTAAGTCTCACTGCCTTCTGACTGCTACCCTCGTGGCTCAGAATGATGAAACGCAGGGGCTTGAAGAAATCTTCCTATGGTTAGATGGGAAAAAATGAGCAAGAAGATCACTTGAAGAGGGAAGGGCAAGACGGACAGCCAGAGTCACACCAGAGCTCACAAGGGGAAGGAAGGCGAGAGGTCACAATTATATTCTGGTATCACACTCCCTTTCACAGAGATCTGATATATTCAGTTTGTTCTTGTACAGTGCTTAGGGAAGTTCTAATTAAGGGAAGAAAGAATTTTGACACATGTGAAGCAGAGATCAATATTTAGCACCATAATCAGCAATTCCTGATGGTTTGACAATGTCACTATTCACATTGTAACTCTCCAGCATTCTCTCAGCGAGGAGAGCCAGGCAGAGGCTAACAGGCTTACGGCAAGCCATCATGAATCACATAAAGCAGTGTCTCACATGCTACTGTTTGTCTTGCTTTTTATCTTCATTCATCCTTACAAAGAAGGCTGCACTGCCACCAGCCCCGAAACGCCAACTTACCTCGGAACTGCAACAATCGACAGTAAAACTCTTCCTACTCATTCCATACGATGTACAATAGTTATTTTCCAGATAAATGAAAGGGGAAAAAATGGAAATGAAGAAGAGGTAGCTGTTTACTCTCTGAAAACTCACATTGCACTCTGCCTTCATGTTTAACCTAAAGGGGCTTTATTAGCCCCTGGGAAAATAGTAACTTAAAACATTTTGTGGTGAGGTTATGTTTATAGTAAGTTACAGATTTGAATATATCGATTTTTTCCCCCTGGGTTTTGTTTCACCAGACTAACCAGGGTCTGCTATATAACAAAGAAAACTCTGCCGTCTCAGGGCTGAGCAAAGTGCTTTATTTTGGTTTGAGGTACAGGATGGTGACAAAGTAATGGGTTCACATTTTTATTTCTTAAGAGATTTACCAAGCTCTGAACTGAAATACAAAAGTTTAACTTCATCAGGCATAATGTCTGCTTAGATTTTGACTAAGAAGTATGTAACTAACACACCTACTTGAACATAATTTTCTTTCTATTTTTAATACATGTATGATTTTAACATCATAGTAGTTAGTTGTTGTTTTTGGCACATTTAAAGCCGATTCAAAGTAAAAACCAAATTCACTTGAATTTAAATGAAATCCAATCTATTTTTCCTTTTAAGAACTTTTAGAGCCTTTGTTACATCTTCCTTTAAAACTATTAAAAAATCATAGTAGGTCTAATGAATAAAAGAGTCAATTTTCAGAAAAATGATTTTAAGATTCATTTAATTTATTTTTGCATATTAGCATCTGATTGAGTAGTATGTACCTGAATAACTTAAAGGAATAAACACCCTGTAAAATGTGATGGAATAATTTGACTCCAATTTACATAGGGAACATTCTTTCCAACATTTCTCATCGCCTCGTGGACGTGCAGAGGGCATTGTATGACTGTAGGTGGGAGCGGAAGACCTGGTGTCTTGCATTTCAAACTGTCAGCTGGTCCTCACGGCTCTGTTCCTGTTTAAGTGAGATGCTGACACAGGCTTGCACACTGACTATCCCGAGAAGCACTAATTAAGGGCTGTCCAACTGTGCTTTCTGTTGAGCAGTTTGCTACAGTGGGTGACAGGAAACAGCCTGAGCTCTGTCTGTGGAATGACATAACAAAGACTTTTTTTTTTTTTTTTTTTTTTTTAAAACACAGATCTAGAGGACAGGATACAAAGGCTTAAGAGAGATCTAACTTGCCTATTTGTTTCCATTAATACGTAATTTTGAATTAAGAAACCTTTGCTAAGTCATTGTTTATTGCAAGTTTATCAGGGCTCTATTAGTTAGAATGAGTAATAGTTTTAAAAGGAGGAGCCTTAATATAGACCATGGGACCAAGTCGTTCTCTTTACAGAAATGTAAATCTCTATAAAAATGGTGGTCAGCTGAATGATGTCATGGTGGTTTAAAGGCATTATTTGTAATGTATAGATTAATCTTAAAAAGCAGACTTAAAGGGATTGTATCTCTTGGATATCACTGTGAATGTATATTACTGGTGACCATGTTGATCAAGAAAGTATTATAAAAACAATTTTTAAGAGAAGAGATCAAGAAGAGAGAAACAAAAGAAAAAACAACAATTACAACAACAGCAACAAAACAAAACAAAAACAAAATAAAAACCAAAAACCAAAAATTCAACCCCTAGGTGATTACAAGTTAGATTGTAAGTAGATCCAGGTTAAGTTTGAGTTCCATCCTTCCATTCATTTCCCCTAAAACTCCATTGTAAATTTGGTATTAGAATTTCACTCTATTCTCTAAACCCACATGTACAGGAGCCTTGGGTGTGTAGTCACCCAATCACAAACTTGTGATTGAAGTGAAAAGGAGCAGCCTCACCATGTGCTCTCAGGGGACACCCGTGCTTTCTGAGGATCTAGTCCCCACTCTTGGCATCTACCAGAAGACATGGGACTTAGATTCCAAGAGCAGGGCACTCCCCTTGACAGAGCTAAGAGATAACGCCTGCTGGCTGCTGCGGTGGACTTGAGAAATTGGCTGGCCCACGACTGTCCTTTTACAATGGTTTCATTTAATTGTGATCCAAAGATCAAAGGTCTGTAACTCTTTAACCAAATTCCAATGTCTGCCAAATTCAATAGCTGTCATTCTTATAGAAAAAGGCAGTGTAATATGTGTGTCTTGATCCAATTTTATAGAAAAAGACACAATTTACATACTGTTTATTTAGTTAAGTCCCTAAAATCAATACCTTTGTCTGTACCTCTTTTGTTTAAAATACATCATGACATGGCAAGCAGCTATATAAATGAATTTTTCTAAACCACACGCATTGCTAATGTTTCTCCCTTGCACATCCAAAAAAGGGGTATCAGAAATCATAGCATTTGATAGATCAACCTAAATGTATCTTAATATTAAATTACTAAAGAATGTTAAGTTTTACATTTCTAAAATTATAAATTTTCTTTGAAAAGGTCAGTCATTTTCCAGAGCCACATTTACTAACAGGAGGACATATTTCAACCATTGAAATGAGAGGAAAAGTGATTATATTCAATATTAAGAGGAAATAATTGTTAAAAATGTGACTCTCCACCGAGCAAGTAGCAATGAGCTCCTGAGAAGGTTTTCAGATGGAAGAGTCCTTTTCTCAAGGATGGAACGCTCACTGAGGGCTGATAAAAAAGAAACCCATTTGAATAGACACCTTATAGATGATTCTACAATTCATTACCCACAAGGAGGAAAAATATGGCCTACTTAAACTGTTATGGCTCTATCTCTTTACTGATATTTCATGGTCACATTAATATTTGTTTGCACTGTGAGCAATGAATAGTTCCAAACCCACGGTTGTGCAGATGGCCTTGGCCAACCTCAATGGGTCACAGAACGAAAGAACATGACTATAGAAAGGGAATTTGTTGGGAGGGGGGTGAGAGGAGTTGGATGGAGCCAAGAGTGGGTGGTGGGGAGTGAGAGTAGAGACAGCACATGGATGGAACTGCCAAAGAATCCATTTAATTAATAAAAATTATATTAAGATGTGATCAGATAACTACGTTTAGAACAAAAATGTTTAACTCTTTTAGAATAGCTATTTAGGTGTTAATTCTGCATTTAATGACATATGGCTTTTATATTTTAATTTGTTCCTTAGATTAATTTTCTTCCTCCACTGTTTTGGGAATATAATCATAGGTAGCAAGATTAAGTAGGCTGTACTAAGTGACAAATATACCTTGGTTAGTAGTGGCAATGGCAAGGCGGTGGTTATTTAATCAAGTGTATGTGAAGACTCTTATTAACCTCCTTATTAACATATTATTGTTTTGTATTTTATAGAGCTAAAATGTGATGCTGTTTCTATTTCTATTTCAGCTCACCAGATATCAAAGGCCTATATGATTTCCTATATACTCTTTTCACATTAAATATTGAACCTTCAGTTTTATAACTTTATTTTTCTTGGAAAAAATGAAATGATTTAAAATTTGAGATGTAAACCATGCATAGCTTGCATAAGAAAAATTATTAAATCTAATTATATCAATGCTTTGTTCACAAGAGGTAAGGGATGTGAGGATACTTGGGGAAGGAGCTTAGTTAAACTGGGACCCAAGCGTTTCTATCCTTTCTTCTTTCTCTCTCTCTCTCTCTCTCTCTCTCTCTCTCTCTCTCTCTCTTTTGCTCTCCTTTTTCTTTGTCTTTTCTCCTCCTCTCTCTTTTTTCTTTCCCACCCCTTCTCTTTCTTTTCTTCTTTTGATTTTTGAGACAGGATTTCTCTATGTAGTCCTTGCTGTCCTGGAACTTGCTCTGTAAAGCAGGCTGGCCTCGATCAATCTCAGAGATCTTGCTACCTGAGTGTTTGGATTAAAGGAATGTGCCATCACTGCCTGGCCCAAATCAGAATCTCTCTCTCTCTCTCTCTCTCTCTCTCTCTCTCCTTTTCCCCCTCTCTCTTTCTCTTTGTCTCTGTCTCTATATTTCTCTCTCTCTCACATACACATACACAGTTTATTGATTATTTTTTTATACATTCTAGCTCATTGTGCTTTACATAATTCCCAGGGTCACCTTGACAGAAAGGTATCATGTCCAGTCATACACAGGAAACTGAAGCTTGTTAAGTTTCAGTCCAGGGATCTGACCCTGGATTTCATCTATGCTGTCTGTCTCTATGTCAGTTCTCTTACCATTCCAATATTGTCTTTACAGTATAGGTATAGATTTCCAGCTTTGTGAAGGAGTTTTTCCAAATCTAACAGATCCAAGTCAGAATTTATTTTTTATTTTTATTTTTTTTCCTCCTTTTTTATTTTTGATACTTTATATACATTTCCAATGTTTCCCCTTTTCTGAGTCTCCTCTTTGTATACCCCCCATCCCCTCCCCAACCCGCCTCTAGGAGGGAATTCCACCTCCCACCTCCCCACCCCCCCGTCCACCCATCCCCATTTTCCCGCCTTGACATTCCCCTTTACTGAGGCCTCTAACATCCTCAGGA
>CM052701.1:110499687-110509878 GCA_028551405.1 Uromys caudimaculatus
CAGGCCCATTGACTCTCTTGCTCCCTCCATGGGGCTGCAAATTCCCTCAGCTCCTTCAGACCTTCCTCCAACTCCTCCATCTGGGACCTCACTCTCAGTCCTGCGATTACTGGTAAGTGAAACTTGGGCGTTCTGAACTTTTGGGCTAATATCCGCTTATCAGTGAGTACATACCATGTTCCTTCTTTTGTGACTGAGTCAGAATTTATAATAGTGTATTTATCCTTAGATTTTAATTGCTTCACTTAGCACTTGAGCTTGGTAAGAATGCTCTTCTGCATTTTCACTGATTTATACAGGTCCCACAGATTCTATATTCTGGTCATTTTTTTCAGAGGCTTTAGATCTTGATATTTGGGTTTCTGCCTCAGTTCTAGACTATCTGTTAATCTGGATAAGTCTTTTAATTATCAGATATTTCCAAGAACCTGTTAATGCCATAGCTCATCTATGAAAGCACATTTCTCTACGCATCTTCCTATTCATTATATATCTAATGTGTGTTGACTGTATTCTCTATGCCAGGTCCAAAGTTGGAGACACCAGTGCTAAGAATTCTTGTTACAGAGAAGGAGATAGTCATAAAAAAAACACCAGACCCCAACAGCAGCAGTAGGAGCAGCAGCAGCAGCAGCAGCAGCAGCAGCAGCAGCAGCAACAACAACAACAACAAAGAAAGGAAAAGAAAGAAAGAAAAGAAAAAAAGAGGAAAACCTAGGCATATGTACTTGTAGGCTCATGTATCTTTTTTTCAGATCAGCTTAATTTTGTTTAAAGAGTTTTAGAACCACAGCAAAGTCGAGCAGAAACTTCAGAGATTTGCCTTGTAGTGCCATGGTCTCCCTGGTTACCAATACCTCTATTAAACTGGATCATTGCTACATTGTTACAACTGATGAACTTTTGTTGGTACATTATTCACAGCCCACTGTTCATATGTACTCAGTCATGGTGTTGCACGCTCTATAGGTTTGAATGGATTGTTAATGACAAAGTCCATTATAATTCTATCTAGAGTTGTTTTACTGTTGTAAAATTCCAGTGCATTTTCAAAATACTGTCTGTTCTCTGGAAGACTATAGTTTCAAAGTTGTCTGAAAATCTAGTTTGCATAGCTCCTTTAGTAAATCTGAAAGACAATGTCAGAAAAAGGATGCTGGTTGCTTGACAATGCATTCTGGTCTATTTGAGCTGATCAATGATTCAAGTTAATTTAAGCAGAAATAATTATTTCTGAATACTCTCAGAGTCAATTTCAATATCCTAAATTGAAAAAATTATAATACTGAAGAGTTGTGGTGTAATGATTACTATATCTTTAAGCCACAAATATTAGAACAATTGACAAAACTTTCTATTGTTCAGTGATGGTATACTAGAAATAATTGTTTCTGGAGTTTGACTCCATTCTACTTCACATACCTGTGCTTAAACTTTTCAAGGAAATTACAGAGCATAGAGTTAAAAATGTGTATGTTCTTGATCTCTGGGTTCTCATAATGAAGCCTCAGAAATGAAGCTTAGTGTAAAATGTAGATTATGTCATTTTTACAGTATCAGCAAAATCCAAGAGTACTCTGCTGTTCTTAATGGCTTACTCCTGTAGATGTCTATTTTTCTGAAGAGTAAGTCAGTCAACACACTGACTTCTGGATACGCTGTGTTTCAGCCATTAGGTTATAAGACAACACAGCCAGGTTAGTGTTTCTCTTTCCCCCCTGCCTCCCTCCCTCCATCCTTCCCTCCTTTCCTCCTTTCTTCTTCCTCTACCTTAAGTCTAGTGTCTTCCATCTCCTTTTTTTACTCCTCTTCAATTTCTTCTTTCCAGGGACCCATGTTCTTGCTTTTTGAACTTTTGAAGAACTTGATTGAATTAGCTCTTACTGCTTGTTTGGGACAACATGAGTTGACTGAGAATAATTTTCTTTATTCTCAGACATGGAGAAGAATAGAATAGTGAATAATATTTTTCTCTGGAAGTTAATTTCCACTTTGATTTTACATGATATAGATTACTCTTTTCTATTGTTATGACATAATGCTTTCATTATTCAGAAATTGAATTAATGCTTGAAGTAGGAAGCAGCCCATACAAAGCCGAGTTTTCTGATATAAACCCAGGAAGCATTAGTTTCTGTCACCACTATTAATTCTGAAAACAGTAACACTAAATGAGAAGAATTTTCTATAAGTATGGTCAAATAAGTAGGGATTAGAATATCCTTATTGGTGTGATTCAATCAGCAGATTGTTCCAGATCTACAGTTTTGAGAATATTCATATTTAAGCTTACGTTCAAGTTGGAAAAATATTTTGTGTCTAAGGTGCTTGGACCTAGTAATCACAAACTGTACTGAATTAAAAGAAAAAACAGTATGAGGCAAGAAAATGGAAATAAGAAAGAAGGGAAGGAAGGAAGAAAAAAAGAGTAAAGAAGAAAAGCCAATTGAACTACTGAACAGGGTATTTCTCGTTGCTATGTCCAGGCAAATATTATGTATATTATATTTTACATATATAATATATGTCAAGGCAAATATTATATATATTAAGGTTGAAGAAAGACTCAGATAGTTTAGATATGATGCCAAAGATTTCATACACACACACACATGCCTACACACACACACACTCACACACACAGACACACACACAGACATGTACACACACAGGCACACACACATTCACACACATACATACACACACTCATACCCACACTTATACACACTCACACGCATGGGCAACACAAACACACAGACACACACAAACAGCTTAAGTGATATATAAATTTAGGCCCCTGTCATTATAGCCTGTGTTCTCCTTTCTTGTAGAATTGATGAAGAAATACGTTGAGAGGTTTGCTAAATGAAGTAGATGTTCAAAATACTGAATTTAAAAAAACAGCAGCAGCAGACTCTTCACAAGTTGTAAATTCTGAATAAAAACAGTTGGAGAAATTACATCTTAAAATCATATGCTGACCAATAATTAAGTTCAAACAAAAATGACAACAGCAATGGCAAGAGCATCAAATTTCTGCATCTGAAGCCAGACTGTCACTTTAAATGATTCCTCATTTACATTTAGATCTTTATTGACTGCTGAAGGACATACTCATGTTTTAACATTATTTCCCTTATCTTTCTTGATAGTTTTCTATATGTAGAAATATAATTGAAGAGTTATGGCTGGAATTACTTGAAAATCAGTAGATGTGAGAAGAAGAGAAAAGTCGGGGAGAGGAATTATTCTGTTTGGTGTATGTGGTGTATGCATACATTCTCACAAATATGAACATGAGATGTGTGCTTGCTTGTGTGTGTGTGTATGTGTGTGCATGTAGAGGCTGGATGTCAGTGTTAGGTGTCTTCACAATAACTTGCACTCTAATTTTTTGAGACAGGGTCTCTTACAAACTGGAGTCTGCTGATTTGAATAGGCTGGCTGGTCAAGCACCTAGGTCTACTTTTGTGTCTCCTAAGAATCAGGGTTCATATGGGGTACAGTTCTAACTGTTATGTGGATGCTAGGGTCTCCTAGGGTCCAGGACATACCTAGTTTAAGGATCTTGGCTTCATTAACAAATATCAGGTATGGGTTCCATCTCACACAACAGGCCTTGGGCCCAGTTAAAAGTAGTTTATGACTTTCATAATTTTTTTTTTTTTTTTTTTTTTTTTTTTTTTGCTGCTATTGTACTAGTGGGCATACTGTGTAGGCAAGTTGCTATTGTATCTCACAGGTTTCATAGCTGATTGTCTTCCAGTAGTATATTTATATAGCACCTTCCAGCACTGTGAACATTATTCAGTAGAGATGAAGCATTCAGTTGAGCTCAATTTCCCCATGTGTGATGACTTAAGTATGTAGTGTCTACAGCAATGCGGGCTTAGTGTCAGGATATAGATGGTAACTGACAGCATTGGCTTGTCATATTTGGGAGTCCTACAGCAACCCTTTGGCCAACAACTAAACAAAATGTAACCCATTCTTGGTACTGGTGGCTTTATTTGGTAGCATATGATGTCTAGTTGGGTTATTATCTCTCTCACTATATGGTAACACCATTTCTATGTATATGTATTTTAGGAAGCATCTGCAGTAGTAAATTTCCATATGACTTTCCAAAAGATCTTTTAATGTTAGTAATTCCTCCCATAATCCATCCTTTACCTTCTTCTCTTCCTCTGCGTTAATCCTCCTTTCCTCATTCCCTCTCTTATTTTTTACTAGCTACCTAACCTCAGTGAATATTCTAAACAAAGCACATATATCTAAAGCTTAAAAGTTAGCATTCTTATAAGGAAAAAAATGTACAATGTTTGTCCTTTTGAATCTGGGTTACCTCAATCTGGGTGAATGCTTATAGCTCCATTTCATTTACCTAAAAATTTCATAATTTCATTTTTCTTAAGAGTTGTACATTGTATAAATGTAAAATTCCAAGAATAATTTTCATTAATTTTTCATCAGTTGATGGACATCTAGGTTTTTTCATTTTCTGTCTGTTACGAGTAGAGCATCAATGAACATGGATGAGCTGGTATCTCTGTGGTAAGATATAGCTAATAGACCTTTGGGTGTAAATTCTAAAGAACGGTAAAGATGGATCTTGTCTTAGACCTAGTGTCATCTTTGTGAGGAACCTCCACATTGATTTCCATAGGGACTGTGCCAGTTTGCAATCTAACCAGTAATGAGAACAAGTTTCCCCTTTCCCACATCCTTGCCAGTACGTGCTGTTGCTATTTTTTTTTTTTTTTTTAACTTGATTGTGGCCATTCTTATTGGGGAAGATATAATTCTAAAGTTTTTAAGTTTGCATTCCTCTAATGGTAAGAGTTTGAATCTTTAAAAAGTGTTTCTCAAGAATTTATGTTTAATGTTTTGACTCTGTTTATTTCTATACCCTGTTTTTAAAATTGAGTTATTTATTTTCTTGATGGTCATTTCTAGTTTAGTTCTTTGTATTTAGATACTATTGATCTGTCACATGTATAAGCATAAAGAATCTTTTTTCCAATCTTGTAGGCAACCTCTCTGCTTGAATGATGCTGTTCTTTGTTGTATAGAAGCATTTTTTAGCTTCATGAGGTCCCATTTGTTACTTATTGATCTTAATGCTTGCACTACTTGGTTCTTGTTCTACATGCAGCTATCTAGTTTGACTAGCACCATTTGCTGAAATGCTCCTTTCTCCAGTGTGCAATTTTAGTTTCTTTATCAAAATAGGTGTCCAAAGATATATGGATTTAGCTCCTTTTTTTTTTTTTTTTTTTTTTTTTTGGTTTTTCAAGACAGGGTTTCTCTGTGTAGCCCTGGCTGTCCTGGAACTCACTCTGTAGACCAGGCTGGCCTCAAACTCAGAAATCCACCTGCCTCTGCCTCCCAAGTGCTGGGATTAAAGGTGTACTCCACCACTGCCCTGCTTAGCTCATATTTTTAATTCTATGTTATTAAATATCATTTCAGTTTTTATGCCAGTACCATGCTGTTTTTATTACTATTGCTCTGTAATAGAAGTTGAGATCTGGGATGGTGATACTGCCAGAAGTTCTTTTATTATTCAGGATTGTTTTGGCTATCCTGGGAATCTTGTGTTTCCTTAAGAAGTTTAAGGTTTTTTTCCCAATTTCTATGGCGAATTGCGTTAGAATTTTGATGGTGATTGTATTGATCTGTATATTGCTTTAAAAATGATTGTCATTTTTATGATGTTAATATTTGTGTTCCATGAGCACACAATATCATCTTATATCTTTAATTTCTTTGTCCAATATCTTAAAGTTTTCATTATAAAAGTCTTTTACTTGCTTGGTTAGAGTTATTTCAGGATATTTCATGTTCTCAAGGCTATTATTTTCTTGATTTCTTTTTCAATATATGTGTCATTGCATAGAGGACTACTACTGATTGTGTGTGTGTGTGTATCCAGTTTTGTGCTACTTTGCTGAAAGTAATATTAGCTATAGAATTTTTCTGGTAAAATCTTTAATGACACTATATTTTCAATTTTAACATAGCTATAACTTCTTCCATGAATATTTCTAGATTTCATTTTTGTATACATTTGTATTACTTTGTTCTCTCACTGACCAAAACAAGCAAACAAACAAACAAGAATAAAAAGGAGAGAAAAAATACAAAAACCCAAGACTACACTACAAATCTGTTACCTCATATAGCACATGAAAGCATGGAGTCCTCTCAGGGAGAAGCTTGGTTGGAACACTATGTGCAGCATTAGAAAGAGTAGATCCTCTTTACATTGAAAAATATGTGCTATTGCAGCAGTGGACTTTACATAATTAAGAAAAAAGGGAGGATGTATGTTTTGAAATTTTGTAACTCATTAAATGTAGCACAAAGTAACAAGAAATTACACTTGTTTCAATAATAATAAATTATTATACTTACCAGCATAATCAGTGGTAAGCTTCAAAGCCCAAAGTGTTTTAAGTTATGGACTACAGAATGGTGCAAGCAGAGCCTTGAGACTTTAAAGGCTGTGTGCATGCTGTGTATGTCTTCTAATGTTATATCCAGCCATGCCTTTGTCATTACTTCACAAGGCAGCACATTTCATAAAATGATACCAATACCTGTTGAGTTCTTAAATTTTAACTAAGGGTTACATGTCTATCATGGCTGAAGCTCTCGAGTCCTCCCTGCATACTGACTGACTATGTTCTTTTCACCTAAGAATTACTACTTCCTTTTATACTGCCTCAGTGCCGTTCCAGTTCTACATTTGGTGCAAATCTATCCCATGCTGAGATTCCTTAGGTAATCTTAGTTGTTGAAAGGAACATATTTTGTTGGTCATATTATTCCTTCATCAAGTTATTTTCATCAATATTTAGGCAGTGTATCTTCTCTTGAAATAATTATTTACTTATCACACTAGCCAGACAAAAGAGGTGATGGTTGAAAATTTAATTACTGACAAGGCCTGGTAATTAAAATAATTGCAATAAAAATAGAGCCAACATAAAGCATTGGAGGATTTCACATCCATCTTCATTGATATCTATTTTGCTTGAAAACAAGTTTCTCAACAATGAGCTCATTCTTTATAATAATTTTATTAATTCTTTCCCATTTTTATATAATGCATTTTGATCACATTTACCCCTAATTTTTCTTCCTAACTTCACTCATACCCACTCCCACCTCCTTAATCACCTGACGAGTCTGCCTTTCTATCTTCTGCCTTTCTCTCTCTCTGCTTCCCTCCCTCCTTCCTTCCTTCCTTCCTTCCTTCCTTCCTTCCTTCCTTCCTTCCTTCCTTCCTTCCTTCCTCTCCCCCCCCCCTTTCTTTCTTTCAACCTAGCCAACCACCTAGGGCTAGTGAATTCAAGGATCTTGGAGGAGAACCAACACCCACCACTTTACAAGAATAATTTCAAACCACATTCTAACTATTTTTCCTTGTGCCCACAGATAAAAGTAGTTCTCACCTCTCATTAGGTCATCTCAGAGACCATTATAGAAAGCCAATAAAAATGCAAAGCTGTGGAGTCCATTCCCATCTGATACATCTACAACACAATTGTACTTAAGGCTCAGAAATCATGGTGGGAAATAGGTGGAAAGACTGTAAAAGCCAGAGAAATTGGGAGTTTGTTCTGAGACTAAGTCTTCTAGGAACACCAGAAGACACACCTATAATGTTTCACCAATATGACATAAACATGAGCTGAACAAGGATGACCACAATAGAAATGCTGACATAGGTATAGGAGCACTTATGAGTCTTCAACATTACACAAAGAGCCACAGGCAACTATGGAATACTGAGAGTTGGAGATAAGTCTTTTTCACAGAAGAGCACAGCAACTGGTTATCCAATACCAAATGCCCAGGCCTGAAAAACATGTACATACAAGTAATATTATATCAATTGTACATGTTATATTATGTATTTAGCAATGCACACACAAATGTGCATACATGAACATATAAATGTATGTAACAACAATTAACGAAAACAGAGGCCATTTGGGATGGTTTATAGAGAGGAAAAAAATTAGCCTCAAAAATATAAAAATAAATTTAAAAGGCCTCTATATAACTGATAATTAAAGAAGAGACTATCAACTTGAGAGTGTGGGAAGAAGATAAGAAAGGAGCCGAAGGGAAGAAAAGGAAGGGGAAAGTGCTATCGTTACAGTTTAATTAAAATAAATAAAGAGAAAGAAAATAGCCAACTGAATCTTATGTGTACTGCCCATGTACTCCATGGTGTGGAACCATTCACCGGAACATGGTAGACGGCTAGTGTATGCATCCTTAAAGAAAACGGGCTTGACCTTCCTCAGAACCCATTATCTGTCCACAGCTTCTCTGTTAGGGTTGAGGGATCATGAACCTTTCCCTCTTCCCTGCTGGAATGTTGACTGGCTTGATCTTGTGCAGGAAAGTATAGCCGCAGTATGTTTATGAGTTCAGTGGTCCTGTCGTGTCCAGAAGACATGGTTTCGCTCTAGTTCTCCTCAACCTCCAGCTCTTAGAAGCTTTCATCCTTCTCTTCTGTGATGCTCACAGACTATTGGGTGGTGAGGAGATAGATCTCCCTGTTTTGGCTGAGTATACCACTTTTGCATACTTTCTGAACTCCGACCAATTGTTTGAACTCTTATCCTTTCACACAAAAATTGGGTGGGTGTAAGATTTCGATTTCCTTTAACATTTTCTCTTTCAGTTTTTGACACAGTGCCCCACTGTACAGTCTACTGTATTTTTGGCCAAATTATGTATTGAGAACCCCCTTTGAGTCCATACATTTTTTTGTCTCAGTCTCTGGAGTGCTGGGACCCCAGTTGTATACTGAAATCTACTCTTATTTGGATTTCTCTTTCAGATGGAGCACATTGCCCTAGCTAGCCTGAATCTTTAAAGTACCTTTGCCCTTTTAGGTATTTTTAAGAAAAATACATGTATTTTTTTTTCTTTTTCTTTTTTTCTTTTTTTTAATTTTTGATACTTTATTTACATTTCCAATGTTTTCCCTTTTCTGGGTCTCCTTTTGGAAGCCCCCTATCCCCTCCCCATCCCTAGCTCTATGGGGGAATTCTACCTCCCACCCACCCGCCCACCCATCCCCCTATTCCCACCTTGACATTCCCCTTTACTGGGGCCTCTAACACCCTCAGGCCCAAGGGCCTCTCCTCTCTCCCTGATGGCCATCGAGGTCGTCCTCTGCCTCATATGTGGTCCGAACCATGGGTCCATAGATGTGTATTCTTTGGTTGGTGGTCCAAACTTCAGGATGACGGGGGGGGGGGGCTCAGGCAGATTGGCGCTGTTGCTCCCTCCATGGGGCTGCGAACTCCCTCAAGCCCTTCAGTCCTCTCTCCAACTCCTCCATCTGGGACCTCACTCTCAGTCCAGTGGTTACTGTTAAGTGAAACTTGGGCATTCTGAACTTTTGGACTAATATCCGCTTATCAGTGAGTACATACCATGTTCCTTCTTTTGTGACTGAGTTACCTCGCTCAGGATGATATTTTCAAGTTCCATCCATTTGCCTGCAAATTTCATAAAGTCATTGTTTTTAATAGCTGAGTAGTACTCCATTGTGTAAATGTAACACATTTTCTGTATCCATTCCTCTGATGAGGGACATCTGGGTTGTTTCCAGCTTCTGGCTATTATAAATATGGCTGCTATGAACATAGTGGAGCATGTGTCTTTATTACATGTTGGAGCATCTTCTGGGTATATGCCCAGGAGAGGTATAGCTGGGTCCTCAGGTAGTATTATGTCCATTTTTCTGAGGGTCCAAAACACTGATTTCCAGAATGGTTGTACCAAAGTGCAGTCCCACCAACAGTGGAGGAGTGTTCCTCTTTCTCCACATCCTCGCCAGCATCTGTTGTCTCCTGAGTTTTTGATCTTAGCCATTTTGACAGGTGTGAGGTGGAATCTCAGACTTGTTTTGATTTGCATTTCCCTGATGACTAGGGATGTTGAGCATTTTTTTAGGTGCTTCTCAGCCCTGCGAATTTCCCCACTTGAGAATTCTCTGTTTAGTTCTGTTCCCCATTTTTTTGATGGGGTTATTTGGTTTTTTTGGAGTCTAACTTCTTGAGTTCTTTGTATATATTGGATATTAGCCCTCTATCAGACATAGGATTGGTTAAGATCTTTTCCCAATCTGTTGGTTGCCGTTTTGTCCTATTGACAGTG
>CM052701.1:110510378-110522349 GCA_028551405.1 Uromys caudimaculatus
GCTGAGGTCTCCGGCCGTCGCTGGAAGCTGCTGGCGGTCAGTCTCTGTGGTCTGGTGAGCTGTGGGGCGTGTCTTTGGCCCTCCGCTGGGTCTTGCAATCTCTGGCGAGGGATCTTTGTCCCGGCGCTGATCAGGTGTCGTGTCACGTTTTTCTAACAAGAATCATTTGTAGGAACAATTAAAGGCAAGGCATGTTTGATGATAACTTTTTAGAAAACTGCCCAGTGCTTCTGTTCTGTATGATGTTTTCATTCTGGTACTATTAAAATAGCTTAAAGAAAACTGAGCTATTGTATGTCTTTACTTTTATACTATTAAATTTAGGATATTGAATATGACCTTGGACAATAAAATTAAAGTTTCATTAGTGCCCGGGTATTGTTCAGTGCTGTATCCATGTGAGTTTAAAAAAAACACTGTCACATAGAAGACACTCAACAGATATCTGTCAAAAATGCATGTTCTTTTATGTTCAGGCTGGCCACATTTGACCGAGACTTACACAGCTCTGGGAGTTGGGGGCAGCATCTTGAGCAAGAATGCTGAGCTCCACTGGAGAGCTGAACTGACTTTCCACAGTAATAACAAGATTGGTTATGCTGGACACAGCCTACAACTTTGAGAGTTGTGTGTGTGTGTGCTGTGTGTTGTGTGTATGTAGGATATGGTGTTTGTGTGTATGTGGTATGTATATTGTGTTTTGTGTATTTATGTGTGTGTGTAGTGTTTGTGTGTGTGGTATGTGTGTAAGAGAGTGTTTGTGTAGTGTATGTATGTGTGTGATGTGTACATGTGTGTGGGGGAGGGTATGGTATTTGTGTGTATTTTTATGGTGCTTGTGTGTATGTGGTATGTATAAGATAGTGTGTGTGTGTCTGTGTGTGTGTGTGTGTATGTGCATCTGGAGAGACAGTGCTAGTCCTTGCTAAGCTTGGTATAGCAGTAGACTCGTGTAACATCTTCACTTCTGCTACCCTCATACTGAGAACAGTCAAAACTAGAGGTTGGAAATGGTCTCAGCTTTCCAGACGAGAAACCAAACTAGAGGGAAACAGAGAGATTTGCTCCATGTCCAATCTCTAGCAAGAACATGTTGGATTCAAACCTGATAAATCTTGCTCTAAATCTGCACTTGTTAGTCATTGTGCTACAGCACATCTCTAGTTGGAGAGAACTGAGACTGGAGATGTGTTAGCTTGAATTTAACCCAGAAAGGGACACAGGTTGACTCTTACAGTGAAGAGGGGGCATGCCACATATAGACATTTTTAAATGGCAAAATGCCTTGTGACAACACTGATTTCAACATTGATTTCATGGCTTGTCAGTTCACATTCAGGGATGTTGACACCATCGTATACACACATATGTGGTTTTATTGTTTGCCTGTGATATCATTAAACTAAATGTTAGGCAATATCAAATCGGTTTGATTCTAATTCATTCTTTGTGTGTGTATACATGTGAGTATAACATGTGTTTGCTTTCTCTTTTGAGGGTGTGTGTAGACAAACAGTTTAGGTTCACCCTGAACTGGCTGTGTAGCTCAGGCTATCTTCCAACTTAGGATCTTCCTGCCCCTGCCTCCAGAATTCTGCATTATAGGCATACCTAGCTATGTTAAATTTTTGAAAAAGCTTTTGTATAAAAATTTCCAAAGATGAAGGAAGAAAATTCTATAATTTGTCTAAATAACTGATTGTTTTATTTTAAAATGCAGGAGAGGATATTGGGAAGTGTATTCTTTATTTCTTTTTTTTTTTTTTTGAAGATTTTTTTTATTGGATATTTTCTTTATTTACATTTCAAATCTTTTCCCCTTTCCATGTCTCCCCTCCGGAACCCCCTATGCCAACCCCCCTCCTACTGCCTCTATGAGGGTGCTTCCCCACCCACCCACCCACTCCCACCTGCCTTCCTGTCCTGGCATTCCCCTACACTGGGACATCGAACAACCTCAGGCCCAAGGAGAGGTGTATTCTTCCACACTGCTGTAAGAATGTAAACTGGTCCAATCAGGGTGAAAGTTTGTCAAAAAGCAAACAGTAGAAATATTGTGTTATTCACGTCTGGTGCTTTTAAATGTACATCCAACTCACTACAGAACAGTGTGGCTGGAACATACATGCTTACAGGACATGCTGCTGGAACATGTGTGCTCACAGGACATGCTGCTGGAACCTATGTCCTCACTGTAGTACCATTCACAAAAGGTAAGTAACAGGCATGGAGAAAACACTGTTTAGGTTTTTTGTGATTATTATGAAAATAAATTTTCATTCTTTTCGTCAAAAAAAAAAAATTGGCTCAGAAAAAGCAGAGCTTTTCTGTTGACAGTTTAAACTGTTCTTTGCTGCTTTCTCCATTGTTCTGTTTTGTAAAATTTCCATATTGTTCTTGGTAAAACAAGGATATTGACTCAACACCGGAGTTTACACACTTATAGAGTTAATCAGTTCTTTTTTTTCTAACATGCTTCAACATTTTAACTTTAAACTGCTTTTATTTTTATTATTTTTTCCTTTTTCATGTGTTTGTATGGTGCCTGTGCAGGTGTATACGCGTGTTTGCATGTATATAGGATTATGTGTGGGGGAGGTGCATGTATGTGCATTTCTATGTGTGTTTGGCTAGACATCCACACAGCCCTTACATGGCTTCAAGGGATCGGAACTCACTTGTTGGCTAGGGTTATATCAATGGCTGCTAGAGAGGAAGACTCAGTTTTCCCCAGCAACAAGTCCCTTGATGATTTTTGTCCTTTGATGATTCAAGTCACTTGAATCTCCTGTGGCCAGCTCGAAACACACACACATATGGACTCAGCAGATTGTATTTGTATGTATACATAAGTATATATGTGTACATATGCACACATGTATGTGTACATGCATATTAATATATCAATAATAATTAAAGTAACAATTATAGTATTTGCATATGAAATATTAAAAAATAATAAAATAAATAAACCTCAAAATATAAATAAATAAACCAACAGAGACACACATAAAATGCTTTAGGAAATTTCATTAAAATCCAAATTTAATGTTTTATTTGCTTTTTAAATGAATGAAAAGGATTCAAGGAGTTCTGGGAGATTTTGGTTGCAACAGTGTATCCTCGTCTTAAAGTTCAAGCAGTTAATTCTATTTTGATACTAGCATTGTGAAATCTCCAAATGCTTTACTTGCTTTTATGGTCTCAATACCTGCTATAAAACTAACTTCACTGTTTCTACTTTCATCTTATTTTCCTTTACTACTGTCTTATGACTGGGCAGATTTCTTTTGAATGTGTGTAGGGAATGCATTGTTGCTGGCTGGGATAAAAGTTGGCATTACTCTCTTGATTATAGAGCATCTAATTCTCATTAAAATTGAATCTGTTGCTTTATTGCTAATTTTTCTAAAAGTAAAGTTTGTAGTGAGCAACTTATTGTTTCAGATTGATCCTAGCTTTAAAATTCTGTGGCTAATATTTATTTTCTGGATATTTCTAAATTTCACCACTAGGCATTACTTGCTTCCTAGTAATTTCTGCATGCATTTTCCTCTCCAATATTTTAGTTAGAATCTGAAAATTTGACTTGAAAATTATAAAATTTTAAAATAAATGGTTTGAAATATTAAGCAAAATCTTTCTTACAATATACACTTCTAGCTAGCATTCATATATAAGAAATGTATATGAACAAAGACGTATGTTTTTGTATCTTATCTATAAAAATACATTTTTTTAGAATTGTACAATTAAAGATATGCCCAGACTGTAATCATCAAGATAGTTTTTAAGTTATATTTTTATTTATCTCTGTGTGTCTGTATGCCATGTGGTAGGGGTGGCTGAGGAAGCCAAAGGGAGGTTTCAGTCTCTTGCAGTTGGAGTGGGTACTGGAAAAGGAGACCTTCTTAAAGAACAGTGCCTGTCTTTGATCAGGTAAGAATCTCATCAGAATGCAGCCTCATCATCAGAATCTTCCACTTTAAACACTGACAGCAAGTATCTTACAGTACCAAATCGATGAAGCACCTGCAGGTTAAAAAATATTCCTTACATATAGACTAAAATCTGAAAACTTCCTTATACGACACTACTGAGATGAATTCTTGAGTTTTGAAAGCTGTTTAGAAACTTTTTTTTATTTAAAGAATACCATTAAGGTTATTAAAATTTCAGAATTATTAACAAAAGTGAATTCTTTTGTTTAATCCAAATTGTTAAATTACTGTCCTCTTTCATTCTGAAGCATCATTTGTTGTCTGTGTAGTATATATGTGGTGATGTAAGTGTGCAGTTGTGTGTATCTCTGCACATACATGTGGAGGCCAGAGGAGGCTCTCCGCATCCTTTCCTACCACTCTCTGCTTTATGCCTCTGCATGAGCGATAATATTGCCATTTTATCTAGATCAGCCACCCATAAAGGTCACGGGGTCTCAGCCTTTCAAGGGTAGCATTACAGTCACTTACAACTTACCTATCTTTAAAAAAAAATACTTATTTTTTATTTATATCCCAATCTCTGCCCTCCTCCTGGTCCCCACTCACAGAGTCCCTCTCCCATCCCCCACTTTAGAATGTGAATACTTGTGGTACCGGAATTCAGGTCTTCCTCCTTGCAAAGCAAAAGATCTGAGCTACTGAACCATCCCTCTAGCTCCATAAAACAGCATATTTTGACATATTTGCATCATTCATTCATCCATCCATTCATTCCATAAAGATTTACTCATTTAACTAATAATTACTAAGCACAGACTATGGACTTAGGAGATAATGGCAGTGAACAAGATATTTTTTTCAGTTTGTAGAGAAGAATATAAATGTTTAAAATTCTATTAGAGTTGAGAGTACAAGATTAAAGTCCCCATGAACCATAGGAACCATGGTTGGACAAACCACCCTTACAAAGAATAGTAAATACTATATATAGACATTAAGAAAGTGAAGCACAGGTGATGTAATGTTGCCACTGTGAGAAGTCCCAATGGGTTTGGTTCTGCAGACTCACTAATGAATGAGGGAATATGATACAACGAAGTGGTGCAATGGTCAAGTGCAAACCATTGCACTCTCTACAGTTGCTTGTTATAATTCATGTGTATTCTTTCATTCTTCTAAAATCCTAGCTAAGCAAGTCTGCTTTTAATCTCACCATGAGCTGAATCTCTCCTCCTTGATTTCAATGTTTAAGGAAGAGACTACTGGCAGGAAATCTGAGTTTTCAGAAATTGATACAATTTAAAATTTGACTTTTCAGGAAATCAATAAAAAGGGAAACAAAATGACAAAATATAAAGCAAGAGTTACCAAAGTCAGAATGAAATCAGCAAACCCAGTCGACCTGGATACAAAAGTCAGAGTTCTAAAGTTTTGAGTATACAAAGCCCAGGTCTTTGTAAACTTAATTTGTGCTCAAGCAAAATAAATATCATAATGCCCAAGATGCACTACTAATTCTTTTAACACTGGACAAAACTAAAATATGTGTAAAAATTACAAGTGACCTTCTGGCTTTCTGCTAGCTCTCTTGCTAGCTGCTCTAGGTTCTTTTTAATTGCGCTCCTTCAGTCAACTGCTGACAGAAGTATTGAAACAGACTCACTCATACACCAGCCAGTCACACTCCAATAATGTGTCTGTCATGATGTTAAAACAGTCATTTGCTGACATATTTTATGGTCATGAACATGTTTTTGAAACCAGCAAAAAGGATTGGCCTTTAAAAAATAAGCAAGAGCTGCATTTCCTTCTCGTGAAACGACATATAATTTGAAATAATAGAGTGTCACTAGTGACTATACAAAATTGCTGGAAAGGGGACATTTTCATGTCATCTTTTATCTGAGAAAAGTTGTCCTTTATAAGCCAGCAAATACTTTATTGAATTAAAAGCCTCTTTGTCAGATTCTGAAAATGTTTATTGCACAAGGTTTAGAGTTCTGAACTTCTCTAAATATACGGAATAGCAATTTTGTAAAGACTAAGTGAGAATGCTGTGCAGACCAGCACTCTATTCTCAGTCCTTCTCTATTACCTTAGACCATGTCCAAATTAACTTTCACATTTAATAACCTTTATTAGAAAGTGTAAATATAGTTAGGAATAATTTATAGATAAAAACATAAACATCCAACTTGAGCAGTTTGTGTCCAGTAATATGATTTATTGAAGAAGCCCTTGAAATATATTATAGATAAGCCTCAATTATTTAATAAATAGAAAACACTTTTGAAAATAGTGCCATAGATGAATGCAATATACAACTTAATAGATTAAACATGAACACATAAAAATTTGTTTTGTGCCATTAAAGTTGGGAAATAAATTTTTAGTGTATATTTAAATAATTAGGCTTATAAAATTTTAGTATCTTTGCTAACAGTGATTTTTTTTCTTGAAGATACTTCTTAATCCTCATCTTGCAGTAAATTTACACAAAGAACAGCTCAATTCACTTTATAACACTATTCTATTTGGATTGGTCAAGGTGTTCCAATATTATTTGGGTATCTGATTGTTAAAATAAGAATTGTTAATGAATTATGAAATAGATCACAGTCTCCAAAACTCCTTAATATTATATACATGCATGTGCACACATGTATTGAATACTGTTAAATTATGACAACTTTCTCATGCAGCAAGATTTGATAGTTTTAAGGCCATTATTAAAAACTATTTAGTGTTCATAGTACGTAGGCATTTAAATCCACAATCAGATCTTCGGCAAGCATAGAAATCCAACCTGTATTATGAATGCTCGTGTCTACAGAAGCATTTGTCTTTTTTTTTTTTTTAATAGAAAACATTATTTCATTTTATTTCCCTTACATGGCTTCTTTGTTCATTAAGCTAATTACTCTTGTCTACATTCATGCCTTTCATCTACCTTGTCTCTCCAGTGTGATCCTTTCCCAACCCTGAATCGACTGCTTCTGAACAGTTGAAGCTGAACAGGAAGGAATTGCAGGTGTCAACTCACAGTTTACAAATATGACATCTCCTCTGGCATAGCTGGAAATATGAAATATTGATTTATGTGCAGTAAAAGGTCTTATAAAAATGATCACATACACATGAGAGATTAATGTGCAGGAGATCAATAGAAATTTCATTCTTGACGCTAGACTGTCACCTATGGTGAAATGCTAAAATACAGAAATCAATATTATCTATGAAATGTCAAATTTATTATAATTATGAGGATGAAAGCTGGCCAAGTGGCTCCCAGGAGAGAAGGGAGGATAGGTTACTGGGCTGAAGCATCCTTCATGTCCCTTGTTCACGTGCTGCCAATTTGAGAGCAATATTGGTGCAGGGGCTTTTCAGGCATTATGTACTGCTGTGTAGTAACAAATACCTGCTGGAATATTTAAGTCTTGAAATTGACAATAATACAAGTGTCCACATAGTCAAGAGGTACAGAACTTTAGCTCCAAAATATGGAGAATATTTTAAGTATAGATTTTAATGGGGTATGTGTACCACAGCCCACTGCTTAGGAAAATTGAGCTTTTACAGACAGAAGATTAATAAGACCTTGCTGCAATTTTATTCAAACTCATGTTCTTTCTCTCCGGTGGTAGTGGATGTGAGGAAGTGGGGAAAACCTAAATTATCTATTAGTGGGCTTCACATTTTCTATAGTTTAAGCCATTAGCTTGATTCTTAGAAATTGCCATTCAATTTCCACTGCTAGGCAGCAATTCTCTGAAAAGATTTTTATGAGTTTGTGGCAGTCTACTGGTCTCATGTATCAAGTTTAATAGAGTCTTTGAAAAAGTAACACAAAGCTAAAATTTTATGAGCCTATAAGAAAACAATAAAATGAGACTATTTTTTCTTTATTTTTAGTGGGGAGGATTTTTTTTTCAAAAAGAGTTTGAAGTTAAAAGTAAAGAGGAAAACCTACTTCTGTTCCTATATTCACTATTTCTGTTGACAAAGAGAATTAAACTCATATTAATGGTATTATGGACCCTTGTAATAATTGCAGGTGCAACTAGCAAATATTAGCTATGCTATACATAATTCTTGTAGGGACCAAGGTTGGTATGTATGAGCAAAAGGGAAAATAAATGGATCTGACCAACAACTGAACTAGAAAGCTTGGTGGAAAATGTCAGGAGCACTGTAGGTGGTATAGGTGTCAAACAGGATGTGTTATTTGGGCTCAGTTAACATTATTTATAAAATTTTTCCTGATTCAAATTTGATAATTCCCAGTTTTAAATGTAATCACTGTGCTCTATCTCTAAGGATGTAGCCATCATTTTTGGTTGAAACATCTGGATGTTTTAAATGCCTCAGCCACAGTATTCTTCAACTTATAGTCTTCCCTGGCACTACAGTTTTCTGGGATCCCATTAAGCAAGTGTGAGCTAGTATCTATCTCTATATAATTGAAAATAAACTTTTCCATAAAATATACTCTCAGGCTACTTTCCCTTACCTCCTCTCAGATCCTCCCCACCTCCTCATTTACCCAACTCCATACCCTTTCTTTCTCTCTTTAGAAAACAAATAGGCAAACAAAAAATTGTCATTGCCTTTGACATTAAAAAAATAAGGTTATCAGTAGTCACATTTTTAGTGCAATTTTTTGAATCTTCTTTGTTTGGACTTGTTTAAGTGTTTCTTGTCAGGACTCAGATTTAGCTAAAGTTTGACTGAGTAGCCTAACTGCCAATGTCTAGTCTCTGCTCTCACTTTCAGGTATTGATGCTAAAACTGAACAATGTTGTTTCAATCTGTAAGATTCAGATCAGATCCCTTATGATAATTACCCTCTTTTTGTTCTCTAATTTTTCAATGCACTGTCTAAAGCTATTTTTTCACGATGTTTTTATCAAGTTTTACTTCAGGAATACAATCCTAAGAGCCAGAGCGATGACAGAACATGTCAACTCTCATGAAAGAGAACATAGAACACTAAGAAGCCTCAGGAAGGGAAGCTGGGAGTTTGCTCAGTGCGTAAAACACTTGCTCTGCAAGCCGAATGACCAAAGTGTGAACCTCTAAAACTCACATAATAAGTGCTGGCCCATCTGTAATCAGCATTTACGAGGAGGCCAAGAGATCTCTGGAGCAAGTGGGAAAGACAGAGAACCTGCCTCAGGAAAAAAAAAAGTGGAGAGCAACTGAGGAAAATACCCAATGTCAACCTCTGGTCTTTACCCATGCACACTATGTGCATATATATATATAATATATATTTTATATATATATATATATATATACATACATTTATGTAATATGCACACACACACTGTACACATATACATGTCAAAAAGTCACAGGAGAGTTTATAAATGCTGAGAGACTCCACATCAGTGCCATTCAATTTATGAGCATTGATTGAATGTTTACTGTATGCAGGACATAGGGATAAAAAAGACGGAACAAACAGGCAGCACTCATGAGGACCACAAATCACCACTAACTGGGTGGTATTTAGAAACGGAAACTGGTTAGAAAAGGAAATTACAACACTTAGAACCTGTGTAACCCACCCTAAATCTATGGATTTCTGTATTCTCAGCTCAAATAAAAAAAATTGATTTCAGCATTCTTTAGAAAAGAGGCAGACTATAGACACTGATGATATGGTGTTCTTTCTCACCCACTGTTACTGAATTATTTACTCACCCTAAATATTATCTCTTTGGGCCAGAATTGTGGGATTATTATTACTGCCAAATATGGGGGAAGCTCATAAACTTCCAGTTGGCAACATAAACACTTCTTTCTTTCTTTCTTTTTTTTTAATCTGGAAAATAGATAAAGATTTATTTACTTTAAAAAATGCTGTAGCATTTACACAATTTATAAATAGAGATTTGTGAAGATTTTCCACTCTATAAGGCTTCTTAAGGTCCTCTCCCCCCTCTGTACCTCAAGTACCCAAAGCAGTTAAAGTTAATGCTTAATGCAACCCTGTTGAAGAGATAGGCATTTCTTGCAGTCAGGTCTCAATTAAGAGATAAAAGACAAAAAGTGCAAAGCGCTTGATAAAGCTAAGAATACAAGGCCAGCCATGGATGTGCTTGAAGCTGTCCATAGCGATAACTGGATAGTCAGCTGGAATCTTCTTGAATTGAAGTGGGTGCTCCAACTTATCAAATTCCACATATGGGGAAATTATTGGTGCCTACAGTGGTGATTAACACTAACCCACTGGGTCAGAAACAAGCTGGGATAAAGGTGAAAACTGTATCTGACTATCAACGCCAAATACATCCATTTAGAGAGAGATAGCAGAGGGTTTTTCTCTTTCTATATCTTCAGTTGCGCAGGTTGTCAGTCAGGCCACGCGGTTAACACCGCATGTAGAGTGCTCTCTATCATGTGCAAATGGCAACACACATTAAAATGTAATCGACTTTAATAAGTCACATGAAGATTACATTTTAAGATAATTGTTTGTGTGTTTATGTGACACACCAAAAGTATTTTCCTGCTTTGTTTACAGTATTTTACCTTTGCTTTTGAGACGTGATTGCAGCCATTAGCAGTAAATAACTCCCTCCTTCACATGGTTAGGGGTAAAGTTAGGAAGATACATTTTATGTGTTTCTTTTTTAAATTCTTGGAACCATTATTTATTATGTAATGTTCAAACATCCCTGGATCTTATTAAACTCTTAAGTAAAACTTGTTAGGATGTTATAGTCATTTAAAAACACACTGCATCAATAATTAGGACACTTGACTTGAATTATGCTGAAGATTTTATAAGTTATACTATTTCAATTCCTATGTAGGCAAAAATATTTGAGAGATAACAATTTTTAAATGAACATTATAACCTGGGCTCTCTGACAAATCTATTCACTAGGAATATTGCCAATTATTAATGATTTATTAGAACAGATGAGAATGAAATTAGGGGGAAATAGATATGACAAATAATCTCCCAATTTCCCATTGTTCATTCCTTTAAAAGTACTTTCCTACTCAGCCACCAGTAAAATCATTTACAAGTGATGACATTTAGCTGAAAAGATTTTCATCTTTTCCCCCCTCCTATCCATCCTGTAGAATAAGTACCAATGAATACTAAAATAACCCATTGGGGTCAAGAGACAAAATAAGTCCTTATTAGTCTATGTAGATATTGTGCCCTTATCAAGTAGCAAAATGACTATCCCAGAGTTGTTACCCAATAAGCATTCCTTAAATGAATAAATGGATGAATAAACAAAGTTTGGAAGATGTAGTTGAGTTGCTTAAACTACTCTTTTTTTTTTTTTAATCCAAAAAATTATTGCAATGAGTAATTGAACCTTGTTTTTTTTTTTTTTTTTTTCTGGTTCACTTTACAGGGAGCCTACCATTGAAGAACAGGTGCATGGCTTAATCATGCATGACCAATTGACTATTTATATTAATGTTATTAATGTATGTCATCTTACCCAGAAAGATTGTAATTGCCTTCCTCCTGAGCCATGAGACACTAGGTTAGTGTACTTGATTCCTAGTGATCTCCAGATTAACAGGTAAAATTTTTAATTACTTTCTATTAAATTAATTGAGTGAAATTTTCTTTTACAGGCTGGAATATTACAACAGTAGAGTCTAATATTTTGGGGAAGCAATCGAGCTTTGTATTGAGAAGAATCTTTAAGTTCTAGGTGATACAAAATTCAATTGAAATGACAACAGGAAAAGAAAAGAAATAGTAGCCTATATCTTGTAAGTGAAAATTTCGGGAAAGATCTCAAGACATAGTTAGATGTCCAGAAGTTCAAATAATCAGCAGGCTTCAGACTTTAGGCCTGTGATCTCAATGCTGCTCCAGACAGACAAAGTTCTCTCTCCCTCTCCCTCTCCCTCTCCCTCTCCCTCTCCCTCTCCCTCTCCCTCTCCCTCTCCCTCTCCCTCTCCCTCTCCCTCTTCCTCTCCCTTCCCCCCCCCCATGTGTGTGTGTTTGTTGTGATTTCTCTGCAATCATCAGTCCTTAGGCG
>CM052701.1:110530417-110559587 GCA_028551405.1 Uromys caudimaculatus
TTCGGACCACATATGTGGCAGAGGAGGGCCTTGTTGGTCATCAGTGGGAGGAGAGGCCCCAGTAAAGGGGAATGTCAAGGTGGGAATATGGGAGTGGGCGGGTGGGTGGGTGGGAGGTAGAATTCCCTCATAGAGATGGGGGAGGGGGGAGGGGATAGGTGGTCTCCAAAGAGGAGACCTAGAAAGGGGGAAACATTGGAAATGTAAATAAAGTATCATAAATAAATAAATAAATAAAAAACAGAAAAAAAAAATAAATGAAGACTTGAATAAAGTTGTTGTTTTAGTCAGGGATTCTATTCCCGCACAAACATCATGACCAAGAAGCAAGTTGGGGAGGAAAGGGTTTATTGAGCTTACACTTCTATGCTGCTGTTTATCAGGAAAGGAAGTCAGGACTGGAACTCAAACAGGTCAAGGAGCAGGAACTGATGCAGAGGCTATGGAGGCATGTAACTTACTGGCTTGCTTGCTTCTTCTGGCTTGCTCAGCCTGCTTTCTTATAGACCCCAAGACTACCAGTCCACAGATGGTACCACTCACAAGGGGCCCTCTCCCCTTGATCTCTAGTTGAGAAAATGCCTTACCACGGGATCTCATGGAGGCATTTTCTCAACTGAAACTCCTTTTTTTGAGATAACTCCAGCTTGTGTCAAGTTGACACACAAAACTAGCCAGTACAGTTGTCATGGCATGGTTAGAAATAAAGAGTTACTAAAGCTGAGCATTAGGATAATTCAGACTTTAGAGCTTAGGATGATGAATACACCATACGTTAGTGTTGGAAGAAGTTTGAACTCCGTATATTACAATAATTTCTTGTTCGCTCTTTTTACAATTCCATCCTCACTTGTGCTGTTTTTATTCTGATTATGTCAGGAGCATCCATGATTTCATTTTCCTGGAGCCTGACAATATTCAGCGTCAGAGTTTTACAGTCCTTACCTTGCACCATTGCAACAGGTTCCCATACCTAATTTGTTTTTTCTAGCTCTTTCTTCAAACCAATTCTGTGGACTATTGTTACGTTAACCTTCCTCAAGCAAATACAAGGAATATTATTCCCTCTAAAATGTTTCAATGTCTCCATTTGTTAGCAAATGAACATTAGGAGGCATTTCCAATACAGCTATGTCTCCCTTTTTTTTTTAGTATAATACCCAATACTGTTCTTATTCTGAAAATGCTAAACTTTTCTACTGTGTGTTTCTTTAGCATCACTTTCCTCCCTCCTTAATCTTTTCATAAATCCTTGACATCTTTCTTGGTTCATTATACATGTGGCACAGAAGCTTAACTTATATAACTTTTGTCAATAGCCAACCCAAATGGATACCTCAAGCCTCTGAGGAGGTTTTACATTAAAATTTAATGATCCTATGAACTTCAGTTTAGTCTTTGTGGAGTCTTACCTCCTTCTACCAACATCTAGAGTTTCCCTTGGGAGAGGTTATTTATTATGTATTCTCCTCTATCACATAGTTGGTTTTCAGGACATTGCTTTGATACAGAGATGGTCATGCTTCAGCCTTGCTCAGTCAGCCCCACAAAAATGCTATAGGATATATTGTTGACACGGTGGAGAGTGAATTATTCGCTGCCCTTTATTCTGCTAGCATTCTCAATAGTCTTAATGCTATTGTATTATGAATACAATATTGTGTACAATGCTATTGTAAAAGTATGAATAATTTTACATACTTATATTTCTGTTTGCTTAGTATATTTTCTACCACCCTAATATGAACTCTCAGAGGGCAGAAACATCATTTGTTTTGCTCAGTACAGTACCTTATATGCCTAGAACATCATGTAATAGTCAGTGATTCCTTGTTAAATGACTAAGAAAAATCAATACCACCAGTGTAGCTTTGTTATGGCAGTCATTAGGAAAGGTTGGCTTATCTTTGGGGTCATAGTTTGGCACAATGTAAATGTGGAGTAAGTAGTGGTAATATAACAGAACCCATTATGGACAGTGGGGACCAAGGGTTAGCCAATGAGAATCTTTGACAACAAGATTTGTATGTTTTGGACTTAGCTGGGCTTGGAATGACTTAACTCCTGTGGAATTTGAGTTCTTTACGGAAGTATGTTTTTTTTTTTTCCTTTTTAAGAGCCAAATTTTTTTCCCTCAAACCATATTTTGCCATTTGCAGTGTTGGGTTCCAATATATGTCTCTGGCCGGTGAGCCATGGTGTTGGAATATTATTTAGATTCTCCATTAGAGCTGTAAGATATCTGAGGTTAATGACAATATCTCATTCTTCTTTACATTTCACGTATTATTAACTTAATAGGCATCTGTCTATATTTCATAAAAGCTTATAGAACCAAATTTCTCTTCATTTGAAAATAAAACCCTGGGCTTTATTGTACAGTATTTTGAAGAAAGATAATGTTATTCCTGAACAAAATGTGTCCATTTTGGTGGGATGCTCCTTCACATATTGGAAAATATAAATCTCAACAACTTAAGCATGTATTTTCACTACCATTTTATAGATATCCTACCATGGTTTAAATAATATAGATAGCATAGTGTACTGATTACATTAGAATTTTGATGTGTTAAAAATTCTTTTATCATTATTATTGTATGTGTATGATGCATAAGTTCAAGCATTTAAATTAATTGCATGTGCAGGCCTGGTGGATGACTTTGTGGAGTTGTGTTTTTCCTTCTAATTTTATGTAGGTTTTTGGTATTCAACATAAATAATTAAGCTTGTGTCACAAGTGGTATATCTGCTATGATACATGCTGGCCCAAAAGATTTTTAAATGTCTATTTACTCTATGTGTGGGCACATGTATCATGGTGTAATTGTGGACATCAGAGGACATTTTGGTGAGCTGGTTTTCTCCAATCATGTGGTTTCTGTGAACTAAACTCAGGTTGTCAAACTTGCCTATGTACACACACACACACACACACACACACACACACACACACACACACACACACAATTTAAAACCAAATCCTGTAAGTGAAAAGACCAGAACTAAGGAATGAAAAATTTCTTAGAGCTAGTGAAAACCCAAGGGAATGGCCCAGTGCTTCTTGCATCTTGACATATATAACACCTGATACACAGCAGTGACTCAAAACTTTTGACCTATATACACATTGACATATATAGTACCTGACACATAGCAGTGACTCAACTATAATGGTCAACAAAGGAGCAAAGTGAGACTAGCTATGATCCTTGGAGAAGAATTACTGCAGAAAGTTTCCATTTTTGATGCTTATTAAGGAGATTGGACCTTCACTCTCTACCCTCAGAATCAAGCTTTATTGGGTTACATTTCACTGATATCTCTAGTCTGTTGAGATCATTTTTCTTCAGTCCAGCACTCTGTAGAGTAGCAGAACAGCTGGCCAATACCTTTATAATTTAGATTCATTAATGTAGAAGCATCTCAGACTTATTTCCCCCTCTAGGTTAAGTAGCCTTAACTCCTCTGAAAATTCCCCACATTAATTTTTTCCCTAATTGCTTTTCTCTGGATATTCTCCAGTTCCTCCAAGATCCTCTTTTAAGGGTGTAAAAATTCATTACTGCGGGCTTTCCTGGACAATAACAGTTCTATACTCTGCTCTCTGGATGACAGAATACCATGCCCTGTATTATGATAACAAGAGTTCTGAAGGATCCTAGACTTATTTCCTCCCTTCCTTAAATACTAGCAATGCTCCAAAGTTTATCACTATGTGGTTTCACATGATTAGAAAATGCTTTTAAAGTTCTATTTCTTTTTTTTTACAATAGCCACTAGTCCTGTAATGTAAAAGGGTAATTTTCTAATCCTGAAAAACACATCTGTAGCCTCCTTCCTCAACTTCAAGATCCAGAGGTCAAACTCATTTAAACCTGTGAATCTGGTCAAGTACCAAGCACCTGTTCTAAGCATTCTGTATGGTTTTTCCCCCAGATGGAGTGACCAATCTGAAGCAGCTGTGGGTAATTTTATTAATCAAAACAAGCTGGAAGCAAAAGGGGAAAGGAATATAATTAAAATCCTTAATGAAACCCAGTACGATCTCATTAATAGACTACAAAGAGTCTATGACTAGTGGCATTGGTACTTGCCATGATTACCACATCATCAAGAAAGTGAAAAGTGGCTATGCATGTTATATATTAAATACTTAAGGTAGGAGACTTGAGGGCTGATTAATTTTGAGTATGTAAATGAATCCAAGAATTGAAGCTTGCTTGATGGGAAACAGCCAAGTAAGCCCATGCTGCACTCTCCTGCCTGCTTGGGATATGACCAAGAAGGGCCATTAAAGGTTGACATAGGAAGAGAGTAAGTTCCAGTGTCATCCAAAACTCACTACTAAATTGTATAGGTTAATAAATCAGAGAGCATTTCTTGAATTCCCACTCAAATTGATTGTTGC
This sequence comes from Uromys caudimaculatus, assembly GCA_028551405.1. NCBI lineage: Eukaryota > Metazoa > Chordata > Mammalia > Rodentia > Muridae > Uromys > Uromys caudimaculatus. The sequence continues at coordinate 110,534,829 of CM052701.1, forward strand.
AGGTAGTTGCTAAATATCAGAGTGCTAAAGTTTAGAAACTGTACAGAAGTAAACATTTTAATAATATTAATTCAGACATGACAAAGTTGAAAATACTTCCCACCCAGCCCATTGTATACGTCCTAATGCAATGTGACTTCAGTGGCTTCACCATATGGTTGAACTTATTTCTGTAGCTGCAAATTCTAGTTTGTGTCACTTGCTAAGCAAAGGATTGCAGAATCTAAATGTTGGGAGTCACTTTCTCTTGCGTCTGTGATCTCTCAGACCACATGACAAATTTTCTTGGAAAATAATTTTCTAGAAAGATGGCAGAACTCACGTAAGGAGAGAACGAGACATTTCAGCCCGGAGCTATACCTCCAGTCCTTTTAGTGAGGTCAAAGTAGATCATCATGTCCTTCTGGAAACCATCCCAGGGCAGAACTTCCAGGCTATTCACAGAAATGTGTGAGATAACAAATTGTTTTCATTTTAAGTCAATGAGGCAGCAGCAAAGGCTAATTAATACATAAGGATATAAATGCTTAAGTAACTAAAGGTCACTGGTAAAATGTGTTATGTTGCAGAGTGATTGGGCAAACAATCTGAAGTTCAGGCCAGTTTGCAAATTCTTCAGTTAAGGAAAAAATATCAGAAGAAAGACATAATATATATATTATACACAATATATATCATGTATATGTATATATATATATATATATATATATATATTGTGTGTGTGTAACTTTAATTTTTTCAAAGCTTATTTTTAACGATGGTTCTTAAATGCTTTAACCTCCCTTGTAGCCTATCACCCACCAGAGATAGTGGAAAAGAAAGAATATGGGGGAAGTGGATCTGTTTAGGAAGGTTCTTTGGAGCACATCTGTGTTGTCTGGAAATTGGCAGTTCAGTTCACAGGTTAGGAGTGGCAGCTTGATCCACTAGCAAACACTTCCCAGATACACCATCAGTCCACTTAAGTAGAATTGGATCAGCAATAGTGGTGACACGACCTAGCAGAGACATCCAGGCCTCAGCCTTGGCTCCAGGCAGCAGGAGGAACCAGGAGGAACCAGGAGGAACACCAGGAGAAGCTCTCAGCCATGCTTCTCTCAGGGAAGAGAAGATCAGCAAATATAGGAGACCCACAAGCACTGTACAACTAGCTGTATCAGCAAGCTAAGCTCTTGCTCTGTCAATCCGTGGAGTCCTATTTATAGACTCCAAACATCGCTTGTCTTCCATGTGCCTTGTCTCAGCACAAGTCTTCCCTCAGCACGAGTTTTGCCTCAGCACGTGCATCCAATCAACTTGAGTCTGAGGAGTCCAGAAAAATGCATCTGAACTACTCAATGCAAGGTGGACCATTCCATGCAAAGAATTCTTCATCATGTGTTCTTTCAAGTGATTGCATTAGCAGAACATTCTCTCTCCTGTGTCTGCTTCAGCGAAATGACTCTACACATGTTTGCCCAAGCTAAACACCATCCAACTAACTTTCCAAAGGACCTTCAAGTTTCCACTTCAATTATGAGGTATAGAATGACAGAATTCGGGAGTATATTTGAGACCCCTGTTTGAATCATATATGATGGTTAGTAAATAATTTACAAATATGTAAATATATGCTTTACTTTCTTGAGTGACTACTTTTGTTTTCAAGTTTTGGGAACTTTGTGGTTGTTGAGGCAATTATTATTATTCTTGTGTCTTTTATGTTTTGGGTGTTTAATGGCACTTTGTGCTGTCTTTCCCTTTTATCATTTTGAACTATTTTGGAGCAATTTGGGATTCAGGAAAGCTTATATTGTTTTCTGTCCTCCCTTTCATGTCTCCCCATCCTTACTCATGGAAGCTCTACTCACAATCGCAGACTCCTTTCCTGTTATATTTTGTACCCCCCCAGGACAGTAGTGTGAACTTACTTGTCGCAGCCTGAGTCAGATGGATACCCATGGGCTGCTTGCACAGGGAAGCTGGGGCCTCAGCGTCATCTTTCCTTCTCATCATCCATCACTCCTCATTCCTAAAAACAGGTTTCAGATGATGTCCTCTCACGATTTCTACAATCGTTGCCTCTTCTCGGTATTTTGTGCTGTTCTTCCTCTTGCTTTGGTCCTGGGCTAGGTGTTCACACTTATTTTCCATCTTACTATTTCTTCTACGGTCTTCTCAATTCAGTGTGTTTTTCAGCCATTGTAACTAAAGCTTTGCAACCATTCTTGAACCTTTTTTCTTTTCACATTCATTGTCTAAACCATGAACCAGATCTGTTGATTCTCCATGCAACGTACATTCAGGATTCATTCATTTCTATTCCACAGCTGCTAAGACCCTGAAGCAATTATGTCATGCTTAGATTATTACTGCAGTAGCCTGCTAAAGCACAGCTTCAATTTTACCCTTTTCAGAACAGAGGGGTTTTTTGACTTTTTATTGATTGTTTATGAATTTCACATCATGCATCCCACTCCCACTCATCTCCCCATTCCTTTGTTTCTGCTCTCTGTTCTTGTAACCTCTTCCCCCAAAGAGGAGAAAGTGAGATAGAATAAAACAAACAAACAACGTGTTGTGGCAGCCATAGCATGTCCCACAGTATAATCTTTTGTCCACATATTTTTGCTTGCAAATGGTCATTGCAATTATTCATTGATCTTTTTCAACGCCTCTGGCTTTTGCTACACTATCAATACCAGATCCTCATTGGAACTCCTCTGGGATATCCTGTTGTTGACCTGTGCCGTAGAGATCCTTCAGCTTTGGATTCGCAGGATGGCCCTTTCATAAGATCCAGCAGATAGTGTCAGACATCTCAAAACCTGGAGCTGGGCCTGAGAGGTAGCTCTCTGAGTTGTTCAACCCACCAGCTCTCCAGCACCTGTACCACCAGGGTGAGCTTTCTAGTCCTGCTCTGGTTAGCTTGCTTACTCGATGCCATGGCCAGCAAAGGCCAGGGTCAGCTCTCTTGCTCTCATGTTCTCAGGGCTCACCTGCACCTTCACCTCCCAGTGCTAGTTCCACTGTGCTGCCCAGGTGAAGTGCAAGACCTCATCTCCCAAGTGCTGCAGCTGGTGAGGGACGAGGCCAGTTCAGGACAGTGCCTCAGGCTGCAGTCCAGACCAGGACATCTGCATGGACTTTGGTGGTAACATGGGCCTGGAACACCAACACAGGCCCCAGTGGCCACAGGATCAGGAACCTAGATATGCCCCATTACAGCAGCCGGGGTCTTGATGTCTCCATGGTCTCAGGTGGCAATGTAAGTCACTTAGATTAGCATGTCCTTCTGTGGCAGCATGCCCCACAGATCTCCACATGGTCTCTGGTGGCAGCCCAAACCACTGACATCTGCTTGGCCCCTGTTGTAAATTCATGCCACAGACATCAACACAGACCCCAGCTGCAGTAGCACCATGGACCTAGACATGGCCACTGGCCTTCTCAGATCTGTGTGTTCCTCACTGCCTTGGCGTCTCCAGTTTCACCTTTCTCCACAGCGTACAAACCTCTTGGCTTTGCTTTCTCTTCCCTCTCTCTACTCCACAGCTCATTGTTCCCATGTCTTTATCACATATTCTTCCATAATAATGGTATCAGGAGCAGGTGCTTCAGTAGTTTTCTTCCAGCCTCCCCTGGGCCATAATAAAGTTGTTGTTTTTTTTTTTTTTTTTTTTTTATCATGACAAAGGTTTATTTATTTTATCTATAATTCTAGCATGATGTGTATACAAATGCTGATTCTAAGAACTCGTGGAAGTTAGGACATCCTTTCTTTTTTTTTTTTTTTGGTTTTTGAGACAGGGTTTCTCTGTGTAGCCCTGGCTCTCCTGGAACTCACTCTGTAGACCAGGCTGGCCTCGAACTCAGAAATCCACCTGCTTCTGCCTCTCAAGTGCTGGGATCAAAGGCGTGCGCCACCACTGCCCAGCCAGGACATCCTTTCTTTATCTCTCTGTCTGCACTAACTTCTTACAAAGTCCCATAAAATTGGCCACCCATGATCAATGAGTTTATTCCTAAGCTGTAGAGAATACTCAAGATATATTATTGTCCCGGTCACTCCTTTTTCAGCTGTCCATCACACTTAGGTAACCATTCTGAGAGAATCCCCTTCATTGTTATCTTTGGAGAAATGTAGAATTTGAAACTCCTTGGGCTTTCTAATTTCAAGGAGCCTTTGTAAGGTCTGCTGACAGAGAGTGGCTTTTGCACTCTCCTTCAGATGCACCTGCCAGTTTGTTTCTCTGTTTCTGGAATTTTCTCTGCCTCCTTTTCAGGCTCACCTCCTCTTACTTTTTCCTCTTCTTGCTGTTATTTTACCTCTGTGATCTTTCTTTGAATTTATATATGCTGGGTAATCACTCTACCATTGAGCCACACAGAAGCCCTTAAATTTTAATGAATTTGAGTTTTTAATTTTTTGAGGCTTTTATACATGCATATCATATTACATTTTCCCATCTTTTCCTCTCCCTCTCACAATCCTTCTATGACTCCCTGTACTTCATCTTAAATTGATGACCTCACATCACACACACATAAACACACACACACACACACACACACACACACACACACACACACACACACACACCTTCTACTGAATTCATTTAATGTTGCTCAAAAATTTTATTTGGAGATAGATTTTTATAACATTGTCTAGGTTCAATTCAAATTTTCTATAAGTGATAGGCAGGCTTCAGACTCATTCCTTGACTCTTTCTGCCCCTCAATAGCTGAGATTCAGACACATTCAGCCACATATGGACATTCCAGGGATTTCTGGATCTGCAGTAAAAGGATTGTCACACTCTAAAGACATCACACACAAGTATGTGTTTCGGGGAGTGTACAGGCTGGTTTTGTATGTCAACTTGATACAAGCTCGAGTAATCACAGAGAAAGAAACCTCCCTTGAGGAAATGCCTACATGAGATCCGGCTGTAAGGCATTTTCTCAATTAGTGATCAAGAAGGGAAGGCCCAGCCTATTGTGGGTGGTGCCATCCCTAGGCTGGTGGTCCTGGGTTCTATAAGAAAGCAAGCTGAGTGAGCCAGGGGAAGCAAGCCAGTAAGCAGCATTCCTCCATGACCTCTGCATGACTTCCTACCTCCAAGTTCCTGCCCGTGTGAGTTCCTGTCCTGACTTCCTTTGGTGATGAACAGCAATGTGGAAGTGTAAGCTGAATAAACTCTTTCCTCCCCAACTTGTTTCTTGGTCATGATGTTTGGTGCAAGAATACAAACCCCAAATAAGACAGGGAGCTTCCTGCAGGTCTTCTCTGGAAGTCTATGAGGCAATTGAGGTAGAAGACCCATATCTTATTGGACTCAGTAAATAGCAAATGAAGAGCATTTTCCATGCTGGAATCTGGAGCTTAAACTGTTAGGGACCTAGTATGAAGAGATGATATCATTTGATGGCCCAGCATGCTTCTGCTGAGCCACTCTGCTAGCATGGTATCCTTTTATTTGCTTCTTGTTTTTGAAATATTTTAAAAATTAAAATATAATGTGTATACATAGATACATGCTTAAATATATAAATTCAAACCACTTAGTTTGTTTAGTATCACTTATATGTGTATAATTTCAGGGCCAACAGGTGGTATTATTTTAGATGTAGAATTGTAGAATTGGTAACACAAGATGAATTTGTAGGTAGATGTATATACTTCCATGGTTCTGTGCAAGGCAGGTTTCATGCCTCTGGTGATTTTTGTCAACTGTCGAGAAAACACGTTCAAATCTTTTCATGAGTTTGTTTCTGTTGCTGTGACTGTTTTCAGTATTTCCTGGGTCCTCATTTCCAGTGTCACCCAGGGTTCACATCCATGTGACAATGACTTGAAGCAGTGTTGATTTTAATCCATTCCTCTTGTGCTTTCTTCACTTAACCCAATTTTCCAGGTACTACCAACTTTTTTATTTCAAATTTTTGTAAAAGGAATAATATAACATGCATCATTTTTATTTTTGTCTGTTTTTGCCCACTATATTTATTTTGAGATTTGATTGTGAAATCAGTTGTCCATTTTTATTACTGGCTATTCTTCCATTATTTAAATATACTGATGTTTGAGTAGTGATGATAAATAAAGCTGTTAGGATCATTATTGTGTTATTCTATGCATGATTATAGGTTTCCATATCTTCTGGATAATTCCCAGGAACAGAAGGGCAAGATCAAGAAAGTATTTTACCCTGTGAGAGATTGATAAGCTATTTTTCTAAGTGTTTGTACTATTCATGTAACTATTAATAGCTTATGGGAGGCCACTGTATTCACATTCTTATGAACCCTAATATGGCCAGTGTTCAGTCTTGCTATGACTAATGTACTTGGTGGTGACTATCATACTTTAATTTGCATTTTCCTAGTGACTCATGGTGTTAACATTGTATTAGATGTTTATTGTTTACAATACTATCTTCTTCTTCTTCTTCTTTTTTTTTTTTTTTCGAGACAGGGTTTCTCTGTATAGCCCTGGCTGTCCTGGAACTCACTTTGTAGACCAGGTTGGCCTCGAACTCACAAATTCACCTGTCTCTGCCTCCCACGTGCTGGGATTAAAGGCGTGCGCCACCACTCCCCGGCTAATACTATCTTCTTTGGTTGAGTATCTGTAAAGTCTTTTGAGCATGTTCTCATTGGATTGATTTTTTTATTGTTGAATATACAGAGTTTATAAAAAAAAAGTATAATATAAAATATCAGATATATAATTTGAAAATACTTTTTCTCAGTCTGTGACTTACTTTTTCATTATTTCAACATTACCTTTTAAAAATTAAAAGCATTACCTCAGGATTAATGATAAATCCACATTTATTAATGGAAATTTATTAATTGATTTATTATTAATGGAAATCCATGTTTATGGATTTTTCTTTTCATTATCAGTTCAGTATTTTGTGTTGTGGCTAAGAATTATTTTCTAAACTCAGAGTTACAAGATAGCAGTAACTTGCACTTTTCTAGGTATTTCATAACAGAAACCATTGAGCTAAGGGTTTATATTTAGGTCCTTTTAGAGTTAAAAAGTTTAAAAGTATTTTTATTAATTCTTTAAGTGTTTCATACAATGTACTTTTTTACACCCGCCCTCCAGCTCCTCCAACCTTCTTTCCCTCTGTGTCTGTCTCTGTCTCTCTGTCTCTCCATCTCTCTGTCACTCTTTCCTTCTCAAAAATGAAATACTCTGTGGTCTAACTCCTGCCTTGGTGCATGGTCCACTTGCCAGCACTCAGACCTTTAAAGAAAACTGATGCTACCATTCAGAGCAGCTATTGAATACCAAAAGTTCTTTAACCTCGGTGTGGGATTTTGTTCCTGACTCCCCAGTTCATGCTGGGATTTATCTGGCTTGTGGTTGCATGTATCGAGATGTGAGTTCGTAAGTGCATTGTGTCTGGAAAACACCATTTCCATGTGTCATCCACCAATTTGACTCACAGTCTTTCTGCTAGGGTCAAATTTTTAAATAGGCCTTATTTTTGCAACACTTTGAGCCTGACAACAAACTTGAGCAGAGGAGATAGACTACCAATCATTTCTTTGACCTCACATGTTCACAGTATCCTCCAGAGTAACTCTTGCGCCAATGTGATACACTATTACAACTTCACTGGTGCATCTTTGATTCTTGGCTCATGGTCTCCATTAGGGTACACTCCTGAGGATGTCTATTCTGTAAGTATAGACAAGTTTCTAGTGATGTATGCTATCTTACCTTGAATAAATAGTTGCATTGTACAAGTATGATCCATGTTCTCCCTATTCATTTTTTCCTTCCTTGTAAGTCCTGGTGATACTGATCTTTTAACTTCCTCCATGTCATAAATGGCAAGAAGTTGGAATCATAAACTTTGTGGCTCTTTCAGATAAGCTCCTTTTACTGGGTAATGCTCACTTGAGTTTCTACACACCCTCTTTAACACTCATCTAAAATACTATCTGTGTGTGCATATCAGAGGTATGTAAATGCACATGTGGAGGTACCTGTGGAGGGCAGAAGAGGGTGTGGCATTTGTTGAAGTTAGAGTTAATGGAGATTGTGAGACATCTGAAATGGGCAATGGAAACCAAACTTTGGTTGTCTGCTAGAGCAGAAAGTGCTTTCAAGTCCCGAGTCACTGTTCTAGCCCCACCACCATAAATCTTTATACTGTAATTAATGTCTTTTAAATTTTGAACAATTTACTTGCGTTTGAACAGCTCACCCATTGAAGATCATCCTAAGTGCTTCCAAGGTTTGCTAATTCTAAATAAATCTGGTATGAACGTCTCAATCAAATTCAGTTTTTCCATGAATGACTTACATTTTGTCAAATGGTCTTTCTGTATTTATGTCTATAATCTTATGATTAAGAAAAATCATGTTTCTGTGATGGATCACACTGATTTATTTTTGCGTACATAAGGGTACTTATTATATCCAGGGTAAGTCCAATTTTGTCTTGGTTTATAAATCTTCTATTTCAGTGTTAGATTCAATTTCTGCACATTTCATTGAGGAATTTTTAAATCTACATTCATTTGGATTTGGTTTGGAGTTCTCTTTTCTTCGAATGCTTTGTCTAATTTGTATATTAGGGCAAAGCTGGATTTGAATGAAGAAGTATTCCTTAATTTTATTCTCTGAGAAACAGAGAACAGAGATTTTCTAAAGCGTATCATAGAATTCACTTATGAATGCATCTGTTTCTAAAGATTTTATAGGAAAGACCATTAACTATTGGATCAACTTCTTTGTTCTAAATTCTAATTCTTGAATATGAATATTGTTTCAGTTCTAGTTTTCAAAGAGACAATTCTTTATCACTAAGCTACATTCTTATTTTTATTAAAAAAATTAGTTACGTGTCATGCTTATTTCTATTTTCAGACTTTCTGTTATGGCTGCAAGAGTTACATATGGCCTGTTCTGCCTTCCTGATGTTGCATACCATTCCCGATGTTGCATACCATTCCCGATGTTGCATACCATGGTATTGCTTGTGCACTATCTTCCTATGCAACGTTTTATATGAGATTACCATGTGTCTTAGTCAGGGGTTCTATTCCTGCACAAACATCATGACCAAGATGCAAGTTGGGGAGGAAAGGGTTTATTGAGCTTACACTTCCATGCTGCTGTTCATCATGAAAGGAAGTCAGAACTGGAACTCAAGCAAGTCAGGGATCAGGAGCTGATGCAGAGGCCATGGGAGAATGCTGCTTACTGGCTTGCTTGCTTCTCCTGGCTTGCTCAGCCTGCTTTCTTATAGAACCCAAGACTACCAGCTCACAGATGGTACCACTCACAAGGGGCCCTCCTCCCTTGATCCCTAATTGAGAAAATGCCTTACCGCTGGATCTCATGGAGGCATTTTCTTAACTGAAGCTCCTTTCTCTGTGATAACTCCAGCTCGTGTCAAGTTGACACACAAAACCAGCCAGTACACCATGGATCTTCCATAATGCCATATTCTTTATATATAAATCACATTGCAGTCATTTAGTACGTTTGATCAACTAAAGAAATCACAGACATAAATGGAAACCTCAAGTGAATAGATTTTTGGCTTCTATTAAATTAAGAGGCCACAGAACTGGCTGGCTTTTGAAATGATGAGACTGTTGAGACATTCCCTAAGACATATCGACGTATATAAAGATATAGAAAATACATTTTTGGAATCCTTTAAAATGATGTGAAAGCAACAGTGAGGGCATCCATTTTTATTTTTTCATGTTAGGAATCAAACATAGGGTCTTTTACACGCTAGCAAGTACTCTACCACAGAGCTCCATCTACAGCCCCAAGGTCTGTGGATGCCAGTCTGTAGGAAAGGCAGTCACTGATTCCTGCCTAGAGTGACTACCGACTGGGGGTGCAATTTCCTCTTCAAGGTATTTGAGGAATGAAACTGAAGAGGCTGCTGGTCTCTTCTGATTCTCTGGCTTGCAACACACTGTGCTATCTTGACATCTGGCTGAGGTATGATTCTTTTCTTTTGATAACACTCTGCATGGTCTCTCAATTGACCTTTGGCTGCTGACTTCTGTACTCTTCTTGGTTCCAGACTGTCTGCTTGGCCTGACCCTCTACTTAATTCCTGACCTTTCTGTGACTCTTAGGAGCCATGACCTGCACTCTAGCCAGAAGACAGAAGCCTTTAGAGTCCATCAATTCTCAAAGGGACAATGTGCATTAATGCAAGTACACATGCCAGGCTCAAACCTGGTGTAGCACTCAAGGAGAGGTCAAGAAGAGAATAAAAGAAGAATTAAAATACTGAAAAGATAGGGGAGTGCAAAGGAGACATTAATCAACTGGATGAAACTGTACAGAAATATCAAAGAGAACAAAAAGTCTAGTCAGATTGCTTGCACAAACATCAAGCCAGTGGTTAACTAATTGAACTCTCAAAATTTCTTTTCTCTTTCCTTCTTTCTTTCCTTCTTTCTTTCCTTCTTTCTTTCCTTCTTTCTTTCCTTCTTTCTTTTCTTCTTTCTTTCCTTCTTTCTTTCTTTCTTTCTTTCTTTCTTTCTTTCTTTCTTTCTTTCTTTCTTTCTTTCTTTCCTTCTTTCTTTCTTCTTTCTTTCTTTCTTTCTTTCTTTCTTTCTTTCTTTCTTTCTTTCTTTCTTTCTTTCTTTCTTTCTTTTTTCTTTCTTTCATTTCCTAGATAATTTAGGTCTATGTTTGAATGTGCTTTTTTAACCACTTAGCAAATGAATATGTACTTCTGTTTGTGTAAAAGTGCAAATTTCAAAGTGGAAGTGTGGCTTCATCCTATCTGGAGGTAAGAAGAGGTCTTGGGTGGGGAGTACAGTGATGGAGGGGTCTGTAGAGGGGAAGGATTTAGAAGTTTATGTCCGTTTCTTTGTCTTGTTTCTCTTTCTATAATAATATGGTTCAGATAAAGAAGATATCTGCTCTGGGAAAGGCAAGTATTTTTGTGTTTTCAGTGAAGAAAAATATACATCTTTATTTACTTCTCTCGCTCTCTGATTTATTGCTCTCAAAGGCAAGCAACATTTGGAGATTTGCTACGTTCCACTTCATTCAAGAAACTTCAAATGGTTGCACAACACAGTGGGCTCACAGTGATCTTTTAAAAGATCACATCTGAGGTTAAGAAACTGGAGCTGTGTACTACCTGAGTGGGCACCTGCCCTAATGGGGACATAACCTCCTACCTCTGGATACATATGATTAAAAATAATAAAAATAAATCTTTATTTAAAAAAAAACAACAACCCGAGAATAGAGCTGGCAGTTAGATGTGATTAAGTTTTTCAGAATGATAAAGGTAGATTTATGTTTCTACAATAACCAGGGCTTAAAAGAGTTATTTTAGAAAGAAATGCACACTTAAAATATGTATTTATTTGTAGTGTACATAAAATTTACATGTAATTTATTGCTTCGATTTTACAAAAATAATACTCCTTGATAGGGAAGGAGATGATTTATTTAAACCCAATACTATCTGGACTGGCAGATCATAGTTTTTGTAACCTAAAATCACTTTGACCCAAAAATTCAAGACTCAGTGTGTACATTGCTTTGTAGTGAGTGTGCACCCCCCCCCCCACACTTTAAGATATGGGCTATCAGAAGGCATATTAGTTTGGGGTACCCTGCTTGATGCATGCCACAATTCAAGGCAAGCAGGTGGCCTAGTGAAATATAAAAGGCTTGCTAAACAAAGAGTTTTATTTCCTGGTTGGTGCCTGCAGGGGAGGAATTATGAAACGAAACAAACTCTGACAGCTAAACAGTCCAGAATTTTGAACTGAAGCTTTTTCTTTATTGATTTAAAAAGGTATGTAAATTAATTATAATTTACAAACAAAAGCTTGTGAAAGTGATAGGTATTTTTAATGATAAGAGGTGAAATAGCTTGTTATACTCTATAAGAAATTATAGCTATAGCTAAAACTATTTTCTCCCCGTGGAAGATTTTTTTAAAAGAAATCAAATAAGCATGCAATTTAAAATAATCCTATATTGCTCATTACATACTATTTTACATAGGGTATTAGTGAGTCGATCAAACTGAAAAAAATCTTTAAGGAATTACATCATGCCAAATTCTCAGGTGCTTTGGGCCACAGATTCCAGCTGTAAATTATTATCAAGTAGGAAAGACTATCTACCCCAAGCTAAATAAGATGTTCACTTCAGCAGACATGGGATATAAACAGTGTATGCTGTCTGCATTTCTGAAATTAATACTTACTTGGAGCTACAAATGCCCACATTTGTTTTCTTATTTTCATAGGTGATTCCCCTAAGCAGAAGCTCATGTTAATCCCACACTCACACAGATAGAAGGTCAAAGTTGGTCAGTGAGCCAAGAAATACCATATCAGAGTTTCTTTCCCCTTCAATTGAAAAAGGTATAAATTGTGGAATTAGTGTATTGATTGAAGGCTACAACTTCAAGCAATCAGTTTTTCTGGCTTGACAAGATTATTTTATCCCACTTTTCTTTTATTATTATGTGTAGTATTTGAGTCATCCTTCAGGCAGATGAAGTGACAGCTTGATTTAACTCAATAAAACCCACCAGTTAGGTAACCTACTGAGCCGAACAAAAGATGAAAACGACTGCGAAGGGGCAGGTGCGCAGTTAGTTTAAGCAACCAGAGGAGTAGGAAGAAGAAAATATTAACAGAAATTATGCTCCGATCAATGCATTTCTATGGAAACTCGAGAGAAGTTTGTAAAAACCCTCTTGCTGGGTAATTGAGCAGCTAATGCCATTGCTTTAAAAACAAAACAAAATTAACAGATCTTTAAAACGAGTCTACACGCCTAAGAAACAGCGCCTCCATAATGGCTGTGCTCATGTATAATTGCAGCAAGTGCGATAATCTTTACTGCCTCTGTGTATCTGAGATGAAATGCTGAACAATTGATTTGTAGTAGTTTGGAAATTAAAACTATAATTCGTGTATCTTTCATTGAACCTAACCTTTGCTTTTTCCACATCGTGTCCAATTGATGTCTCTCCTGACTTCTTCAAATGAACACGTCAGCACTTGCCAATAATATCAATCTGAATTTTTCTGATAAATCCAAATAGATGTGCCAGAGTGGATACTTTGTTTTCAGAACCAGAAAAAAAAAAGTTGTAATTTAAAACACTGACTTAAACGGACCAACCTCTCCACTTAACCTCTTGCGGTCTAAGGACCCACATTGCTGTTTGCTTTTGTACCAAAGCTTCTGCTCCTTGTGAGGGAAATGGCTCCATATGCAATCAGGAGCAGCTGGTCCCAAGTTTGCTTTTTATATTAGCAGTTTCATTAACACTCCCCTTCAGAGCTTTAGAGTCCACATTGTCTTCACATTATTTTAGTACGCCCATTTGAATAACGCTGAAATCCTGTAAGACTGGGTGAGAGGTGGAAGGGAGGGGGTGATTTCATAATCATTCCTTCAGGACAGCATTCTTAGATCTTAGATTTCAAAGCAATCTGATCTGGACTTTGCATAGGAAGTACTTCTTACTCAATCCAGCTATGTAAGGAGGAATCCTTGAAAGGCATGGAAGAATGTCTTCTTTTTTATTTCCCCCTTTTCTTTTTATTATTATTTACTTTATTATTATTTACCCAATCGGAGCTTCTCCTCCTTTCTCGCCTCCCAGTATCTCCCTTCCCCCCGCCCTTCCCCTTGGTCCTCCTTTTCTCCTTAGAGGTAAGGATATCAACCCGCCTTGGCATATCAAGTTGTAATTTGACTGGAGACTCTATTTTCCTTCCTTCCTTCCTTCCTTCCTTCCTTCCTTCCTTCCTTCCTTCCTTCCTTCCTTCCTTCCTTCCTTCCTTCCTTCCTTCCTTCTTTCCTTTCTTTTTAAAAAAATTTTATTAATCATTCCATTTGTTTACATCTCAAATGATATCCTACTTCCCGGTTACCCCCTCCACCAATCCCCCATCCCATGATATCCCACTTCCAGGTTATCTCTCCACCCCAACCTTATCTCATATCTGCCCTCCCCCTCCCTTTTGCCTGTATGAGAGTGCTCCCCCACCCACCCACACTCTTCTGCCCCAGTGCTCTAGCATTCCCCTACTCTGGAGCATCAAACCACTCCGAAACCAAAGGCCTCCCCTCTCGTTGCTGTTGGGCAAGGCTATCTTCTGCTACATATGTATGTGGCACCAAAAATCCCTCCAGGTACACTCCTTTGTTGGTGGTCTAGTCTCTGGGAGAACTGGGTGGTCAGGCCACCCTACTTTGTTCTTCCAATGGGGTTGCAACCCCTCTCAGCTCCTCCAGCCCTTCTGCCAGCTCCCCCACCAGGTTCCCTGAGTTCAGTCTGATGGTTGGCTCCAAGGATCCGCCTCTGCATTGGTCAGTTGCTGGCTGGACCTCCCCAGGAACTGCCACACTTGGTTCCTCTCCACAAGCGCCTCTGGACCACAGCAACAGTGTTGGGTTTGGTGTCTGCAGACATGATGCTCTTATTTTCAATGAACAATACATAAAACAATTTCAAAGTAAGTTTTGTAAATTTGGCGTCAAATTTTCATGGCATAGCAAATAGATATTTCTTGCTCACTGATTGTCATGGTAGTTTTATAACAGTGAAGGATACAGCTGAGTTGGGGTTCTACCACATCTTGGGGGATCATAAACATTGAGTGACCTCACATCTAGGTTGGGGAAGTAATGCTATGTATGTATGTATGGTGTGGCTTTTCAACTACTTGTTTGTCAAAGGAATCCATTTATTGTTAATCATTTCTGTAATTCTTACCGTTGCTCTATTGACTTTTCTCTTTCATACACACGTGGACCAGCATAAAGTTTCAAGACTAAGGGCAAATTTATGATCGGAAAAATGAAGTGCATGGAGGAATCGCGACTCTTGGATTGCCAGTGTCAGCATCTGGTCAGCTGCAATGGCAAAGCAAGCGTGTTGGCAAGTTCAAACACTGTGAGTAACTTTGGTGGATACTACCATAGGGCGAGCGCCCCATTTACTAACACTACCAAGATTGATTTTCCCCGGTACTTTTCATCTCCTTTGTGGCTAATGGAAGCACTTTGAAAGATCCAGCTAATATAAAGTACAGAAAAAAGATACTTTTCTTACATCTTAAGTTAAGGAGAGGGAGAGAAAGGAGCTTTTCTGGAAATTGACTCAGGATTGCTCTTTCAATCAAATATCAAATGGTTTTTATTTCGAAGGCACTCAATTGGGTGTGTATATTAGTGACTTTCTGTAAGATATAACTTAGATTATACCTCGGCGTGATGCAAAGGGATTCAGTTTCTGTTGGAATAGAAAGTCGAAATTTGTCATTCAGAGAAGGGAAGGCTTGGTAGGAGTTTATGTCTGATGCCATGTGATAAACACTTTCCCACAGGGACTGTGCCTTGTTTGTAGCCAATGGGAGAATGGAGCAGTCTTCGTGCCTGAAGTTCAATTTCAAAATCTCCTTTCATATCTAGTATTGTTTGCATCCAGTTCCATGATGTTTGGTTCTAACTTGTGCCCACAATATTATCACTTCAGTGTAGTTATAGAGCATATCTGTAACTTGAAATTTCTTTCCTGTCCTTTTATGATTTATTTCAGACTCCTCTCATTTATACAGGCAATTGATGTTCTGATTTCTTTTTATACTTTTATAATTTTTCTTATTTTTTTGGATTTCTTTTAAATGGAGTTCTGGGTGATCTTATTTACATAAATTAGAAGTTCATCTGCTTCTGTGCCTGGCTTTTGTCCACCTATTCCATCTAATTTCTGAGTGATATTTTATTCTATAAGGTGACCAAGCTGGATATGGCGGCAGACAGCTGTTATCCCAGTACTTAGGATGTGGAGTCAGGAGTGTGAGTTTGAAACCAGCCTGAGCTGTATAGTGAGACTACCCCTATATTTCCCCCTCTTCCCCGCCATTCCATTCTTATCACCATTTGAGCCTTTCTGTTCCCTTATTCTCCTTTATTCCTTTACACCAGCACATTCTATCTTCCTTCCCACCAAAACCATTCTCACCATGATTCCTTGATGTCCACATGCATTCCAAATGAAACACATACATCTGAATATTCAAAGCTAACTCTTGTAAGTGAGAGAAAACATAAAACATTTGTCTTATGTATTTGGGTTACTTCACTCAGTATGAATGTTAAGAAAACTTGGAAAAAGTACTATTTTAAAATATAGCAAAGGGTAGAAAGGCTTGCTAATAGTAACCTTTGAAATTTGAGATTTTTCTAAGCTTAGATTCCTGAGCTGAGATACGCTCACTATGTGCACAGTATTTACGTGGTCCACCTCCATGTCACCTTACTAGACTTAGCATCCAAGGACCTACCATAACTTTGAGTGTCAAGATTAACAACGGTCTTTGTTCTGAATCATAGCCTTCTGCCTTCTATGGGCATATATGTAGATACAGCACAATTACTATTGTACTAACAGGGCAAACCCTCAGGTTTTCAAGATACTTCTTCTAGGAATGTGTTTTATATTATGAATATTTTAGACCACAAATTTCATTTAGATTACTTAGAATATCCATTTTCTTTGAGGGTAAATTGGAACTTCTTGGGCTCCAGAATTTGCTTATTTTTTCTAAGTACTTTATTTTTATTAACAATAATATTTATATACCAAATAATACTATATATTCATGATTTCCTTGTAGGTATTTATAATATTTTTAAATGTTGTTTTAAAGTCTACTATAGCATTTCCTTATTTTCTGTTTGTTTGTAGGTCCTGTGAGGGTAATATTCATTTATATTTGCTATAGGTACTATGTATGTTTGCTTTTTATCTTTGTTAATCTGGCTAAACATTAGTGATCTTACCGATGTCTTTAAAAATCCATGTTTCTTTCAGTTTATTTTTGAGATTATAATATTATTACACCATTTCCATCTTCCCTTTCCTCCTGCCAACCCCTGTCATATACCTGTCTACTCTCTAATTCATAACTTTCTCATTAACTGTTGTTTTACAAACATGTGTGTATAAATGTCTATCTATCTACCTACCTATCTATCTATCTATCATCTATCTATCTATATCTATCTTTATAAATTTTTAAGTATATAAGTAAAACATGCTCAGTCCATATAATGTTACTTGTTTGTATATGTTTTCAGTGCTGATCATTTGGTTTTGCATAACCTGTTATTGTGCTCTTCCATGGGAGAGCTGTTGCCTGTAGGTCTTTGTCTAGGGTCAAGTCCCTAGAGCGTTCTCCCATTCTATGTTAGCTTGTGTGGTGATTTGAATATGCTTGGCCCATGGAGTGGCACAATTTGGAGGTGTGCCTTGTTTGAATAGGTGTTGTCTTGTTGGAGGAAGTGTGCCACTATGGAGGTGGGCTTTGAAGTTCTTCCTAGTGTGGAAAAGTCAGTCTCTCCTAGTAGTCTTCAGATGAAGATGTAGAATTCTCAGCTCCTCCTGTAACATGCCTGCCTGGATGCTGCTTCTGGCCTTGATGATAATAGACCAAACCTCCTAACCTGTGAGCCAGCCCCTATTAAGTGTTGTCCTTATAAGAGTTGCTTTGGTCATGGTGTCTGTTCACAGTAAAACCCTAACTAAGCATGTTTATAGGCATCCTTCTTGTTCAGGTCTTGCATAAAAACCAATGTAGTATTTTATAGCTTCTGACATTTCTAGGAGATGCAGCCTCATAGCAAACTTCTTGTTCTTTTGGCTTTAACAATCATTCTGCTTTTGTTTTACAATGATCCCTGAGCCTAGGTGCAGGAATTGTGTTGTAAATGGACTAAAAAGAGTAAAAAGGCCCTGTTGAGTGAAGTAATCCAGATGCTGACATTGAAATGTTACATGTTCTCTTTCACACGAAGTTCCTAGCGCCAAATCTATGTGATTACATCACCTGGAACAGCTATAAAATTCAGGACAATGAAAAGAGATGACTAGCTTAGTCTCTGTGAGTCCACATGAGTCCTGCTTAGTTGATTTAGTAGGCCATGTTCTTCTGGTGTCCTCCAATACTTTTGACTCCTACCATTTTTCCTCCTCCTCTTCCAGTATTTTTATGGGATTTCTAATAGTGGTAGTGGATGGGTCTCTGACTCTGGTCTGCTCCTGGGACATTTTTCCTAATATTGGGTTGCCTTGTCTAGCCTCAGTATGAAGGCTTTTGCCTTGTCTTGTTGTATTTTATTTGGTCATGTTTGGTTGTTATGTCTTGAAGGCCTGCTTTTTTCTGAAGGGAAACTGGGGTGTGTGGATATGTGGAAGAAAGGGAGATTGTGCGGGGAGCTAGGAGCAATGCAATACAGGGAGGGGAAACTGTGGATGGGATGTATTGTATGAGAGAAGAATCTATTTAAACAAAAAAGATGACCTGGAATGCCTCAGTGGAGAGGATAAAAACAAGATACAAGCAACCTGTGACCTGGAGAAGAAAATGGGGACACTGTAATTAGGGATGAAGGAGGGACATAAATACAGAAGAAACAGGACAGAGGGTAAACTAACAGTAGGGATGTCTGAAAAAATCGTTAAGGAATTACACTATTAACTATCTACCTAAAAGTTTCTATAATACAGGTAAGTTGGTATATAACTATACATAAATAGTTTAAATGTCTTGATTGAATTAATTTTTGTTTCTAAGTTCATGGGTTTCTGTCTTTTCTTTACTATCATCCTCCCTTTTGTTCTCTTTTGATGAACTATGCTTTTTTCTCCTTTCTGAAGACTAAAGCATAGACTGATTGATTGATTGGAGAACTTTGGTATTTTCTAATATGAACATGTAAAGCTTTATTTTTCTCTAAGCACCCATTTTGCATCAATAAATACTGGTATATGGTATTTTTACTTGCAGTTGTGTTCAAAATATTTTGTAGTTGCTCTTGCTAAAATATTTTTGACTTATGGGTTATCTGAAAGTTGCATTTAATTTCAAGGTACGGAAAATTTTCCAGTTATATTTCTAATTGATTTCTAGCTTAATTATATATAGTTATAGAATACATTCTCCATGAAATTAGTCTTAAAGACTACTTTGTATCTTAAGGTGAATTCTGTCTTTTTCAGTAGAATATTCCCTGTGTCTTATGAAAACTTTTGCTGTTCATTTATAGAGTTTTCTGTTGATATCTTTTCCAGTTGTTTTATTTTTTGATAGTATTATTTGTACTTTTTAATGGATTACTGAAGTCTCCAAATGAACCTGCAGATTTGACAATTTCTTCCTTTAATGCCCTCTATGCTTTGCCTCTTTGTAATCAGGTGCAGTCACATTACTGGATTAATATTATATCATTCAGCAGAGTGTAATACCTAACACCACATAAATCTCTTATCTGCTGTCTTCATTACTGTCAGACTTCTTGTTTATAAGTACTTTTAAATCTATCACATTGTGCTGTAATTATTGTCCTTCAACTTCTCTCCATGTTTTAAAGTCCTTAAGAAAACTGCTGAAATACTGTTTTGTCACTCTTTTTAAAAAGTTTTATTTGCTTCTTGTCTAAAAAACTTCTTTTAGAGTTATTTTAGCACTACACTTCTGATGACAAATTTTCAAAGTTTCCTTTTTCTAAGATTGTCTTAGGCCTATGTCTAAAATATATTTTGAAAACACAAAGTTCTGACCAATGAATATTTTGGTTAAGTATTGTGTTAGTGTCTAACCCTGTGCTTCCTTGAAAAACAGTTATAAATAATTATTCTTCAACTTGCCATCCATTATATTTAACCATTTTCTCTCAAGATTTCTTTTTTGTCCTTAGGTTTTGCTTATTTTATTACAATGCATGCAGTTTTGATGTTTTTCCTGAGCTTGGCTTTCCTGAGCTTCTTGACACTCTAAGCTGTTTGTTTCACAGAATTAGTGAGCAGTTCAGATCCCTCAACTATTTTTTTTATTCAAGAGACTTTCTATTTCCCTTGTATTTTATTAACATTAATGTTAATTGGTAACATAAATGGTCATTGAGGCTATGACCATTTAAAAAATATTCCTTTTCTCTCTAGCTGTCAGGCTCCATGATTTCTGTCATTCATGTTCCAAAGTAAAGAAATATTTCCCTTCTTGTACTCAATCTACCACTGAGAACATTTTGTGAATTTAAAATTTTATTGTATTATACCTTTATGTTCTTAAATTATCATTTGACACTTTGCATTTTAAAATGTTCCTTGTAAAACACCTTTGCTTATTTAAAATCATTTATTATTATCTATTTGAATATGATTTTAATTGTCAATATCATTTTTAGTCTGATATTTCTAGTGTTTCTGGTATCTTATGTTGATTATCTCAACTGTAAAATTGTAAAGCTTTTCTATGCTTTCATGCTGGGTAATTTTAGAATACATTTTGGATGTTTAAATGTTACCCGATGTAACACTGTGTCTTGTCAAAATACTATTGAGAATATCATTTAATTTGGTTCCAATTCATACATTAAGTAGCTCAGTAATGAGCCAGTGACTTTGTACATAACCTTTGTCACTGTCACTTGTGCAAACTGTTTCAGGACTTTCTCTATACTCTCCTTTGTTAGAATGTTCTTTGAGCTCTGGCTTCAGCACCCTTTGCTCTACCATGTCTTTGGAGTGACCATGTATGTGCCTATGGAGGAAGGGAGGAACAGAGGGAGGGGAGAGAGAGAGAGAGAGAGAGAGAGAGAGAGAGAGAGAGAGAGAGAGAGAGAGAGAAAGAGAGAGAGAGAATAGAAGTAAATGAGTCATAGTTTATTCTACACTTTTAAAACAAATTTCTTGAATTCACAGAAAGTTTTCACCCTTTAGATGAAGTTTAGATTCATACTCACCTGCTATGCTACTGTTACATTCACTTCAGAGCTTCAGAATTTTCTAGGAACTAATGGAAGAGAAAACTTTAAAAACATATTAAGAAACTCATTATTTCCTAAACTGTCTCTCATCTCTACGAGGCTTTTCCCCATATTCCTCGGACTTCAACTAGGAAATGTCTCTTGTAACTTTCTGTCCACATCTTGGGTACCCATTCATGTTTTAGGATTAGGTACTTATGGAGAAATATTTCTTGACTCCTAGACTATAGCTTTAAGTTACTGGTTTCCTTCTTCATTCTCCTGTTTTCAGAGTGGGAGTCCTCAGATGGTCATTTCACATATCTGACCCAATGTGTTGAGTTTCCATCAATGAGAGACACTGAGAAAAGTTACCATTCTGATTTTGTTGGAATCATACTTCTAAGACACTAATGATGATATGTGCATAAATATAGCCTGAGGCCTCAGATTTGCATGAAAGCACTCTAGTATAGAAACCATAGTATGAGAAAGAGGTGAAGGACCTATAGTAGGGCCTGGGCTTTGGGGGAAGTATTTGAAACTCTTTATGCCTCTGTTTCCTTACTGTAAAAGGAAGACAATAACAAAATCCTAATGTCTTTTGGTAAAATTAGAAACACAGTATTTGGAAAGCCTCATTTTTTGTGCTTAAAAAGTTTTATGTCACAATGCATATCTGATTTCATAAGTGTAATTTTTTTCAAATAAAAAATCACTCTTATTTTTACTATAATATACATACTAATTATATAAACAAATAGGTTTCATTATAATATTTTATTTATTTATCTATTTTTTTATGCTCCAGATTTTATTCCCCCCATCAACCCTCTAACTATTCTACATACTATCCCTTCTCCCCCCTACCCCCCCGTCTCCATGAAGATGTCCTCACCCCCCCCATCCCCACCCCATCTGACCTCTAAACACCCTGGGGCCTCCAATCTCTTGATGGTTAGGTGCATCATCTCTGATTGAACACAGACCCAGCAGTCCTCTGCTGTATATGTGCTGGGGGCCTCATACCAACTGGTGTATGCTGCCTGGTTGGTGGTCCAGTGTTTGAGAGATCTCGGGGTTAATTGAGGCTGCTGGTCCTCCTACAGGGTCACCCTCCTTCTCAACTTCTTCCAGCTTTCCCCTAATTCAACCACAGGGGTCAGCAGCTTCTGTTCATTGGTTGGGAGCAAATATCTGCATCTGACTCTTTCAGTTGGGTCTTTGAGAGGGCAGTCATAATAGGTCCCTTTTTGTGAGGGCTTCATAGCCTCAATAATAGCGTCAGGCCTTGGAACGTCTCAAGAAAGAAATGGAAGAAGATCCCATTATAACATTTTGCCTGATTCCCTTTCTATTTTCTCATCCATAATAGCCCTCCCCTTTTTTCCTAGTTGTATGTTCTACTACAGACTTTCAACTGGATGATAATAAACATAAAATATCTATGTTTTAGATATGTGATATTTAGTAACATATTTTAAATTGATTTACAAATCTTTGTATATTATCTTTTAGATGGTATAGACAATTGAGTAGACCTTCAGAACATTCCAATCTACAACTAACATAGTTTGATAGATCTAGTTATATTTCAGGGGAAAGATAAAGGTGCTCCTTTGATGGCATCAGCATATATAAACTGGGTAAGACTATGTTGGAACAATATATAGATAAGAAAGTGACACATATCTGTTGGGGAGATGGGAAGGCAGATGCAAAGGAGCCTGAGAAGACCAAAAAACAAAAACCAAAGACCCTGTTATTTATGAAGCCAACTGAAGGCAGTGTTTTAAGAAGAGTGAACATATTTTAACACATTCTGTTAGTGCCTTATTCATGTTCTCCCTTCTTCCCTCCCTTCCCCCCCTCATTAAGTCTTAAATCTACCAATACCTACCCTTCCGTAGCTCATGACTGTTTCCAAAATCAGAGGCAGGTACCCTGAGCATGATTCAGACTACAAATGTTGAGAATTTAATAAAATCTTCCCTCAATCACTGACTGAAAGAAGTTACTACGTGAAGACCCTAGTTTTCTCTGGCCACATGATAAATTAATGGTGAAGTAAGTGTTCTGATTTCCTGTGATTAAATCCGCCATGGATTTAAATTCCAACTGTACCTGTTTTGATAACACTTTGTCCAGCTTCCTTTTTCTGTACCATTTCTCATTCTTAACATTTCTTATTCTATGCAATTATTAAATTAACTACTGGCCTTTAGACACTTGTCTCAGGGTCTTTGCTGGTAAACATCAAAGGAAAGCGACTTAAAATTAAGTAAAATGGGGATTGTTTGCCTAGTCAAGTTATCATTTGAGGATTTGAAAGGATGGTTTCAATAGGAAGCATGAGATAAAAGTTTTATTAGATTACCTTCAAGAAAACAATAAAAAAGTAAAATAGAATTCCAGAAGAGCTGAGAGCTATTTAGATCGTGATATGGAATAAAGAGAATTTTTTTATATGAAAGAATTTCTAGCATTTTTGAATATTGAGACAATAAAACCAGAAGAGAGGAAATTGTGGTATGGAAGAGAAAAAGGACAATTTATAGAATAAAACACTTCTTTGGAAAGGAAAAAAATTGAATAGGAAAGCCCTTAATAGGGTTCTGGATGTATCATATGTATTAAAGCAAAAACAATAGAAATGATTAGATTTGAGGGGTAGTAGGAGACTGGCAAATGGCTTTTTATTTATGTCTGTGTGGAGTTATGATTTGAATGTAAAATATATCTTACAGGTTTATTTATTTGAACATCGTGTCCAAGTTTGTTTTTCAAAGGTCGTGGGGCATTTTGGACATGAACATTACCTGGAGGACACAGACCATACAGGGTGAGCCCTTGAGGTTTATAACCCAGTAAGCTGTCCCTTTAGCCTGTCTGCTTCCTCTTCAGTAAGGTGTAAACAACCCTGGCTTCATATTCTTTCCACAATGACCCAAGCCATTACACTTGCAATGCCTTCCTCACCATGGTGAAATGACAGCCCCTAAAACAGTGAGCTAAAAGAAATCCTCCCTCCCTAAAGTTTCTTTTGTCATGTATTATGTCAGTGTTGAGAAATAAAGCTAACACAGAAAATGGCAGTACAGTATTCACTGCTGTGATAAACCTGACTATCTAGGTCTGTGAAACGGGGATATAGGAGGCATGTGAAAGAGTTTGAAATGGTGGGCTAGCAAGCTCTTAAAATTCTGAAAGCAGAGCTTAATGAAGCATTCTGGTGGGAGTGTAGAAGAACAGAATGCCTATGAAAGTGTGGACAGGAAAGACATGGTCCTTGAAGTTTCAAAGCAGAATAATGCCTTTATTAGGAGCTTGGGTAGAAGCCATCCTTGTTATATTATGATAAAGAATCTGGTATTATATTGCCCATATCCTGAAATTTTGAGCAAGGCATTATTTAATAGTGGACTAAGGCTGGGCGTGGTAGCACACACCTTTATTTATTTATTTTTTAAACATTTATTCAAATTCTTAGACATTAAGTAATTTAAATATTATGTATATCAAATGTTGATAATTATGTTAATTAGGAAGATTAGAAAACTGTAGAATGTTTTAGAAGTACATAAAAAATTTTTAACAATGAAGATTGAAGAGCTTCTTAGATCTTTTTCAAAACTGGATAGTGCTTATATAAATAAAACTTGTTTTTTAAATACAGTTGTTTAGTGATCGTCAGTCTGCCGCTCAGTGTAACTTAATGCACAGATTTGTGACTTTAAATTGCATTTAGTCCATCAGTGTCATAAAGCCATAATTTAAATTTATGGTACAAATCTAAATAAATTACTTTGAAAATAACAGTTTAGATGGCTTTTAGTTTGCATATTGTATGAAAATACCAGGGTTTTTTTGATACTTTATTTACATTTCCAATGTTTCCCCCTTTTTAGGTCTCCTCTTTGGAGACCACCTATCCCCTCCCTCTCCCCCATCTCTATGAGGGAATTCCACCT
>CM052701.1:110560087-110575756 GCA_028551405.1 Uromys caudimaculatus
ATTTCAGCCCTGAGTTTGATTATTTCCTGCCTTCTACTCCTCTTTGGAGTATTAGCTTCTTTTTGTTCTAGGGCTTTCAGATGTGTTGTTAAGCTGCTAGTGTATGCTCTCTCCAGTTTCTTTTTGGAGGCACTCAAGGCTATGAGTAAAACTCAACTTTCTTGAGATGTCCTTATCATCATTATCTCTGCTCCCATTGCTCTCCTGGACCGATATTGGCCGATGATTCTTGAAAGCAGGGATAGTCACAGGTAGTATCCCAAAGCCTTGTTAATTTTAGGTAAGCACTCTACTATTGAGCTGTACACACTGTGCTATGTCTCCAGGCCTGGACTTTGGACATTTGAGGATTACTGGGACTATTGAGACTTCAAGTTGTAGGACCAGGGATAGAACATTTTAATTTTAATGGTAAATGTCTCTCACAAACTCATGTGTTTGAACACTTAGCACCCAACTGGTGGTGCTGCCTTAGAATACTATGGAACATTTTAGACATGGGTTTGGTCGAGGTAGGCTCTGAGAATAAAAGTCTTTTGGGGTTGTAGACCAGCTTTACTTTGGTTAGTTTCTCTGCTTCCTTAATCACTAAGATATAAAAAAGTCATATGATAAGTTTGTTCTATTGTGGACAGAGTCATTTTAACACCATGTCTTCCTGGTCATGATCATGATCGACTGACATCTCCTGATGTGACTGTGAGTCAAAATAAATCCTATTTGCCTTAAGTTACTGTGTGACACTATTCCTCAGGAGGTGTGAAGAGCATCCACTAACTCCAGACAGGGAACTGGCATATACAAAGTAATGACGTCACCAGAGCCTAACAAATGAGGTTTAGTTGTCACTTATAAGACTGTGTGTGGGTGGAGGTTTACTTATGGTAACATGGATGAGCCAACAGCAGCTGCACCATTGAAAGCACAGTCCAACATGAATTATCTCACATAGTCTAGACCCCTAAAGCTCTTTGCATGACTTTCGGGAAGCTGGACAGTTTGGAGACTCACCTTTATTGAGATGTCCTTATGTCTTATATTACTTTGGAGAGTGAGTGACCTCCTGAATTTGGTAAGTTCCAAGGAGTCATAAGTTGTTTACTTCCCGAGTCCTGAGAAGCATTCCCATAGATCTTTGTAAGTATTGAAGTTCCTTCTGGGATAGAGAGTTTCACTATCCCAATGATTACTACGCAATACACTTATTACTTTCTAAGTGTATTTTGCCACAGAAATTAGAAAGCTAAGTGATATATCTGTGGTTGTTCTGTCACAGAGGGAGAGGTATTATAGCTTAAGGAGAATTTTAAAGTACAAAGCAGAAATTAAGGTAGATGAATTTGTTAGGAATATAAAGTAGATGTAACAAAAACATAAGGTTTTTTTATAGTTCCTTATGCAGTAAAAACAAAGACAAAGACTAACAACAAAGCACCCTAAAAACTTGAGGGTATCTTTCTGGG
Source organism: Uromys caudimaculatus (assembly GCA_028551405.1). Classification (NCBI taxonomy): domain Eukaryota; kingdom Metazoa; phylum Chordata; class Mammalia; order Rodentia; family Muridae; genus Uromys; species Uromys caudimaculatus. Next base: position 110,561,551 of record CM052701.1, read on the forward strand.
GTTTTCCCAATTTACTCAGCTGCAGATTTACAGGCACAAAGCTGATGGAGAATTGCATTTACCTAGGCTCAGATTTCTTTATACACAAATACGTGAAAAGAAAGGCATTTTAAGAACAAGAATGATAGCTGTGGGTTAAGAATGGTAGAAAAAGACCAGTTATAATAAATGGATATTGAGAGGCCCAAGGTCATAGAATTCCTGGAAAAGGGACTTGTACAAAGTAAACTATAAAAAAAAGAAAGCTGTGGTCAGGACATTTAAGATTCCTATAATTTAGTTTATGGAAGAAGAGGAAAAAAATCATTATCAATAGCATAAATATCAAACATACAAGCTGTAGAATTCCCATTCCTCTCACTAAATGTAAAGTTCAAGATCACAAATTAGAGTAAATTTAAGTGATAATACAAGGAAAAGTCTGAAATGATTTTGATAAGTCAATGCCTTCTTGATATAACACCAAATCATAAAGGAAAGCTGGATTTTATTAAAACTAAAATTTCTCATATGGCAAAGTCACTGTCAGATGAATGAAAAGGCAAACCAAGAGAAAGTATTTGTAAAACATTTGTCTAGTAACATTGGGCTCCTATACATAAGACTCTTGTGTTCTTGTAGCTTAACAATTAGAAAATCAGTTGCCAAATTAAATGGTGGCCAAATTCATTAAGCAGACATCCCATTGTTGAAGATCTGGAGATGACTAGTAAATATATGAACAAATCCAATACCGTATGTTACATAAATGCAAATTAAAATGAGGAGTTACACTAAACAACTTTTAGAATGGCAAAACTCCTGAACACTGATGATTCCAAATGCTGGAAAGAGTAAGGAATCACAGGTTCTGTCATTCATGGCAGATAGGAGTGTGAACTGGGCTGGTTATGCAAGACAGTTGGCTGTTTCCTAAAAACTATAACTTACTTTCTAATTATTCTCTTGGTTACTATATTCAAAACACTATGAATTGGGCGTCTTATAAACAGCAGACATTTATTACTTGTAGTTTGTTAATCTACAAAAACCAAGACCAAAGTGCCGGCAGGTTCTTTGTCTACTGATAGATGGCCACCTTTTCAGTGAGATAAGACAGCAAAGGTAAACAGATCTTGTGAGCATTTCTTGCAAGGACACTAATTCTTTTGAGGAGGCTCTAGTCTTCTTTCATAACACAATACCTACTCTTTACGACTTCAAATTTCTTTTTAATTTTTAATTTTTTTATTCACTTTATATCCTGATCTCACACCCCCTCCTCCTCTTCTTACAGTCACACCCTTACAAATTCCTCCCCCCATTGCCTCCTCCTCTTCTCTGAGGAGAAAGGGAGCCTTTCTTGGGTACTACCCCACCCTTGGGCATGTAGGCCCAGCAGGACTAGGCAATCCTGTCCCACTAAGGCCCAACCAGGCAGTCCAGGTAGAGGGAAAGGGATCTGATGACAGAGAACAGAGACAAAGACAACCCCAGCTCCACTTGTTAAGGGACCCATATGAAGAACAGTCTGCACATTTACTACAAATACATAGAGGGTTTAGGTCCAGGTTCTGCATACTTCCCAGTTGATGGTCTAGGTTCTGTGATTTCCCATGGGCCTGGGTTAGTTGACTTTGTAGGTCTTCCTGTGGTATCCTTGATCCCTCCAGCTTGCTCAATTCTATTTCCAACTCTTCCACAAGACTCCCTGAGCTCCATTTGATGTTTGGATGTGGGGCTCTGCATTTGCCTATATCCACTGCTGGAAGACGCCTCTTAGGAGATGGTTATACTAGGTTTCTGTCTGCAAGCATAGCAGAGTATCGTTAATAGTGTCAGGGGTTGGCTCTTTCACGGGATGGGTCTTAAGTTGGGACAGTCATTGGTTGACTTTGCTCCATCTTTATCGCTGCACATCTTGTAGGCAAGATAAATTTTGAGTTGAAGGTTTTGTGGGTGGGTTGATGTCCTCTACTCTACTTTGGAAGTCCTGGCTAACCACAATGGCCACTTTAGTCACTATATGCCTCTCTGATAGGAATCTCAGCTAGGGTGACCCTTATAGACTCCTGTATCTTCTCCTATCCCAAGCTTCCAGCTATTCACCAAAGATGCCCAGCTCCACTGACTGCCATTCTCACTCCCAGCTCTCTATTGTCCCAACTCCAAACACATGATTGTCATCTCTGTTCCACTCCTCACCTCCTCTCTCACCCAGTTCCCTCTCTATTAATCTCCTATGACTCTTTTAATTGAGATTCTCATATGCTTCCTTGGGAACTCAGTTTCTTCGGGTCTATGGATTGTATCATGGTTGTTTTGCACATTATGGCTAATGTCCACTTGCAAGTAAATACATACCAGACATGCCTTTTTGGCTTTGGGTTACCTTACTCAGTATGATATCCTCAACTTCCCTTCATTTGTCTGTAAAATTCATGATGTCTTTGTTTTTAATAGCTGAATAGTATTCCATTGTTTCTTTAAACCACATTTTTTTTTATCTGCTCTTCAGTTGAGGGACCTCTATGTTGTTTGCAGTTTCTGGCTATTACAAATAAAACTGCTATGTACATAGTTGAGCAAGTGTCCCTGTGGTATAATGGGGCATCTTTTGGGTATATGCCTAGGAGTAATATAGATGGGGCTTGAGGTAGAACTAGCTCCAGTTTTCTAGAAAACTGTCAAATTCATTTCAGAAGTAGTTGTACAAATTTGTACTCCCGTTAAGTACATCCAGTTAAGCCTGCACAATTTGTTGAAGATGCTTTCTTTTTTCAGTGTATGGTTTTGCATTCTTTGTCAAAAATAAATGTCCATAGGTATGCATGTAGGCTCATTTCTAGGTCTCTGATTTGATTCCATTGATCAACCTTTCTGTTCCTATATGAATACCATGCAGGTTTTATGATTATTGCTCTGTAGTAACCTTGAGATCAGTAATGGTGATACATTTGGAAGTTTGTTTATTGTTCAGGATTATTTTAGCTTTCCTAGGTTTTTTGTTTGCCATATAAAGTTGAGAATTGCTCTTTCAAGGTCTATAAAGAATTGTGTTGGAATTTGATGGGAATTGCATTGAATCTGTAGATTGCTTTTGGTATGATGGCCATTTCATCATGTTAATCTGACCAATCTATGAGCATAGAAGATCTTTTCATCTTCTGATATCTTCCTCAATTTCTTTCTTCAGAGACTTAAGTTCTTGTCATACAGGTCTTTCACTTGCTTGGTTAGAGTTGCACCAAGATCTTTTATATTATTTGTGGCTATTTTAAAGGGTGTTGTTTCCCTAACTTCTCTCTTGGCCCATTTATCATTCCTATAACAGAAAGCTACTGATTTCTTTGAGTTAATTTTGTTTCCAGCCACTTTGCTGAAGTTGTTTATCAGCTGTAGGAGTTGTCTGGTAACATTTTTGGGATCATTTATGAATACTATCATATCATCTGTGAATAATGATACCTTGACTTCTTTCTTTCCAATTTGTATCCCCCTGATCTCCTTTTGTTGCTTTATTACACCAGTTAGAATTTCAGCTATTATATGAAATACATAGGGAGAGAGTGGGCAGGCTTCTCTTGTCCCTGATTTTAGTGGAATTGCTATAAGTTTCTTTCCATATAATTTGACATTAGCTATTGGCATACTGTATATTGCTTTTATTATATTTAGGTATGCACATTTTATTCCTAATCTCTATAAGACTTTTAACATGAAAAGGTATTGGATTTTGTCAAAGGCTTTTTCAGCATCTATAAGGTGATCATGTGACATTTTCTTTCAGTTTGTATCTTCAGTTGTCTGAAGATGGTGTGCAAAAACAAAGGTTGTTACTGTATAAAAATTTGTATGTGCAATCAAGGAATCTAATCTCTTTTTATGTGTGTGTGTGCTTCTATAACTCTGGCTGGTCTGGAACTCATTCTGAAGTACAGGCTGGCCTTGAACTTGTTGCAATCTCCCTGTCTCTGTCCTACAAAGGGCTAGGAGAAAAGATGTGAACCACCATGTCTGGTTAATTATTTTAATGCCAAATAGTTAGAAGTCATTTGTTGTGTACTGAACTGGTCTTCTATGGTCCCATGGCCACTGACAAATGTTGATGTGTTTCCAATGTCAGATGTATTGGGGAACATAACCCATTTAAATTCCTATGGTTCATGTTTGCATTTCATTTTAATTCCAATCTATTCACCTAAATACGCAATTTTATATTAAGTAATTAATTAAGGCTAAGACTAAATTACTGTCATGCCTATATCAAGCAATAAATCTTTCATTTTGTTATTCTACCAGAAGCCAGTTGACTGGCATACAGTGTGGACTTCATGGCCTGTGATGTACAGACCTGTAGTTCTTCCTAAGCTCATGTCACTACAGCTGGTTAGGTATAGAGAGGGCGGGAAAGGACAAGAGTTATTTAGAGGATGTTTTACTTGTAAATGATGACTTATCTACTTCCCTATATTGTAACATGTAGATGTGCCTGAGAATGAATATGTATTCTTTCATCCACCCATTACTTCATGACCATTTAAAATTATTGATAGTATGTATTGAAATGACATCATGATTTCTTGAAATTATAGCTTGGTAATTTGCTTGTTTAGAATTTAAATGAAAGCATATACACACACACACACATACATGCATATATATAATTTCTTTTTCCTTGCATTCTTCACTAGATGTCATTTACTTTGAATAAATTTTCTTAAACCATTTTAACCTTTCAGAGACAGTCCAGGAGGTTTTTTTTTTCTCCTTTTTTTCTCTGTTCTTTTAAAAATACTCTGCTGACATTCTGATTTGCCAAAAGGACACCACCATTTTACTGAAGTGCATCTGCTCAGAATCATAAAGAAAAATAAAGGCTTTCGTTTTCTTCTTTCATTAATTGTTCTTCACCTTAAAAATTTTGGAGTATGTTTGTGATAGGTCACATACAATCTTATATTCTATGGTCTTAATTCCCCATGTGCAAAATGTTCCTGCTAAACACCATAATAGTCATTACTTTCTCCTTGTGTTTATTCTAATGAATCTAGTTAGTGCCTCTCCCACTGTTATGATCTGAACTCTCAGAAAATTCTATTCTGAAACCTTGGTCCTCAAAGTGATGGTCTTAAGAAGATGGAGACTCCAGGAGAAAACAAGGTTACCTGAGCAGAGTCCTTATGAGTGGAGATAATTTCCTCCAAGAGAAGATGCAGAGAAAGACCCCTGGCATTTTAGTTATGATATAGAACACATGTCTCAACAGTGGGAAATCAAGAACATTATATATTCTTACAGCCTTGGAATGAGAGATGAAACAGTCAGAAATACACTTCAAATTTGTTGAAGGCACTACTTGTTATGGCTCTCTTTCATTCTTTCTTTCTCTCTCTTTTTGAGTTTTTATTTTTGGGAGGCATTGCTTTTTGTTTTTGTTTTTGTTTCAGTAAAACAAGTATAAATTTCACCAGCAACCTTGAGGCTTGAATTAACAAACTCTTAGAAATGTAGCACCTCTCTACTGTAGTTGAATACTCTCCCCAGTTGGCAAATCAATGCTTCCTGTGTCTACTGCCATTGACAAAAGCTGAATAGGGTATATTGATATCATGCTAATATTTCAGGAGGGGGTTTCTGCTTATGTTGTTTGTTTTAAGAAAGATGAATGGATTAGCTTCACTTCTTTCAGATTTCTGACTTAGAATAAGCACTTTGAAACATTTGATATAATCTACATGTTTCATTTATTGCTTTCTTCACCCCCAGGAACCCTGTATATTCACAATGACCTTGGAAAGTCATCATGACCCCAAAGAAAAGTATTAGAGTGAAATTTAGAAGAATAAAGGAAAAATGTTGGCATTTCATAATTTCAGCACCAAGACATTCAATTTGGTCAAGTTGCTTTGCCCTCCTCAGAGAAACACAAGTGTAGGGCTTTAATTTCATCTGGCCACAACGTTAGCTTGTAAACTAGGTATTTTTTTTTTTTTTTACCTCAATGAAAAAAAATTTAAAGAAACCTCTCTTTCCACAATCTCACCCAAATTGCTGCAAAGCTCCACAATTAGCTTCCATGTTTTGTTCATGCTTTTATACCCAAAGGGACTTGACCATTAGAGAGACTCTCACAAAAGAACTTAGAACACACACTCTTATGCTGGAAAACTTTACACACTCTCCACTTCAGAGGAAAAAGCCAATGTGTTTACAGTTTCACAAGGCCCCAGTCCATCTCATCTATTTACTGCTTCCTACACCTCCTTCTTCTTTATATAGTCACACTGGCCTTTTTCTTTCTCCGAAATAGACTATATCACACAACCTCACCCCTTGAAAGTCATTGCTCAAATGTCATACTTTCAATAAGCCTCCACCCTGACCAATTTTACATAGCAGGAGCTCCAAGAACATCTAGTTGCTCTTGTCTATCTTCATTTTTGTCCATAGCATGCCACTTTCTGAAAGACGGAAGAGTCTATTGACTTATTGCATCCGTTTCTTATCATCTGCTTCTTTATTAGAATTTAATTCAGGAAGGCCAAAGTTTTTGTTTGAGTTTGAGGTCTTCTTTCTCCCTCATTATCCTGCCTCGCTCTTCATTGTAGATGTGTCCCATGTGGCCAATAAATATTTGTGAGTGAAGAGTGCCTGGATGAAGAACTCAGAAGAAAACATTTCCCATTTGTTTAATGAAAAGTTTTCACCACCACAGCCCATGTTCTTACTATCACTGACAGGCAAATTCAATGATTTATAAAGTAGAAAAAATCTGGCTTTAACTTAGTTAATTGTTTTATTGTTTTTTTTTTTACTTAGTCATATCCTAGAGATTCAGCACTCTTTCTAATCTAAGTCTTTGTGTGGTTATTTTTTTTTGACTTTCATTGCTGGTTTTGAATTGTACTCTTTAATCTCAGAACAATATTTGATATAAAAGTCTCTAGAATTCTGAAATCAATATTCTTCCTCTTGGATAGTAGATGTATTCCCAACATTTCATTAGCGTGTATTAATCATAATGAAACTAAGATTCCAAGGGTAGGCATGGGTCTCTTATCAGACAACAAAAGACTGTTAAGAATAGATCAATGTTCTTAAATTGCGTTTGTTAACATTGTTTCAAAGCAGCAAGGAGACATAACTTTACTGCCTGTGATGACAGGTTACCCTTGGGGACATGGGAAAGAGAGTCAGGCTTTGGGCTTGACTCCTGTTCTTGAGGGGGATTAGGGCACTCTGAGCAACAACTGTAGGGTGAAGAGGTTAGACGCTGGCAGATTTGGAAATGGATCGCTGCGTGCCAGATCGGCACAGCTGTGTCCACTCATGCTAATCCTCTGTAGGGACAAGCCAGTTGCTTCCACTGAGCATCCTGGAAGGGAACTTATGCCCAGGAACAAGCAGAAAACTAATAATCTGTTCAGCAGTGCTCTGCTCATCTCTCCATTTTCTTTGAAACTCATCCTTTCCTTCACGGTACTGGCAGGTTTGGGTCTTTCTCACATACACACATAATCCCAAGTCCAAGGGAAAAAAATTTTTTTTTTCTAATAAAATACTTATTTTGCTTTTTAAAAAATCTGATCATTGATTAAGAGAGAGAATTCCCCAGGGCAAAACTACCTCTTCTGGGGTTCAGAGAAGCATTTCTTCCTTTTTCTGATGGTACCTCCTTCTCATTTGTGATTCAAGCTGGAAACTCTTTTACAAGGTTCATTCTTTTGAGCATCAATATGACACTCTCACATATTAAAACAATACCTCCAAACGTTGAGGATAAATAGTAAGAATAGGCATACCAGACTTTTCCCTAATTTTATAAGGGAGTACTAGTTTTTGTTCATTTGTTTTGTTTTGTTGTTAATTTTGTTGAAGAGGTTGTTAAGTGTGGACTTGGCAATTATGATTGCTGTTATTATGGGGTATGTGAGTTCTATGCCAAGTCTATTGAAATATTTTGTTATACAAGGACCTAACGAATGTTAATTTAAAATAATTTACCGTATTTATTGGTAGTAGTATTATTTTATCACTCTGTGAGCTGTGACACCAAATGTAACCAAATATGGAATGTTTGCAAAAATTGGCAAAAGTATAAATGTTTTGGATGCAAAACCCACAAAATTTTATTTGAAACCAAGTGTGATAAGGCTGACCTGTTTTCTGGCTATGCTTATCTGTGTCACATCTAAGGCTTTACTGTGGCCTTGGTGCTGAAGATAGAACATCCACACCTTGCTCTGTATACGTCTTTATACCATCCATACGAATTAAACTTTCTAGCTGTACTTTGGCTTAGATTCAGTTCTACTGTGTGTTATAAATTGTGTTTTTTTTTTTAACTGTAATTTAAAATTTCTTCTCTTATAGAAACATAATATTTTAATTATGGAAGACTAAGGACTTTAATGTTTTTCAACCATTGTTTTTTAGTGTATTGTTATATCTTTGGATTGTTAGTATGTTGAAAATTTAAAACAATTGATGTTTGAGTTGTTGACTTACTTTTGATTAAAAAACTTTTTTTGAGACTGTGCTTCCTCTCCTGGGCTGGACTTCAACTCATTATGACCTCTGGATCTTCTTCCTTCTCAGTGGTATGCCTGTAGCATGTACTACCACATCTGTCTTGAGTTGCATACAAACTTGTTAAATGATTTTGGCTTGGGCTTAGAATGAAATGTTAAGCATAATACTGCTATTTTGGACTCTGTATTGAGGTAAGATGGTAGTCTCAGTGTTTATGATGATAAAACTAATTTAACTTTCTACTCTGAAAAATGTATAAAAGATATCCTGCAGTACCAAATATTCAACCAAAATTTACTTCTTTTTGTAAAAATAAACAAGCCCTTGTCTCATTAGTATGCAAATTTCTTTTAATCTTTAATGAATGATAAAATTATATGCCTACAAAACAATTGTTCTGAGGTTCTTTTCTTTAGGACTTATTACCGGTCATGTTTGATTTGCATGCCTATTTTATATTTCCGATATACATAGGGTCATGCAAACCAACTTGAGCAGTAGGAGCTGTGAGTAGAACAAGTTTAAGGAGCCATGCTCTGAATTGTTCTGGAAGTTTTGGATCAAGATCATTGTGTGTTTCTACCTCTAGTTCTTCATGATATCTGCATCATTTGCTTTTATTTTTTGAATTTCACTATTTTATCTCATACATCATATAGATCCTGTAAGGTAATTAGTTCTTCTCAGTGATTCATAAAAACTGAAAATTCTGGAACATTTTCTTCCATAGAGATTCAGAAAAGAGGTAAAATATGGCATAGAAAAAACAACATAATTTATTTACCTTGAGATAATCCTTAATTATATTTGCTAACTATAGTAGAGTTTTATCCAAATATTTATTACTATTATTGCATATATATAAAATATGTCAACTACATATTTGAATAAAAAAAATCACAGAGTGTGTGCTGTCTTGTAATCTACACATTTTTATTTAAATATGTACTATATACACAATTGGATGGGAACATCATGAAGTAACTAATCTATGATCGTGAATAATTTACATTGTCCCTAATTGTTCATCACAAGTGAAGTCTTTTTATGTAAATTTGCTTTATTTGTATTTTAAGTATATTACTAATGTGTGTGTGGTGGTGGTGGTGGTGGGGTGTGTGTGTGTGTGCTTGTATGTGTGTATGTGTGTGTGTGTGTGTGTGTGTGTGCATGTGAAGGTCAGAGAATAACTTTTGGAATTCACTTCTTTCCTTCCACTGTGGGACCTCGTGACCAAACTCAGCACTCTATCCACTGAATGATTTTGCCAGCCCCGTTTTGTACTTATATAGGAATACAATCTAAATGCTTGATGCTGAAATTTAAATGAAAATAAAATATAAAGTAAGCATGCATCTATCTATCTATCTATCTATCTATCATCTATCTATCTATCTATCTATCTATCTATCTATCTATCTATCATCATCTATCTAGTTATATATTAAATTCTTTTTCTGCACAAATTAAGCATTGCAATATTTCTTTCTGTTTACTGTATGTGGATAATGTTATGTGGATAGTGTTCTTAATAAAAGTGATACAGGGCTGCATTTTAATAGCAAGAACATTAAATATGTATTAAACAACTATTGCCTTTTTCTGGTGTCAAGTGTGTAATGATCATCAAAGTCTGAAGCTTATTCAGGTCTAGTTAAGCCTTACTGTTAAATCCTTACTGGTTTTTACTGAATTCATTATTGGCCAATTAATCTTGTACCAATAATGTATTTTAGATGGAATATAGTGTATGAGAGAAGAATAAATAAATACATTTTAAAAGAATATATTTTATTTTACTGTTTTGTGACTTTCTCAAATCTTGTAGTTTTACTGTTATCTCTTATTGAAATTAGTTTTTGCCAGTTTTATTATAAAATATGCTTAAGGTTATAATCCACCATTATGAAGAAATACAAAAAATTCTTTAGGTGCACTTTCATGAAAACTTATACTTTTTTCTCAGGAATATAATGAGATGGGGACCTTCTAAATCCACTCAACTGTCAGGAATAAATTTACTTTCAAAAAGGGGTAGTGGCAGACTTTGCCTCAGATCCTGAATTGTAAGGTTGTCTGCCCTCCCAACTTTCAAAGTGGTAGTGTGGATCCCAGGTGATCACTTGCCCTTTGGACAATACCAGAAACAATTTTATTATTCTTGATACTGGGTCACTGAATCAGACTGGAAACGTCCAGTTAGAGGCTTTCAGCTGAAAAGAATGCAGGAACCATCACTCCCCAGAGTAATGTAGGTAAGGATAAAGAAGCAAAATATATTGACAGGAGGAGAAGGTTGGACCCTGGACTAGCAGTGTGAGAATCATCTGTTAAGAGTATGGAAGATCAACAGAGTCAACTAATCTTGACCCTTGGGCTCTCAGAATCTGAATCACCAACTAAAGAACATACACTGGCTGGACCTAGGCCTCCCTGTTCATATGTAGCAGATAAACAGCTTGGTTTTCATGTGGGTCCTGAACAACGGGAACAGGAGCTATTCCAAAAGCTGTTGCCTGTATGTGGGCTATGTTCTTCTAGCTGGGCTGCCTTGCTGAGTCTTAGTGGGAGAGGAAGTGCCTAGCCTCACAAAGACTTGAAGTACCAGGGTGGAGGAATACTCAAGGGGACCTCCACCAGCTCAAAAGGGAAGAGAAGGGGAGGGGGGAAGGATTGTGGGAGGGGGTTACCGGGAGTGGAGCAGTGAGTTGGACATAAAGTGAATAAGTAAAAAAAAAAAATAAATTAAATTAAATTACAAAAAATATAGCATATAAACTCTTAGGTCTTACTCTGGATGAACTAATAAAGAACTCAGAATACAGAGCTACTTAGCACTTTAAAGTGACTTTCTGATCAGTACTCAAAATAGAACTAGTGGGATTACTATGTAATGGTAATCAATAAAATAAATGAGCCAAGAATATTATTTCCAGCCCATATTATATATCTACTTTGAACATGTTGGCTGAGGACAAGTTAGACCTCTTGTTTTTGTTGTTTTTCCCCTACGACTCAGGAGCTCCTGTAGAAAACACTCCTTGTCCTCCTTCTTCTTTCCTTCCTTTTTTTTTTTTTTTTTTATTGAGATAGGGTCTCTCTCTCTCTCTCTCTCTCTCTCAAATGTATTTTATTTTATTTTTATTTGTAATTTTTTTTATTTTTGGATATTTACTTTATCTACATTTCATAAGGGCCTCTCTTCCCACTGATGGCCAACAAGGCCCTCCTCTGCCACATATGTGGTCAGCACCATGGGTCCCTCCGTGTGTATTCTTTGGTTGGTGGTCCAGTCTTCGAGAGCTCTGGGGTTCTATCCAGTTGACACTGCTGCTCCCTCCATGGGGCTGCAAACCCCCTCAGCTCCTTCAGTCCCTTCTCCAACTCCTCCATCCAGGTTCCCACACTCAGTCTGATGGTTGGCTGTGAGCATCTGCCTCTGTATTTGTCAGGCTCTGCCTGAGCCTCTCTGGAGACAGCTTATCATGCTCCCATTACCAAGTACTTCCCAGCATCCACAAGAAAGTCTGAGTTTGGTGACTATATATGGGATGTATCCCCAGGTGGGGTAGTCTCTGGATGGCCTTTCCTTGTGTCTTTGCTCCACACTTTGTCTCAATATTTCCCCCTGTGAATATTTTGTTCATCCTTCTAAGAGACACTGAAGCATCCGCATTTTGGTCTTCCTTCTTAGGCTTCATATGGTCTGTGAATTGAATCTTGGATATTCCGAACTTTTGGGTTAATATCCACTTATTAGGGGGTACATACCGTGTTTGTTCTTTTGTGACTGAGTTACCTCACTCAGGATGATATTTTCAAGTTCCATCCGTTTGCCTGCGAATTTCATGAAGTCATTGTTTTTAATAGCTGAGTAGTACTCCATTGTGTAAATGTACCACATTTTCTGTATCTATTCCTCTGTGGAGGGATATCTGGGTTGTTTCCAGCTTATGGCTATTATAAATATGGCTGCTATGAAAACAATGAAGCATGTGTCCTTATTACATGTTGGAGCGTCTTCTGGGTATATGCCCAGGAGTGGTATTGTTGGGTCCTCAGGTAATACTATGTCCAATTTTCTGAGGATCCACCAAACTGCTTTCCAGAATAGTTGTACCAGCCTGCAATCTCACCAGCAATGGAGGAGTGTTCCTCTTTCTCCACATGTTCGCCAGCATCTACTGTCATCTGAGTTTTTGATCTTAGCCATTCTGACTGGTATGAGGTAGAATCTCAGGGTTGTTTTGATTTGCATTTTCCTGATGACTAAGGATGTTGAACATTTCTTTAGGTGCTTCTCAGCCCTTTGAGTTTCCTCAGTTGAGAATTCTCTGTTTAGTTCTGTTCCACATCTTTTGATAGGGTTCTTTGGTTCTCTGGAGTCTAACTTCTTGAGTTCTTTGTATATGTTGGATATTAGCCCTCTATCAGGTGTAGGATTGGTAAAGATCTTTTCCCAATCTGTTGGTTGCAGTTTTGTTCTATTGACAGAGTCCTTTGCTTTACAGAAACTTTGCAATTTCATGAGGTCCCATTTGTCGATTCTTGATCTTAGAGCATAAGCCATTGGTGTTCTGTTCAGGAACTTTTCTGAGACAGGATCTCTTTATTCTATACTTATTTGTGTCCTGAAACTCACTATGTAGACCAAGTTGTCTACATAGTTTTAATTTACAGAGATCCAACTGCATCTGCCACCCCAGTGCTGAGATAAAAGGCATTTGGCACCATGTCTAACTTTCCTGTTCTTGATAGAAAAATAAATGGGAACCTGCTTGAATCTGGCTTCTGTACTTTCTCTAGAGAAGTGATATACAGATTTTTTTTTTTTTTTTGGTTTTGGTCAAAGCTGGTCCCAAGATTGCCCCAAATTTAAAGTTTCAGAATGTGCACTTAACTTTCAATGTATACACACATACACACACATGCACACACACTGGCTGTGGATGGAAATTAAGAACAATTGCCTCACTACGCTCAGGCTAGAGAAAGCTGGAATTATATGTAGACAGAAGAGCCTGGAGCTGTGTTGTGTGTTCAGCAGGAGAGGAGTCATGTCAGGGTTAGTGACAACTATTAATTGAAGCACAGGGAAGGAGAGCTTTGTCCTCCTACTCTGTGTGCATGGACCTGCCCACTTCAGTTGAGAACAGGGATGGAAAGGTCTGGGGCCACTGAGAGGAGGCAGAGAAACTCTGGTTCTCAATTATTCTCCTCCTGGCTTTTGATTTCTATGCTGCCTTTTCACTGGGACGTGTTATTCTGTGGCTGTGTTCTAGAAATAACCACACTTTGAAAACTTTTTATATTATCATTATATTCCATTATATTATCCTACCTAAAAAAGACTTTATGTCTTACTGAATTAAATATAGTTCTTTTTTTTTTTATTTTTATTTTTTGATACTTTATTTACATTTCCGATGTTTCCCCTTTTCTGGGTCTCCTCTTTGGAAACCCCGTATCCCCTCCCCCTCCCCGCCTCTGTGGGGGAATTCCTCCTCCCACCTACCCGCCCACCCATTCCCATATTCCCACCTTGACATTCCCCTTTACTGGGGCCTCTAGCACCCTCAGGCCCAAAGTCCTCTCCTTTCTCCCTGATGGCCATCGAGGTGATTCTTCTGCCTCATATATAGTCCAAACCATGGGTCAATAGATGTGTATTCTTTGGTTAGTGGTCTGAACT
>CM052701.1:110576256-110595426 GCA_028551405.1 Uromys caudimaculatus
AGCGGGCGGAGTCAGTGAGCTCTGCGGACGCGTTGCCCCTGCTAGGGGCTTTTCTGCGTGCCTGGTGAGCTGTGGGTCGTGTCTTTGGCCCACTCCTGGCTCTTGGGATCCCGGTGCTGATTAGCTGTGGAGCCCTGTGGCCCAAGCTCAGATATTATCTTTTTCAATGACACATATTTTGTTTGACCTATAGAATCAGCCAGGCAATAATCCCATTGCACATGAGCCATGATGGAAATGTTTTGAGCACATTCTGAGAGAGAGAAGGGCAAGACATTTCTTTAAGATAAGGATTCCTGTGAGATACTTTCAAGTGGTTTATGCATATCATACTTTAGCTTGAGTCAAGTTTCCATTGCCCTTCCAGAGTTTGCTTTTTGACTCAGTCTAACCTTAATCTGATCAGATTTTCAAGATTTGGCTAGATATTGTGATTCATAGATACACTTCATTGAGTTTTTTTTTTTTTTTTTGTTAAAATACCCTAGGTTCCAGAAGAGAAAAAAAAAAAAAGAAATCAAGTTTATTATTAGTGATATTTCCACCAAATTTAAAATGGGTGGAGCAATATCTTGCTTCAGGAAATAGATGTGATAAACAATCCCATCACACATTGCATTCCTAAGAAGGCCTCAAAACCAAACAAAAGACATTTTTTTGTAAGCCAGTGAGACTGCATGGCATGAATGGGTGTGGTATGTTAATGAATTAGAATATAAAATGAAGTGACTCCATAAAGGAAGACATTGCAAGGGACTCTGGAATAGTCAACTTCAGAGTGATTCAGCTTCCTTCCTTGCTTACTCGTTTGTTACAGAAAAAGACTTCGTACAAATTCAAATAGTATTAGAATATATAAGAACAGTTGCAAAAAATCTCTCATCTTCAGTGTAAGCCAATATCAGAGATGGGGTATAAGAGGAAGCAACTAAGCAGTTGTCAATGTAGGTTTTTATTCTCAGTCAGAGAATAACAAGTACCAGAGGAACATTCATAAAATTCTTGAGTCATCTGTCTACTGTTTTGTTTTTGGTTTTTTGTTTTTGATAACTGGAATCTAATATTTTCATTTCTGAGGTTACTACACAGTTTTGGTGTACACATATATTTCTGTATATATATGTTCATGTGTGTTTGAGTCTTGTGTGTGAGCATGGAGGTCAGAGATTTCCCTTACTCAGATGTCATTTTTCAAGGGCCAGCCACCTTGGTTTTAGAAATTGAATCTCCAACTGATCTGGAACTCTCTAGTTAGGCTAGACTGGCTCTTCATCAAACCTCAAGATTCTTCCATCTCGGCCTTCTTAGCACTGAAATCACAAGCATAAGCCACAATGGCTGGCTTTGATTCCAGAGAATCGAACTAAAGTCCTTATGTTTATGAGACAAGCATATTACTAACTGAGCTAACTTCCTAATATTACTATACATTTGTGTACATGATACTTTAACAAAATGAATCTGGATTGAAGGTTTAAAATCTTAAGTATATTTTAGATGTTTGTTGCAACATTCCATATATATTATATATCTAAGAAGGGTTAAATTACTGTGGGCTTTAGAAGTAGATAAGAATTAGTGATCGTGTTTTATTAGAGACATAGTCCAAGGTAGCACTTTATTATGCTTTAGAGAAAAAAATCTAGACTTGAGATGGAGAAGCATATTTGTGTTGAGGAATTTGGAGCAAACCAATATATTAAACACCAGTTGGTGAACAATGGACAGATTCAGATTTATGCTTTGCTGAAGAATTTCTTTAATGGGTTATATTAAAATGATGTGAAATACCAACACTAAGCACGGAGGATAATTATTTAACAATTAACTTGTAAAGTTTCCAAATTATTCTATCACTTGTTGAAATAATAGTTTCTTCAGATTAATGTTATCTAGAAAGATTGTCTTACTTAATTATAAACTGAGAGACACAGCTTTATTAACACAGATACTTGGGAACATGGACACCATGCTCTAGAGCAGGAAAAGCACTGTGATTATGAAACAGAATTCTTTCCCCACAGTAGTTACTTGTGTAGTAATTACTTTAACCACTTGGCACTTAGTCTTTGTGTGGTAGCAGCTGCTATTTATGGCTATGATGAGTTTGCTCCACCAAGATTTGTTACGTTACATTTATTATTATTATTACCATTATTTATTCTCTGTGTCACAGTGTGTTTATGGAGAAAGCAACTTTGTGGAGTTGATTCTTTCTCTCCACATTTACATGATCTCAGGCATCTCATTTCGATTATACGTGAATTTAGGATTTACAGACAACAGAAGGGCTTCTGGTTCATATTGTTTTCCTTTTTCTATTTCATAAACAGAAAAATAAAAGCACTGAGAAAGGGAAGCACCAGAACTATGTACCAGTGAAGTACACTCACAGTAAATATATAGCCACACGGCAGACACACTGACAGTTTTCTGAATTCCTAATCATGCCTACCTTTGGAAAGAGAAGCTTATGGATTCTATCTCAATTTATGTATGGACCGTAAACTTTACAGTTTGCATACTCGTATGTACATATTTTATTAATATAATTCATTTGTGTATTAATATAATTCATTTGTGAAAACATAACATTTATAAATAACAACGTCAAATATCAGTTTAAAGCTTTTATCAACAAGAGCCATGATTAAGAAATATAAAGACAGCAGGTGAGGAAGTTGTTCAGTTTGCCAACTTCATAAGTTCTGTTCATATATGAAGCATAGTGCTAAATATCTCAGGGGACACAGGTCATGAAAACTGATGATACTCTTATGTACTATATTAGTTAACAGGGTGTTAAGTCATGACGTGACTGCCTATACCTCAGACAAGTCTCCTAAGGAAGGATCTTAGAAAGATATGAGTTATGAGTTCGGAGGGAAGGGAGGACGCAGACCAGCAAAATTCAAGGAAGTTTTACATCTGAATCTGCATGTTGAAAGGAACATATGTGTTACTTTTGAGAAAAAAGCCAGAGGGGAAAGGGATTTAGGTCAGAAGTCTCCATAAGCATAGGATCCTGTGGCCAAAGAGAAATGAATTTTCAAAGCTCTGTCACAGATACCTTAAGTAAAACAAATTTCAGATTCAAATTCTTCATTTAAAGTAGTGTTTATGGAATGTCCTTGTTTTATGTGTGCGTGTGCATGCATCCATGTGTGCGTGCATGTGCGTGTGTGTGTCTGAAACACTGTGGCTGCAGAGGATTCACTAAACATAAAGTATAAATGATATGCACACTAATGTTTTGCCTTTACTTATGTTCTATTTATATTCTCTCTCTCTCTCTCTCTCTCTCTCTCTCTCTCTCTCTCTCTCTTTCTCTCTCTCTCTCTCTCTCTCACTCACTCTCTCCATCTCTTTTCATGTCTGTGATCCATGGAAATTAGAGAATTAGAGGACAACTTTTGGGCATTGGTTCTCCATGTATGTTTCAAGCCATTGTTCTTGGAGGCAAGAGACTTTGCCTGCTGATTCATCTTCCTGGACTACGCAATGGTAGCTATTAATACTCAAAGAAGAAAGAAAGAAACAAAGAAAGGAAGAGAAAAGCGATAGATACTGAATAGTAATTAGGTGCATTCCTGACACCTTACAACACTATGTATTACAGAATAGTAATGGTGACTGACTGCTAAGCCAGCAAACATGATTAATAAGTTATAGATTTAAGAAGTGAAATGTTTGAGGTCCTTTTAAATTTGTCAGTGTTCATTGGTTGGATCAAGTGGTGGTTTTTGTATTTACAGACCTTTCAAGTACATCATGCATTTTGACCATAATAAGCTCTCAAGACATTCATGTCTATTCTCTCACCTCTTTCTACTCTCCAAATAGTCCACTTTACTTATATGTCCCATATATAAACATCTGCATAGACATGTGTGTGTATGTGTGCACATATGCTCTAGGTTCCACTACTGTATGAAAAGAGGTGATATTTGTCTGTTTGACTTATTTTACTTAATAGATCATGGATACATCTATCATTTTCTTGACTGAACAAAATGCCATTGTCCAGATACAACATTTTTGCTCATCCATTCATCTGTTGGTGTATGACCCCTTTATTCACTTGACTCTTGTGAACAATGCCACAGTAAACTTGAACAAGCAGATATCTCTCTAGTAATGAGTCTTAGATTTCTTTGGGTATGTTCCCAGGAGTGGTGTAGCTGGATCACAAGATGGGTTTTGCTTTGTTTTCTTGAGGAAACTTTTTTCCACAGTGGCTACACTGGTTCCATTCCCACCAGCAGTGTCTGACATCTTCACTATATTGCTGTTTTCTTTTGTAATGATAGTCAGTTCACTGGGAATAGATGTCTCAGTGTAGGTTTGATTTTTTATTTCCATGACACAAAGGGTGCTAAAAATTTATGTATGTATGTATGTATGTATGTATGTATGTATGTATGTATGTATGTATTTATGTATCCATGTATCTGTCTATCTATCTATTATCTATCTATCTATCTATCTATCTATCTATCTATCTATCTATCATCTATCTATCTATCATCTAGCGTGCATGTGTGTGTGTGTATGAGAGAAAGAGAGAGAGAGAGAGAGAGAGAGAGAGAGAGGGAGAGAGAGAGAGAGCACATGCCTAAAGAGGGGCCAGGAGGCCTGTAGTTACACACAGTTGTCATCCACCAGAAGTACATTCTGGGCACTGAACTCAGGACCTCTGTAAGAGTAGTTCTTGTTCTTAACAACTGAGTGATGTATATATTCTGTCCTGAATATTTCCTCAATGTGTTTATTGACCAGGTGTATGTCATTTTTGAAATGTTTATTTATTTCATTCTTCCACTATTAAATTTGATTAGTCATTTCCTCGGAGTTTAAAATTTTAGTTGCCTTTGGTTTCTAGGTGCTAGCTATATGGCAGCCAAGGGTTTTCTCCTATCCATTGTCAGTTGATTGCTTCTGGTGCTGTGCAGAAGCATTTATACTCCATGCAATCTCCTTTTGTCAACTTTGCTACTTTCTGAGCTGTTGGGAGCTGATCTCAGAGCCTGCTTGCCTAAGCCTAGGCCTTAAAGTGCTTTCCTTGAGCAGTTTAGAGTGTCAGGCCTTGCATTAAGGTCTTTGAGTTGATTTTTATACAGGGTAAGATTTAGAAAATTTCATTTTCTACATGAAAATATCTGGCATTCTCAGAACTATTTGTTGAAGAATCTCTCTTCCCAGCCTTTATCTTTGATGCCTGTGTTTGAAGCCAGATGACTATAGCAATGTGCCTTTATTTCAGGATCTTTTATTCTCTTGCATTGGCCTACATGTTTTTGTGCCATTTCCAACTTTGCCAACTTGTTTTGTACTATGTTTCCAGAGTTGTATTTCAGGCCATACAGTGTGACCTGGCAGTATCTGTCATTTTTGGCACAGGGTTGCTTGGCTTAGTTTTCTTCCATATGAATTTGGGGATATATATATGTATGTATGCATATATATGTGTGTATGTGTATATATATATGTATGAATATGTGTATATATATATATATTATTTGCTTTCATTATATAGCTGTTCTCACAACTTTAATTCTTCCAATTCATGGAAAATGTTCAGTTTTAAAGGCTCAATAAGTTTGATGTATGTTTTCTTCTTTTCATAACATTTCTATTGTGTATATACTACACTTTTCCCAACTCTGTAAGAGAAAATGCTGTCTTGGATGGTTTATTTAACTGGATAAAGACTTTATATTGGTTATAGGGGAGCTGTAATTCAAGCCAAAGCTGTTGGGCTGTGTCTTTTGCTATTTCCATGATGCTATTTAAGTCCTTCCTGTCCCCTTTCATGTCTGTAAACAATTCTGAGTAAATTTTGTGAAAATGAACTTTAGAATAGCTACCTGAGTCATCATCTAATGTAGGATACAGAGGACATTTCTAAAATTTGAAAACAATTTATATTGTTTCTTATAAGTGTAGTCTACAGACCAGCAACAAGGACATCACATGGATTCCTGCCATAAATGTAGGATTGCTAGCAACCTACTCAGCATACTGAATGGAACCCAATGTGTATTTGCATTTGTAGCAGAATGTAAGGTATTTCACAGAGTTTAAAGACAATGGTTAAGATGACAAAGCAGTTTTCTCAATGTAGGTAAAGTAACTTCTTTGGCCCCCGCAGTGTTAATTTATTAGTGAGTGGTACAGACAACTGTCTCAATTGGAGAAATTCATTGGCTATTTATAAAAATCCAAGATAAGAAGAATCAGTTTCTCATTAGCTCCACTTCACTTAGGGAAAAAATATTATTAGATATAAACTGCGATCATATTGGCTGACTTTTAAATATTTGGTAATAACTCACAAAAATGCACATAAAAGTGATACATTTTATTCTGAACTTCAAGCCATCTTCCTGTCAGAAGCAGATCAGCCACTAAGAAGTGGCCCCAGGCTTGTTTCCTTCCCTATGTGTGTACTGCTCCTTGATTCCAGTATTCATTACTGTTAAAACTCATTGTATTTTTGTAAATTTCAAATGACAAGTAGGTTCTTCCTTTAACAGAATTTTGGTGTCAGTCATATAAAAGTGCCAGAGCATGCAAAAGCCACACATTCTTTTAAAATGAAACAGTTCTAAGCATTGTGCAGACTCTTGGCAGGACATGGCTCAATATCCATGCACATGCCTGTATAGTACTGTATGTTCTGCCAAATGGAGAGGCAACAAAGAAAGAAAACCATACAAATATACTGCTAAGCATTAAGTTTTGTAAGATGCAGCATGGCTGCTTTGGAAGAAAACTGTAGACCATGAGTCAAAGAATATATTTAAATTCTTTTCCATAAGAATATGTATCTAATTTGCCTTTTATGAAGGCATGTCTTTAGTAGTGGGGAGTTTTTCGTTGGCTAAGAATATTTTGGCATATTTATGGTGCATAGGTGATTAGAATAATGTTTGCATTCATTTTACGCTGAAATTTCAAATAAGTTGAAGATATACAGTTTGCAACATAAAATCATTGCCAGTCAGGATATACTCCCTTTAAGAAAACATAATTCAGTATATGAAAATTCAAAGTGACTAACCTATAATCATGGGGGAATTATTCATGCTACGAAGGGATACTTCCTTGACTAAACATTTATCACAGGATATCTTTAAATAAACATTTTCCTTTTTGGACATTTAAAAATACTAGATTTTAAATTTGTGGTGTTCAAGGAATATCTAAAGAGCACATTTATTATATAACACATGAATCTTCATTCTTTTTAGCTTTTTTTTTTTTTTTTCTTTTTGAGACAGGAT
Source organism: Uromys caudimaculatus (assembly GCA_028551405.1). Lineage (NCBI taxonomy): Eukaryota > Metazoa > Chordata > Mammalia > Rodentia > Muridae > Uromys > Uromys caudimaculatus. The sequence goes on from CM052701.1 coordinate 110,583,543, forward strand.
TTCGTTATGTAGTTCAGATTGGCCTTGAACTCACAGCTATTCTGTCTAAGCCTCCTGAATGCTGGGATTAAAGGACTGAGCCAGTATGCTTGGCTAGGTATGAATCTTAATAGGTGATTTGAGAAGTTATTAGTGAGCTTGGTTTATGATGAAATGATACATCAATACCAGCCAGGAAGACTAATAGCCTTTCAAATGGCTCTCAACTTATGAAAGAATTCATGAACTCTCTTTTCTGCCCACTCATGTGATCACTTTTTAAAATGGTATCCTATTATGGCAATTATTATTTATTCTAGAATAGGTGCAAAAATTTTTTGCAGTCATTTGAAAGCTATCTCTCTAGCCATAAAAATTAATGATCTCTTCTCTCTGCTCCTCAAATGCTTCAGCAAAATTACCTAGTGAATCTTTTTCCACTAACCAGGGTAACTCAACTTCCTCTACATTCTTTATTTTTAATTTTTAATTCATTTATTTACTCTCTCTCTCTCTCTCTCTCTCTCTCTCTCTCTCTCTCTCTCTCTCTCTCTCTGTATGCATGGGTTTATGTTCCAGTTAGTGTGTGGAGGAGTAGGCAAGGGGGAATTCATATTGCTTTTACTCAGAGAATAGATTCATATCTTTTCTGACTAGAACTCATCAGTCTATCACTTCTTGCATGTTTTCTGTGCTATAGCTGTTTTGAACTTTTTTCATTTCTTGATTATTTCTGGACCACGCTATTTCTTAAAATTGGAAATATTTTTGTCTTAAATTTTTTTCTTGTTGTTAACTTTCTTAGTTACCATACAAAATAATGGGATTCCTTGTGACATCTTCATAAACCTATATTATTTTATATTGGACGATTTGCCTTATTCCTCCAATCCTTGCTGGTCCTTTTTCTTCATTTATTGAAGCGTGTGTGTGTTTGTGTGTGTGTGTTCTAATATGAGAAAAAGTGTGATTTTTTTGATGTAGCCAATTGCCCTTTCCCTATCCTTTTGGTCCCCTCTTCCTGTTGCTTTTTGTTTCAACAGAAAATATATTCCAGAAATCAACTGTCTCCTTGATAAAGTTTTTCATATCTCTCCTGTGCAGAATTGTTTTCTTTCTGTGCTCTGCTGTTTAGCTTATTTTGTTACAGCCCTTCTGGAGCCTCATTCTCGATACATAATAAGAATTCAATGAATATTACTACAATAAAAAAGAATATTGGAGGAACATAACATAATTAGTGCCCCCTACAGCATTAGCTATTTATACTTGATATTCACAACCTATCAGGCAGTCAGAAATTTTTCATAAAATACCTGATCCAACAAAAATGAACAAACTCACCTTGTCAGTGTCCTAATTTTAAGTTGTAAATGTAACTTTTGTTCACCAGATGTAATTGTTGTCTCTGAGACTTACTGCCTCACCCTTTCTAGTTATTTCTGAACTCTGGCTGTCTGGTTTTACTCAGCTATTCTGGCTCAAACTTGTCTCTAAGCTGACTGATTCAATCTGGCTGCTCTCAGCTTCTGACTGAATTGCTCTGCTTGGCCTCATACTAACTTTGGCAATATCATCTAATCCTCTAGCTCCTTCTCATTCTTTGATTATTTTTTTCGATCTTCACCTGTGTCTAGCTTATTCTCCCTCTCTGCCATCTGTCTCCATAAAACCTGGTAAAACTGCCATACATACACACCACACATCACTTTTCTCTCTTACTGCTCTTTAGTAACTTCTCTGTACTGTGCTATTCTCCTCTGAGTTGGGTATATCCTATCACTGACATAGTATCTCATGTCACATCTCTCTGATTCATCACTTCATTGACCACTCAGTTACACATTATTATTTGGGATTAAAGGTGTGTACTAAATGCATGTCTGTATTCCAGCCAGAGGAATTAAATGTGTGTTCTTCAGCAGAATCACACAGACCTATGCCTTTGGATGTTATCCCTTGCACAAGTAGCCATATTGCTGGATTAGAATTCCTCTACATTAAGTCATGTTTTCTTTTTCCTTAAGTTTAAGCTTATATTTATATTATAACCAAGGGATTACAGAGAAATATAGTTTTCTGCTTCTGCTATAGTATTTGAAATATGAAGTGGAAAAAATTGAATATTTTGTTTGCACTTTCTTTGTAAGGTTAGATCATCTATAGAATAAAGTTATCTCTCATTTTAGAAGAAATGTCAAGTAACTTGCATTGCCATCATGTCTAAAATGTAGAAAATGCTGTATATTATGATTCTTTTCAGTTGTTCAACTATCAAGAAAAATACCCCCAAAGTTGTAAGAGAATTTCACCAAGAGAACTAACTCATAATATTATTGGATTGACAGGTTACAAGATTAAAACATCATCTTTAACATTTTAACCAATATATTACATATTCCTGATCCATCACACACACACAGGTTGGGAACATGTCTTGTTAATATTTCATATAGGTGTCCTATATATGATTTTTATTTACTAAGTTATTAGTAGACATATAAAATGCATATTTTTTTAAAGAAAGGAGGTATATACTTTTCCTTAATCTGCCACCAGATATAATTGAACTTTTTTTAAAGGAAGAATTCCATTATTGCTGAGAGAAACACTGAGGAATTTTCAAAGTGAACTTCTCAAATGAAATGATCACACCATTGAAATTTCAGATTGTCATTTATATAGAATGAAGTGAATTAACATACATTTGAATTGAAATTCAAAATGATTTTCAGTGTTTAGGAGAATGTTTTAAGTCTTGGAAACTTTTTAACAATTTTACCCAGAAAGATTTGTAATAGATTTTTATTTGTATCTGATTTACTAAGGTTCTTACTGTTGAGGCAAATTTTGTGTTACAGGGGCACTCAAGCCAGCTACAATTTGTTCTTCTAGGTCTGACTCCTACTTATTAGTTTGGTAGTTATTGAAATATCTCAATATATTGAAATTATATTCAATATGTTGAAATATATTCTATTATTAAAATATATTGTATATATTGAAATTATATTGTTATGTTATATTATATATGTTGGGTTTGACTCACTCTCATTCTACATTTGAGGGCAAGCCTATAATGTATATTTATTATTATTATTATTATTATTATTATTATTATTATTATTATTTATAGCAGAAGTCTTTATATGTGGTCTGTAGAATTCTCTTGCATTTATGTCAGGTGCCAAAATATTGCAGAAAGGAAGCTTACTTCTGCTATGTGTGATTTTTGGTGTGTGATTTATTTGGATGTCATTTTGCATTACATGTGAGACAGCTTTTGCTATTTTTTATTTTTTGGTGTCTGTTGTACCCAAAGGAAATCTGTATTTTTCTTTCTGCAAGAAAAGAGCAACTGGGTGTCACTGGAAAAACTTCTACCCACTAACATGGAAAAATATTCAATCTGTCCTATTACACTGAAGTGGGAGACTTTTAAAGGGCAGTTCATCCAGTTAAGAAAGATATATTCCTGTCTGTGATCAATAGCATGTAAAGAAAAGCTCCTCTCTGAGCTTTAGCCAGCACAAAATTACCTTGGCAGTTCTTAGACCATAGATACTCTCCAAGTTCCTAAGGTTGAGCGGCCATGGGGAGCCATTCCTGATTTGAAAGGGGAAATGGTTCTCTCTGTGAGATCCATATATATGACTTTTCACCATGTCCCAGAGCCACAGGACAGCATTAGGGACTGCATCCTGCATATGGACTACAAGATAAGTGAGAGATAAATAGGTTCCAGAAATCATTAGAGCAGGGTAACCTGACAAATGTTTCTTTATCCCCTCAGACTCTTCTGTCCCTTTTTCACAAAGACATAATTTCATTCCCGGCTTAGTGTGGGGAACTTGACCATTTTTCTATGCAAGAACTTGTGCATCTAGTTCTCTGCAGTTAGTGGAATCTGCTTTACTCTGACCTGAGTATCATACCATGCCCTGCTATTTGACTATTTTATGTTCTTTTAGAAATTTAAGGATATGGAAAAACAAAAGGGTAAGAACTGGCTTATTTTATAATGATAAACTTTTACTTTTTTAATTAAAAATTTCCTCAATGTGCTAAGGTGTCTACTTACCAGTTTTCTTTTTTTCTTTCTTCCCACTCTCTTTATCCACGTTATTTAGCCCTCTATTCTTTATCACTTCCTCCTTCACGCTCCCTTTGTGTGTGTGTATGTGTGTGTGTGTGTGTGTGTGTATGTGTGTGTGTGTGTGTGTGATATAAGGAAGAGAACTATCCTTATTTATCTTTATTCATTTGAATATAATTTCTACAATGCATGAGTTATTCAGGTCAGAGATTAGTTGTAGTATACCTAATCTAATTTGAATTTCTTCAGTTGGTGTTGGAAAACATATACATTTATAAACTAGGAATGTTATGAAATGGAAATAATTATTTTAGTATCTCTATAGCATATCTATATTGTTATTTAATTCTGAGAGGTCAAACAAAGATTGATTCATTTTATAATTGATTTTTTTTTTGCATTACACTGCTGACCTTGGAGAATCGTGATTGTGTTACTTTCCTAAGCAAGTGCATTAAAGTGCATTAATAGGTCTTAAAGGATTGTTCTTAAAGATAAGATGTTAAGATTGGTTATTGACATTCATTTCATAATAACACTCAGTGAATTATTGTGAATGCTACCTTTGAGGACAAAAAGACATTATCAGCCTTCATTATGGTACATAATGTGTTGTAAGGATGTGGAGGGCTAGGCTGGAAGAACAGTGATGTATGGCGATCTTGACATGGCTTGAGTACTATGGGCTGTGTGGGACATTAAAGGACATTGGGCAAACAGAAAGGTTCAAACCTAATCCTGCCACTAATAAGCTGTGATCTTAGCTTACGAGAAATATTTAACTCAAATGAAATATCCTATAGTAAACCATCGGGTACCTTAATAATTCAAGGATACCAAAATTCTCAGTTCAGAATGGTACACTTCCATATGGTCAACAGCACATTTATCAGTCCAAAAGGTTTCTAATTTGCCAGTTTTGTACTGTAGGAGGCATTCAGCAGAACAATATATTATATTAACTTCTTTTTTGGACTACAAGCATGCCTTAATTAAAAATACCATAAAAATTATTTAATCCAAAAATGACATTTACTTTTATAAACAAGAAACTGTGACACAATTTTTTAAAAAGTGGAATCTCATATAGCACGTTCAAAAATATTTGATTTATATGCATTTCACAGAATGTATTTATTGGGAAAAATATGGGACCCACCTGTATTTACTAAGTAAAATAGCTACCTTTTCTGGTGAAGTTGCCAATTTTGAGGCAAAATGAAAATGTTGCTGTGTTAGGAGACAGGAGGATGAACGAAAAGATCTGTAACCCATCTTCCCTGAACTTATTTTTGTTTCTGTTACTGCTATACTGCTAGATAATGCCTGGGAGAACTTTAAACTGGCTCTACATCATGGTTGAAAGATCCTACTTGACAGTTTCACTTGACAATTACAGAACAGATGTTTCTTTCCTTTCCCATGTGAGACAGTCATAGTCTCTAGTCAGAAGGCTGTTAATATTTGGGGAATGTTTCCACGTTCCTGTGTGAATCAAGGATTAGACAGAAGAAAATAATTACAGTGTTGATTTTCGAGACTCTTACTCTCTCTCCCTTTTCCTTCTTTTCCTCACCTTTTGGTTATATCATTACTCACTAACAAGGTTTCCAAAGGTCAGCATGGACAGGAGGTCAAATGCATCATTTTCCAGAGTGAGTTAAAAGTTTTGTGTGGAAGCAAGAGAAATAGAGAATAGAAGAAAAGGAAAGTGATGGTTGAATGAGACAAGTACTAAGAGGTGTGTATGTTCTTGAACATAAAGGGAAGCTAAGTATCGCTTTATTTTAAAAGCAGTGATTTTATTTAACCAATATACATTAGCTTATTTGTCAAAATAGGTTAACCACATAAAAAATAGAATTGTAATCATAGAAACATCTGAATGTACAAACCAAGAGCTTGCTGTTTATGTCACTTGCTCAGGAGCTGCCATGTTGGATAGTTAACAGATCCTTTCCCCAAACTCCTATTGCTTGATTTTTTTTCTCTTCTAGAATATTTGAAAGGATAGAAGTGTTTGAAAGATGTTTCAAATGAGCTCCTCCATTAATCTACAGTAATCTTCAGCTTCTGCCTGGTTTTCTGCTGTTGGTTATGCATGGAAACCCTGTCTTCTTTGCAGCCTATCTTCTCCAGCAATGGTGGAAGATGTGACTTCCCCTGGGAAGATGTTGTTGTCAATATTCAACCTCAAGTAAAAGAATGCAAATACACTATTGAGTACTACTATGTCCCAAGCACTGACTTAGGTAGTTTTCCTAATTTTTCAAAGCGCAGATGAGGCCAGATTGTAACATTTAACAAACCCTTCCGAAGACGTAAGGATAACAGAAGGATCCTCAATATAGGGAAACTTCATATTGGATTTCAGCACTAGGCATGGCTTCTTAAACTCTGCATACATCATAAAGATCAACATTTCTTTTATTACCATCTGGGAGGACTTCAGTACATCTGTACGTCACATGCTACCTATCATCCCTAGGTGCACATTTAAAGCCCTCAGAATGGATCTCTTTCTCTTCTTAAGTTCATTTCTGGTACCAAATTATTTCCATTTAAGAATAGCATCCAGTAACCATGCTCTTTTAATGAAAGTTTTCTTTCTTTCTTTCTTTCTTTCTTTCTTTCTTTCTTTCTTTCTTTCTTTCTTTCTTTCTCTCTCTTTCTCTCTCTCTCTCTCTTTCTTTCTTTTAAAGCATTCAACAGTAAATTTACACAATCTGACATTAGTTTATTGTTCAATATCTAATATCCTTTTCTTGGTACAAATTTAAATAAACTTAGAAAATTAAAATTAAAATAAACACCATCAAGTGGTGACCTATTTTTTCCTGATGAGAACCCTTCAGCCTAAAAACAACACATCATATTTTAAGCTTGAATATTATAGTCTCCAGATACTGTTGTAAACTGTTCCAATAGCACACATCACGATCACCACCACCACCACCACCACCACCACCACCACCACAAGTAGCAGCAGCAGCAACATAAAGTTACAGCATTGTAAATCATTACTCTCCATTTTTCTCAGAAAGACACATAGAATGACTTGGACCTATTATCTCCTACAATAAGCCACTTTCTCACAGCATTAGGAGGAAGTTACTTTGTTGGAGTATGGTAAATGCCTTAATGTTAGGATAGGAGTTAGTTTTACATTTTTATGTTTTGAAATTTATGTAAATATAACTTTTATTCACCTGATGTAAATGTCATCTCGGAGGTTTAATGCTTAATAAGTTCAACCTTTTTCTCTTTCTGAACTCTGGCTGGGTGGTTCAACTCTGTTCTGGCTCAAACTCCTCTCCAAGCCAACTGACTCAATCTGGCTTCTCTCTGCTTCTCACTGAATTGCTCTGCTTGGCTTCAAACTAACTGGAAATTTGTTCTGTTCTTCTGTCTTCTTCTTATTCTCTGACTTCATCTGCCTCTGCTGACCTGCACTGAACTGCAAGAACTCATGAATGAACTCAACTCTGCTGCACTGCACTGACTCAACTGCCTTAACTGAACTGTCTCTTCCTGTACTGCTCTAGTAGACCCTCCTCTTTGTTCTCCTGAGAGTTGGGCAGATTGTTTCTCTTACTCACTCTGTCAAATATTTCTCTGATTTATCAATTTGTCTGGCCCCAATTAGACCTGACATTCAAACATGGCTACTTCCCTGTACAAACTAACCTTACCTACATTACTAGGTATTAAGTTGTGTGCTCTGTATTTGTAAGGCTCTGGCAGAGCCTCTCAGGAGACAGCTTTATCAGGCTACTTTCAGCAAGCACTTCTTGGCATATACAATAGTGTCTGAATTTGGTGACTCTATATGGAATGAATTCCCAGGTGGGGCAAACTCTGGATGGCCTTTCTTTCAGTCTCTGCTCTACACTTTGTCTCTGTATTTGCTCCCTTGAATATTTTGTACCCCTTTCATTTTTTAAAAAAAATTTAATTATGTAAATTTTATTCAATTTTAATACATAATTTTACAAGTCAGAATCATTCTCTCTGCAGATCAAAGAAGTCAGGAAAGAATTAAGCACTAGATTTAAAGTTTTGCAGACTACTTGTAGTGTTAAAATTTTATTTTACTTTCCTTTTTAATTAAATTTTTTTATTTTTTATTTTATTTTTGATACTTTATTTACATTTCAAATGTTTTCTCCTTTCCAGGTCTCTCCCCTTTGGAAATCCACATCCTATCCTCCCTTACCCCTGCCTCTATGAGGGTATTCCCCTACCCAACCACCCATTCCCATCTTCCCTCCCTGGCATTCCCCTATACTGGGGCATCTAACACCCTTACACCCAAGGACCTCTCCTCCCACTGATGGCCAGCAAGGCCCTCCTCTGCCACATATGTGGCCAGCACCATGGGTTCCTCCATGTGTATTCTTTGATTGGTGGTTCAGTTTCCGGGAGTACCGGGGGTCTGGTCAGTTGATACTGTTGCTCCATCCATAGGGCTGAAAACTCCCTCAGCTCCTTCAGTCCCTTCTCCAACTCCTCCATCTGGGATCCCACACTCAGTCTAACAGTTGCTGTGAATTGAATCATGGGTAGTCTGAACTTTTGGGCTAATATCCACTTATCAGTGAGGACATACCATGTTTGTTCTTTTGTGACTGAGTTACCTCACTCAGGATGATATCTTCAAGTTCCATCCATTTGCCTGTGAATTTCATGAGGTCATTGTTTTTAATAGCTGAGTAATATTCCATTGTGTAAATGCACCACATTTTCTGTATCTATTACTCTGTTGAAGGATATCTGGGTTGTTTCCAGCTTCTGGCTATTATAAATATGGCTGCTATGAACATAGTGGAGCATGTGTACTTATTACATGTTGGAGCATCTTCTGGGTATATGCCAAGGAGTGGTATAGCTGGGTCCTCAGGTAGTATTATGTCCATTTTTTCTGAGGATCTGCCACACTAATTTCCAGAGTGGTTGTACCAGCTTGCAATCCCACCAGCAATGGAAGAGTGTTGCTCTTTATCCACAACCTTGCCAGTATCTGTTGTCACCTGAGTTTTTGATCTTAGCCATTCTGACTGGTGTGAGGTGGAATCTCAGGGTTGTTTTGATTTGCATCTCCCTGATGACTGAGGATGTTGAACATTTCTTTAGGTGCTTCTCAGCCCTTCGAGTTTCCTCAGTTGAGAATTCTCTGTTTAGCTCTGTTTCCCATTTTTTGATAGGGTTATTTGGTTCTCTGGAGTCTAACTTCTTGAGTTCTTTGTATATATTGGATATTAGCCCTCTATCAGATGTAGGATTGGTAAAGATCTTTTCCCAATCTGTTGGTTGCTGTTTTGTCCTATTGATAGTGTTCTTTGCCTTACAGAAGCTTTGCAATTTTATGAGGTCCCATTTGTCAATTCTTGATCTTAGAGCATAAGCCATTGGTGTCCTGTTCAGAAACCTTTCCCCTGTGCTAATGTGTTCGAGACTTTTCCCCACTTTCACTTCTATTAGATTGAGGGTATCTGGTTTTATGTGGAGGTCCTTGATCCACTTGGACTTGAGCTTTGTACAGGGAGATAGGAATGGATCAATTTGCATTCTTCTACATGTTGTCCACCAGGTGAACCAGCACCATTTGTTGAAAATGCTGTCTCTTTTCCATTGAATGGTTTTAGCTCCTTTGTCAAAAATCAAGTGACTGTAGGTGTGTGGGTTCATTTCTGGGTCTTCAATTCTATTCCATTGATCTACCTGCCTGTCACTGTACCAATACCATGCAGTGTTTATTACTATTGCTCTATAGTACAGCTTGAGGTCAGGGATGCTGATTCCCCCAGAAGTTCTTTTATTCTTGAGAATAGTTTAAGCTATCCTGGGCTTACTCTTATTCTAAATGAATTTGCGAATTTCTCTTTCTAAATCTATGAAGAATTGAGTTGGAATTTTGATGGGAATTGCATTGAATCTGTAGATTGCTTTTGGCAGGATGGCCATTTTTACTATATTAATCCTGCCAATCCATGAGCATGGGAGATCTTTCCATCTTCTGAGGTCTTCTTGGATTTCTTTCTTCAGAAATGTGAAGTTCTGTCATACAGATTTTTCACTTGTTTAGTTAGAGTCATACCAAGATACTTTATATTGTTTGTGCCAATTGTGAAGAGTGCCACTTCCCTAATTTCTTTCTCAGCCTGTTTCATCCTTCGAGTATAGGAAAGCTACTGGTTTGTTTGAGTTAATTTTATATCCAACCACTTTGCTGAAGTTGTTTATCAGCTGTAGCAGTTCTCTGGTGGAGGTATTTGGGTCAGTTAAGTATACAATCATATCATCTGCAAAGAGTGATATTTTGATTTCTTCCTTTCCAATTTGTATCCCTTTGACCTCCTTTTGTTGTCTAATTGCTCTAGCTAGAACTTCAAATACGATATTGAATAGATAGGGAGAGAGAGGGCAGCCTTGCCTAGTCCTTGATTTTAGTGGGATTGCTTCAACTTTCTCTCCATTTAGTTTGATGTTGGCTACTGGTTTGCTGTATATTGCTTTTTACTATGTTAGGTATGAGCCTTGAATTCCTGATCTTTCCAAGACTTTTATCATGAAGGGATGTTGAATTTCGTCAAATGCTTTTTCAGCATCTAATGAAATGACCATGTGGTTTTTTTATTTGAGTTTGTTTATATAGTGGATTACATTGATGGATTTCCAGGTATTTAACCATCCCTGCCTCCCTGGGAGAAGCCTGCTTGATCGTGATGAATGATCCTTTTGATGTGTTCTTGGATTCAGTTTTGAGAATTTTATTGAGTATTTTGGCATTGTTATTCATAGGGGAAATTGGTCTGAAGTTTTCTTTCTTTGTTGGGTCTTTGTGAGATTTTGGTATCAGTGTAACTGTGGTCTCATAGAATGAATTGGGTAGTGCTCCATCTGTTTCTACTTTGTGGAATAGTTTGAAAAGTATTGGTATTATGTCTTCTTTGAAGGTCTGATAGAATTCTATACTAAACCCAACTGGTTCTGGGCTTTTTTTGTTTGGCAGACTTTTAATGACTGCTCCTATTTCTTTAGGGGTTATGGGACTGTTTAGATGGTTTATCTGATCCTGAATTTACTTTGGTATTTGGTATTTGTCTATAAAATTGTCCATTTTATTCAGATATTCCAATTGTGTTGCATATAGGCTTTTGTAGTAGGATCTGATGGTTTTTTGAATTTCCTCAGAATCTGTTGTTATGTCTCCTTTTTCATTTCTAATTTTGTTAATTTGGATTGTGTCTCTGTGCCCTCTGGTTAGTCTGGCTAGGGGTTTATTTATCTTGTTGATTTTCTCAAAGAACCAACTCCTTGTTTTGTTGATTCTTTGTATAGTTCTTTTTGTTTCTACTTGGTTGATTTCAGCCCTGAGTTTGATTATTTCCTGCCTCCACTCCTCTTGGGTGTATTAGCTTCTTTTTGTTCTAGAGCTTTCAGGTGTGCTGTTAAGCTGCTAGTGTATGCTCTCTCCATTTTCTTTTTGGAGGCACTCAGAGCTATGAGTTTTCCTCTTAACATTGCTTTCATTATGTCCAATAAGTTTGGGTATGTTGTACTTTCATTTTCATTAAATTCTATGAAGTCTTTAATTTCTTTTTTTTTTTTTTTTTATTTGTGCTTCTTAATTTTTATTGTCAACTTGACACAGCCTAGGGTCAACCAGTAGAAGGGAACCTCAAATGAGGAACTGTCTAGATCGGAATGGCCCGTGGACATATCTGCTTTGAAGTAACTGGAAACTACGACATTGGTCTTTAGATAAACAACTGTGGAAGAGTTGACACCATTACAGAGTCCTGTATG
>CM052701.1:110595926-110619897 GCA_028551405.1 Uromys caudimaculatus
TATATATATATATATATATATATATATATATATATATATATATATATATATATATATATATATATATCTTAATTTGGATATATATATTAAATTAATAAGTTTAATGTGATACCTGGAGACGCTTAATTATATCTATAAACATTACTCATCTATAAATAATATGATATAATAGGTATCAGGAATACATGTATATATATCCAAATTAAGTTATGCCTGTTAGCACTTGAAACAAGGGGAGAAGTAGCCTTGTAAAGAACCATCTCTGCCTGACAGGTTGATTTTGAAATTATGTCCTCAGAAAATTTTAAAAAATAGTTATTATAGAGTAAGTCACTAAATGTGGTAAGAGATTATTTTAGCACCAGAAAATTAATAGATACTCAAACAAAAACTTCAGGAAAAGACAAAGAGGGAGAGAAGTATAGTACTGTCCAAAGGAGATATGACTATGAGCTATGCCTCACACCTTGAAACATTACATTACAGAGTGGATGCATTTTTATAATGGGCTGAGTTTTTTAGATATTATCAAGTAATGTGCTCTTTGGGTTCCATAAGAAGAGGCAGAGCAGAAATGCTATCTATGTACACACTGAAGACAAGTCTGCCTAGCTTAGTTACTTCTCTTTTCTTTAGGTTGTATTTTGTATTTGTGTGTTTGTTACATCCACAACCTAGGGAGGGAAATGTATTTTTTGATGAAAGAATTAGACATATTTGCACATATGTGCATATACATGCTTAAACACTAATAGTTCTATATGACCTTCATTAAAACAGCATTAAGTATAAAAGAGTGTCATATAATTTTAGTTTAGAAATGTTGGGACCCTAATTCACAGAATTATCCAGAAACAAATACATCAGATAACATTAAAAAGTAGAAGTCAAAGTAAGAACCTCAAAGTGAGGCTCAGGAGATACTAGAGGATAATCAATGCAATCCCGGCTCTTAAGAAGGTGCTGCTGAGTTCTCTTCCACGAAATGACAGTAGCAGAGACAGTACTGACAAATGCTTCTACTGAGAAGCAGGCAACATCCCCACAACAGCATCAACCCTCATTCCCTAACCCATGGTTAAGTTCTTTTTAGCATAGACCTATGTACATGGTTTAGCATTGGAAAACCAGCACAAGTCACCATAATAACAGAACAGAAAAAGAAAGACTAAAACACATTTCTGTAGATACAGAAAAGGTATTTATAGTTTAACATCTTTTTTAAAAAAAAAGTTCCTCCATAGCAGAAATACAAAAAGACGTTTTCAACTTAATGAAATATATATTAATTGAAATTTAATGTCTATAGTTAAATGGTTTTACAATATTGAAAACAACCTATATCCTCAGTCATAGAGAACTAGCTTAATAGACATGATGTATTTAATTAAGCAACTATTCCAACAAGTAGATATAAAAGCAAAATGAAGATAGAATGATTTGAAAGACATATAAGACAAAAAAAAAAACAAAAAAAAAAACAAAAAAAAAAACCCTACATGTTCTACCTCATCCCCACAAAAGCAAAGCCTAGTCTCCATTTGGTTGAGAACTGTACATAAAAACTCAATTCTAAAGGACAGTAACTCACAGGGAGGAAGACTGAAAAGCACTTCCTTAAGACTGACCAAAGGAAACACTAGCAGTTGGGAGCAGATCCCTTTGATTGGGGTGATGAAGAAGATTCTTCATCTCTCAGGTACATATGCTCCAAGTCATCACCAATCACTGAAAAAATTCAGAGATGACCAAAATGATGTTTTCCACAAAACTCTTGGGCAGATCACTCAGAAACACATGCCATCATTATTAGGAAGAGAAGGAGGAGGAAGAGGAGGAGGAGGAGGAGGAGGAGGAGGAGGAGGAGGAGGAGGAGGAGGAGGAGGAGGAGGAGGAGGAGATGAAGAAGAAGGGGAAAGGGAAGAGGAAGGGAAAGAGAAGAAGAAGAAAAAAGAACAAGAAGACATAAAAAGCTTCACAAATCAGAAGAAAATAAGGGAAAATGCTGACTCCATGCAAAAGGAAATCTTATAGGATTCTAAAACAAAGGAATAACAGTAGCAGAAATATGCAAGAACCAAGTTGGTAGAATGTAATTACTGACGACCATTAATGTCAGGTTCCCGGTTTGGCAATCATACTGTGATAATCTAAGATTATTATTTGTGGTTTTGTTTTATTTATTCTGCTCTTATTTGATACACCCCAATTACAGCATCCCCTACCCTTACTTCTCCCACGATTAACCCCTCACCTCTCCTCTCTTCCAGATCTACTGCTCCTTCATTTTTGTTCAGAAAATAGCAAGATTTCCAGGGAGATCAACCAAACATGGAATAATAAGTGATAAGACTAGGCACATGCCTTCATATCAGGGCTAGACAAGGCTACCCAGTAAAAGAAAGAGGTCCCAAGAGCAGATGCAATAGTAAGAGACACTGTGTCTCCCACTGCTAGGAATCACACAAAAAAACCATAAGCTAAATAACCATAACATGTAGACAGAGGACCTCGTGCATACTCATCGTTTTTAACCACTGGAAAATTTTTGTGAAAAACATACAGGAACTCATTATTGTCTTTGAAACTCTTTTATAATGTTAGCATTATTCTAAATATAACATAAAAGTTTAAAAAACAAAAATGGAAAGGAATATAAAAATATGTTATGTAAAATAAAAATAAACATATCAATAAATATTTTTTCCAATTTTGCAAAAGAACATGCCAGGATTACTGGCCGATCTCTGGCTTTTATACTCTGAAAATTCTTGCTTATTTTTATTACTTGAAGATCATCTGTGTGACACATATTGTCAAAGTCCCACAGTAAAGAGCAATTTCTGGAATGCTACAAAAGTTACAGGCAAGTACCCAGGGAAGGTTTCCCATCCATTCATATTACAACTCTTTTACATTTGATTCCACACATAGAAAAACCTAGGCTGATTACTAAAGTAGCCATGAACAACATAAGCAAACCTGATTGTTACTTGGGTCCAGTTAACTTGCAGAATTTTCATTACATGGGAGGGTATCAGTAGGAGTTACTATGTAACGTGATGATACTGACAATGTCACACTAGTGCACACTTGTGAGTATGGCCTCTTGAAATTTCTTCTGTCTTATTTTTTTAAAGAACAGAGTACAGAGAGCCAAGTCACACAACTTGGTCCCAGGCCAGTGATACTCCTGGGGCACCTGGCATAAGCAAAGGCCAGACACACAGCAGGGAAAGATTTCCTCAAATGCAAGATGTTTTCCTAAGTACAGTATGGCATTTGGGAAAATTTTTTAAATTGTGTCTCTTTCTGCTTCTAAATTTAATTCCTTATAATGTAAGTACTGGGGTGTGCTATTTGAGTCACAAAAATTAAAGAAAATATTTTATACTTCTAAGTTTCTAAGTATTAAAAGTAGGAAAAATACTTACATTGTATGTACTTTGAGGTGAGCTCATATTTCTATAATTTATGTAAAATTGATATTCACCTAGAATTTTAATTTCACAAATATGATTCTCTTAAAAAATCATCCTAAGGTTATTCGAGAATTTGCATAGCTGATTATAACATACAGATGTTTTAGGTTTCATTTTTAATAGGAAAAATTGTAATATGCATTCTAAATGTAAAATTAAGACTTTCTGAGTTCCATTGCTAACCCTGTCAGTTTCAGCCATGTGGTTCTGGGAAAGTCTATTTTTGTTTTTTCCTCTTAGATGAGTAAACACATACCTACTAAACAGGACTGTTGAAACAAATTTGGAAAGTAAATTGATCAAAAAATTAATCAGTACTGCTTAAATATAACAAACACACTTAAAAACTTAACTCCTTAGAGAAGATGGGCATTCTAGGAAACAAAACAACAAAGGGAAAATGAAGTGACATTCATGATACCAAGGCTGATTCTACAGTGAAATTGACTGGCAGCATGGAGCTACCAAAGTCCTGTGCCCATAATCAGTCTCTATTTTTCCTGCAGTGGATGAAAATAAACCGCGAGGACACAATGTATATGAAATTAGAAGTGCCATGTCCTGAATATTAAGACCTGCAAATGGCTGCTAAGCAGTCAAGGGAGAACTGTGGGGGAGAAGTGATTTTTCCCTACCTCAGAAAAGCAAAGATATTAATTGCTGTTTAGGCTCTGAGGGTTAAAGTTCACCTGCAAAGTTGAAAACCCAGAATGTGCCTTCCATTGGTTGAGAATCCAAACACATAAAATATACATTGTTTGGTGAAACGCAAGTTTTCTAGATAAAATTGGGGAGCCACCAGAAAGTCTCAGATTCCTGGAAAACAAGAAGCTCTCAGGATCCAATGAGGATGACATTGGCTGAAATACTCAACAAAGGGGAGAACCTGTAGAGATCATAACCAGAGGTGAGGCATGCCCCCGGTTGAAGGATGCAGCCACCCACGCATCTCAAAAATTTTAACCAGAATTGCTCGTGTCTAAAAGAAATACAGGGATGAAGAGTGGAGCAGAGACTGAAATAAAGGCCATCCAGAGACTGCCCCTCCAGGAGATCCATCCCATATGCAGCCAACAAACCCAGACACTATTGCTGATGTCAAGAAGTGTTTGCTGACAGAAACCTGATATAGCAGTCTCCTAAGAGGCTCTGCCAGAGCCTTACCAATACAGATATGGATGCTTGCAGCTAACCATTGGACTGAGCATGGGGACTCCAATGAATGACATAGGGCAAGGACTGAAGGGGCTGAAGGGGTTTGTAATCCCATAGGAAAAATAATATCAACCAACCAGACTCCCCAGAGCTCCCAGGGACTAAACCACCCACCAAAGAATACACATGGAGAGACCCATGGCTCTAGCTGTAAATGTAGCAGAGGATGGCCTTATCTGGCATCAGTGGGCCGGGAGGCCCTTGGTCCTGTGAAGGCTGGATGCCCCAGTGTAGGGAAAGGCTAGGGCACTGAGGAAGAAGTTGTGGTGGGCTTCTATGAGCACCCTCATAGAAGCAGGGGAGAATGGGGGATAGGATAGGGGATTTGCATAGGGGAAACTGGGAAGGGGGATAACATTTGAAATGTAAATAAATACAATAACCAATAAAAAATTCTAAGAAGAAAAAAATGATGATATGGCTGAAATGCGTACATAAACACTAGATGTCACAATGATGCTGAAATGGAAAGAAAAAAAAGGAATACAAAAGTTGGGTCTTTCTATTGAGAAATTAGTATGCTTGATTTATTATGCTAAAAATTAAGGATTTGATGGAATAGATTCAGAGAAAGACCACAGGAGAGAATTTATGACCAAAAAAAAAAAAATTCAAAAGGTTATTGCTGATAAAAACTCAATGTTAGATTCAGGGGGCCAATCACAGTCCAACAGGATACTTAATGATGGGGTACATTCAAGATTGGTCTCAGCTTGTTAAAACAGTGCAATACTATCTGAAAGAACATCTCTGTAGTAAAGTTAAATATGAAAAGATTTCTAGCATGTGGAACCAAAGTGAAAACTTTTTATAAATTATTCCAAACTCATCATTGTCATTCAGTCTTTGCCAGTGTTATATCTATAAGCAAATTTCAATCTATCTACTTGACTTGACTATCAAGTTGATGAAAGGTAGATCAGAGAATGATTGCTTTCTCATGTGACCATGCTCTCTACATACAAGGAGAAAATAAAAAAAATCAGGGATTGTGGATTTGTTGTTGCTGTTGTTATTATTGTTGTTTTGCATTGTTTATTTATTTTGTTTTAACAGTTATTAAGGCAAGTAAACATGAGAATGAGAAAGAAAAAGACAGAAGTGATAAAAGTAGTCAGTGAAAGAAAATGATTACTACTTCGTTTCAGAGGCTAAATAAGAGCACCCAGAATAAAAGAACATATCTTGTCTCAGTGGAAGTGAAGGTCTATTCAATATTACCTTTCTTATCCTTTATGGTCAAACTTAACCTAGGAGTCAAACACAACTCCAGCCCCTAGAAGTCACCTTGTTCCACCCCAAGAGGAAAAAGAAAAATGAGAAGCACTAGTTATGTTCACAGTCTGGAGCACAGAATCACCAAAGACAGGGACCCAGTAGTAGTGAATCACAAAGACATAATTCTAGGACTCATTTCACCCAGTATATCAAATGCACTTTTCTACAGGAAATTGCGTGGCAGAGTAAAAGCAAAACACAGTTCAATAATCAGAACAACAGTCTGATATGGAAGGGGTGTTAAATTTTCAGAAACGTAAATTGTAGAGATTATGCTTAATGTTCTAAGGAATTTAGTGGGTGAAAGTTTAAAACTGCAAAAGTAGATGGTTTACATTATAGATAAATGGAAATCAATAGAAAGAATCAGCAAAAATTAAAAGTTAGTGGATAAACAAAGAAAAAGGTACTTGTTTTCTTTAATATCTACCAGAAAACATGAGTAAAGAGAGTCACTCCTAACTCAATGTAAGAAGTCATCTTTACCCTAAAAACCAAATGAGAAAATGCAGTATTGAGAAAAGAAAAGTAGATAAAAAAATCAAGTTAAGTCCAAAAAGTATAAAAAGAATTGTATCCCCAATGCAATGCAGTGAGATTTATCCTAGGTGTACAAGAATGTGTAACATTCAAATGGATCAATTAACATAAGCAATAAAGTTTTTCAATAGGCTAAAATATGACTTGGTCATATCAATAAATATGAAAAATTCTTTGATGAAACAGCATGCATTCATGATCAAAAAAATTTTCAAACTCAAAATGTTTTTTTCAACTGGATGAAAAACCTTTTCAAAACTTTGAAGCCAACTGATGGTTTCTGAGAAAGAAGGAATCACTACTGTCTTTAGTTGTATACCTCATGACTAATACCTGATCTCAAAAATGGCCCTGAGTTAATCTCAGGGGGTGGTCACAAAACAAAAGGAATAGATGTGAAAGTGAGAGGGAGATTTGTGGGACTGGAAGGAAGACAGGTAGGTCTCATAGGGAGGTGAGATAGAGTGGTCAATATACATGTTTGAAATGACTTATTTATTCGTTTGTTTGCTTGTTTAAATGCATTGCCCAAAATAACACTTAGTCATGATAAACTAAAGGTTTCTCCACAAAGATAATGAACAAATTGGGGATATCCCATATACTGGCTATTTTCAATGTTTTATTATAAATTTTAATAAAAACAACACAAAAAGAGGGGAAAAAAGCTCTAACAATTATAAAGGGAACATCAAGTTTTGTTCATAGAGGGCATGTTCTGCTCTGTAGAAAAATGACAAGGAAATCCTAGACTTAATAAGCAATTATAGCAATATCACTGTAGCAAGGTGACAGGGTGCAAGGTTAATAACCTCACTATTGTTAAGATGTCAAGTTCATGCAGCATGATCTACAGATGTGATGCAGTCACAAGTTATTTTTGTGGACATTGATTAACTGATTCTAAAATTTACAGAGAGGCCAAAATTCAGAACAGCCAACTCAACAGTTACAGAGAAAACAGAAACCAGAAAATTGACATTTTTCAATTTTAAGACTTACTGCAAAGCTAATTGAGAGAATATCATACTAGAAAAGAAAAGATTATAGAAGTGGAACAATAAAAGAGTAGGTATATTCCCTCCCAAATGACATGTGAGCATGTATGCATATGCATGTTATCATAAAATCATATAACCAACTGATCATTTATAAAAGATCAAAGTGAATACAATAAAGCAAAGACAGTGTTTCAACAGTGCTAGAGCAACTAGCATGCACTTGAACAAAAAGACAGGAGGAGGAGGCAGAAGAGGAAAAGAAGATGAGGAACAAGAGGAGGACAAAGAAAGGAGCAGGGAAAGAGAAGAATGAGGAAGATGTGTTGAGTAAGAAGAAGAGCAGGAAAGGAAGGAAGAGGAAGAAGACAGGAAGAGGAGAAAGAGGAAAAGGAGAGCTAGCAGCTAGACTCAAATTTATCTTTCATAAAAATCTATTCAAAACATAATGGGATCTGGAATCATGTAGATTCATGTAGAGCATGGGCTTACCTTGTCTAAGATCATGTTCAATTGCCCATATTAGAAAAAAAAAAGATAACAAAACAAATCAAAATTTCTCATATCTACTTGTCCTAGTTAAGTTTCCTGATGCATCAAAAAACACTAAGCAAAAAAAAAAAAATTTTTTTTTGACTTACACTTATATTTTATATTACAGTATACCACAAAGAAATGTTGCTATAGGAACTCGGGACATGAAGCTAAGAGCAGGAACTGAGGCAGAGACCACAAATAAATAGCACATATGGGCTTGCTCCTCATAGCTTGTTCAGCCCACTTTGAAAAAGCACTGCCTATATTGAGCTGGACGTGGCCATATTAATAAATTATTAATAATGACAAAGTCCCCCAAGAATGTCCATGAGTCATTCTGAAGAACAAAATTCTTCAGTAGATGGTCTTTCTTCTCGGGTGGGAGGGGTAGGAGGATACACCTAAAAACTCCACAAGATGGTATAAGAAAATGTACATCACAAGACATATATGATAATGACTTTCAGATACAGCACTAAAGAGTTGATCAGTGAAAAAAGAGGATAAAGTTCAGAATGGCTAAGATCAAAAACTCAGGAGACCACAGATGCTGGCGAGGATGTGGAGAAAGAGGAACATTCCTCCATTGCTGGTGGGATTGCAAGCTGGTACAATCACTCTGGAAATCAGTCTGGCGGTTCCTCAGAAAATTGTACATAGTACTACCTGAAGACCCGCTATACCACTCCAGAAGATGCTCCAACATGTAATAAGGATGCATGCTCCATTATGTTCAAATTCACAGACCAGAGTTCAAGAAGGAAGAAGGAAGACCAAAGTGTAGATGCTTCGGTGCTTCTTAGAAGGGAGAACAAAATACTCACAGGAGGAAATATAGCGACAAAGTATGGAGCAGAGACTGAAGGAAGGGCCACCTAGAGACTGCCCCACCTGGAGATCCATCCCTTATACAGTCTCCAAACCTGAAAGCTATTGTAAATGCCAGGAGGTGCTTGCTGACAGGAGCCTGATATAGCTGTCTCCTGAGAGGCTCTGCCAGAGCCTGACAAATATAGAGGTGGATGCTCGCAGCCAACCATTGGACTGAGCATGGGGTCCCTGATGGAGGAGTTTGAGAAGGGACTGAAGAAGCTGAGGGGGGTTGCAGCCCCATGGGGGGGGGAGCAACAGTGTCAACTGGCCATAAACCCATATCTCCTGGGGACTGGACCACCAACCAAAGAGTAGACATGGAGGGAACATGGGGCTCTGGCTGCGTATGTCGCAGAAGATGGCCTTGTTGGACATCATTGGAAGGAGTGGCCCTTGAGCCTGAGGGGGTTCGATGCCTCAGTGTACAGGAATACCAGGGTGGGAAGGTAGGAGTGGGTGGGTGGGGAAGCACCTTCATAAAGGCAGGGGAGGGGGATGGGATAGGGGGTTTCCAGAGGGGAGACCTGGAAAGGGGATAACATTTGAAATGTAAATAAAGAAAATATCTAATAAAAGGAAAAAGAAAAAAAGAAAGAAGAAAAAGAAGATAAGCTGTACTTCCTCAAAATTCAGATGTTTTGCTCTATTAGAGACAATGCCAAGGGAATATGAAAACATGTCAAAGACCAGGAGAAAATACAATATGCTTACTTTTTAAAAAAGGTATTCAAAATGCAAGGAAATATTATGACATCACCCCCCCAAAAAAGTTTCATTTTAAAATTAGTAAACAGGCACTATTACAAAGAAGACAGACCCACAGAAAATAGCTATATGCAAAGATGCATAACATCACATGGCATTCAGAGAATGCAATTCATGATAGACACCATTTCAGCTCCATTACAACAGCCAAACCTCCATCAACTGATGTTGAACACTCATGAAGAAAAAGCAAAAGGAATCTTCTTTCTTCACTGATGACAAGAAAATGAGCACAGTCACTTTAAAAGACAATTTTGACAATTTGTTACAAATCTCCATATTCTTAGCATAAAATCCAGCCATGTTTCAGCTTATTATTACCCAAAGGAGTTTAAAACATGCTCAGACAGAAACCTTCTCATATGATGTTTCTAGAAACCTCATTCTTACTTGCCAAAACTTGGAAGCAACCAAGATGTCCAACAGTCAGCAAGTAAAAACATACACACAGTGAAATACTATTCAGTGGTAAAAGGAAATGATTTTTAAGACATGAAAAACATGGAAAGAACACAAATGTGCATTTTTAAAGAAGCCATCCTATAATGATCATATTCTGAAAATTTCTTGTTATTGGCATCTTGGTAAAGGAAAAACGTGAAGACAATAAATGTGATAGGTAGAAGATATGAGAAAGAAAATATTTCTTAAAGATTTTTTAAATAAAATAAAATTATATCCTTTTCTGCTGCCCCTTTCTTCTGTCCAGCTTTTCCCAGCTGCCTGTGCTCATGCCCCTCTCATGCCACTCCCATCCCCAAGTGGATAGCCATTTTTCTTTATTGTTGTTCATACACACACATACGCATGTGTATGAGAAATATATAGATACAACCCTCTAAGTCCGTTTTTGTTTGCTGTGTGTATATGGCATCAGGGCTGACCAAAGTGGTTGTACAAGTGTGCTCTCCCACCAGCAATGGAGGAGTGATGGGAAGGGGGGAGAGAGGAAGCTAAGACTGAGGATGGAAATTGTTGGGGGAATCTCTAGGATTATAGGGAGACCTAGATGAAGGAGGATATGGGGAGTCTATGGGATAAAAGTGTTCCACTTATTGCTCCACTTCGTTGAAAGTGTTTATCAGCTGTAGGAGTTCTCGGGTAGAATTTTTGTGGTCACATATGTATACAATCATATCATCTATGACTAGCAATACTTTGACTTCTTACTTTCTAGCTGTCCTACTACAGCAAATCCTGGATGCTGTAACACAGCAAAAGCACAAAAAGATGACCTTAGTTCCAATCTTATAAAGATGATAGAGGCCTCTAAAGAGGAAATAAATACATCGCTTAAGGAAATGCAGGACACTATAATCAAAGAGCTGAAGGAAATGAATAAAACTGTTTAAGACTTGAAAATAGAAATTTTAAAAAATCTGCAAACAGAGGAAATCCTAAAGATAGAAAACCTAAGAAAGAAAACAGAAAATACAGAAACAAGCATCATTCACAGAATACAAGCAAAGGAAGATAGAATCTCAGGCATAGAAGATACAATAGAGGAAACGGATACATTTATATGTTAGTCAAAAAAATGGTAAATCTAAAAGTTCCTGACACAAAACATCCAATAAATATTGGACACTATGAAAAGACCAAACCTAAGAATAGTAGGAATAGAAGAAGTGGAAGATTCTCAGGTCCAAGGCCCAGAAAATATTTTCAATAAAATTATAGATGAAAACTTTCCAAACCTAAAGAAAAAATATATTTATCAATATAGAAGAAGCTTATAGATATCAAATAGATTGAAACAAAAAAGATAATCCTCCTGCCACATAATAATCAAAGCACTAAATGTACAGAACAAAGAAACAATATTAAAAGCTGCAAAGGAAAAGGCCAGGTAGACTATAAAGGCAGACATATCAGAATTACACCTGACTTCTCAACAGAGACTCTAAAAGCCAGAAGGGCCTGGACAGATGATCTGCAGTCTCTATGAAACCACAGATGACAGCCCATATTGCTATGCTCAGCAAAACTTTAAATCACCATCAATAGAGAAAACAAGATATTCCAAGAATAAACTAATTTAAACAACATTTATCTACAAATCCAGTCCTATAGAAGATACTAGAAGAAAAACTCCAGTCCAAGGAAGTTAACTGCACTCAAGAAAACACAAGAAATGAATTACTGCACACCAGCAAATCCACAAGAAAGGAAGTATACACACACACACACACACACACACACACACACACACACACACAAACACAACCACCATTAACACCAAAATAACAGGAATTAACAATCATTGAACAATAATATCTCTCATCATCAATGAACTCAATTCCCAGTTCCCCAATAAAATGACACAGGATAAGAGAATGGATGTGAAAACAGGGTCCATCATTCTTCTGCATACAAGAAACACACCTCAGAAACAAAGATAGACACTACCTCAGAGAAAAGGGTTGAAAAAGGTTTTCTAAGTAAATGGACCCAAGAAATAAGCTGGAGTAGCCATTCTAGTATCTAGTAAAATAGACTTTCAACCAAAAATAATCAAAAGAAATGAGGAAGGACACTTCATACTCATCAAATGAAAAAAATCCACCAGGAGGACTTCTCAATTCTGAATATCTACACCCCAAATGCAAGGGCACCCTCATTAAGAAAAGAAGCGTTACTAAAGCTAAAATCACACATCAAGCCCTATGCATTAGTAGTGGAAGACTTCAACCTTCCACTGTCATCCAGACAGATACTAAACAGAAAATAATAGAACTAAGCAGACATTATAAAACAAGTGGACCAATCAGATATCTACAGAACATTTCACCCAAACAAAAAAGAATATACTTTCTTATCAACATCTCATAGAAATTTCTTCAAAATGGACCACATAGTTGGTCACAGAGCAAGTTTCAACAGATATCAGAAAATTGAAATAATCCCTTATATCATATCAGACCATCACTGGTTAAAGTTGACCTCATCAACAGCAGAAACAACAGAAAGCCTACAAACTAATGGAAACTGAACAACTCTGTACTCGATGACCACTGGGTAGGGAGGAAATAAAGAAAATTAAAGACTTTCTAGAATTCTATGAATTCAATATACACAAACTTATGGGATACAATGAAATCAATGCAAAGCGGAAAGTTCATAGCACTAAGTACCTTGATAAAGAAATTGGAGATATCTTATATGAGTAACTTAACAGCACACCTGAAAACTCTAGAACAAAAAGAAGGAAGCATACCCGAGAGGAGTGAATGCAGAAAATAATCAAACTCAGAGCTGAATTTAACAAATTTCAAACAAAGAGAACAATACAACGAACCAACAAAACCAGAGCTGGTTCTTTGAGAAAAATCAATAAGATGGACAAACCCTTAGCCAAACTATCTAAAAGTTAGAGAGACAGTATCCAATTTAACAAAATCAGAAATGAAAAGGGATAGATAACAACAAAAACTGAGGAAATTCAAAACATCATTATTAGCTCTTACTCTAAAAGCCTGTACTCTACAAAATTGGAAAATCAACACAAAATGGATTATTTTCTAGACAGATACTGCTTATCAAAGTTAAATCAAGATCACATAAACTATATAAACAGTCCTATAACCCTTAAGAAAATAGAAGCAGTCGTTAAAAGTCTCACAACCCAAAAAGAAAAGCCTAAGGTCAGATGGTTTTAGCACAGAATTCTATCATCCTTTCAAAGAAGAGCTAATACCAATACTCTACAATTTCACAAAATAGAAACAGACAGAACACTGTCAAACTTACTCTATGAGACTACAGTCACTCTAATACCTAAACGACACAAAGACTCAACAAAGAAAGAGAATCTCAGACCAAGTTTCCTTATCGACACTGATGAGAAAATACTCAATAAAATACTTGCAAATGGAATTCAAGAACACATCATAAAATCATCCACCATGATCAAGTGGGCTTCTACCCAGAGATATAGGGATGGTTTAATATATGAAAATTCATCAATAGAATCCACTATATAAACAAACTGAAAGAGAAAAAAACCCTGCCAGCTGGTTCACAGGCAAGCCCAGTGGCCACTAGGTCTGTCCTGATCCCTCTGCACACCATCCTCCTGTCCATACCTCTAACCACAATCCCTGATGTCTATAGCCACTAGCAACTACCAGTGAGATCCCTACCCCAACTCCCTGCCTGAATGCCCCTCTGGGCAAACCCAGAACTAGCAAGCTCTGCCCTGCCCCCTCTGCATTCCATTTCCCAGGTCACCACTCTGCCTGATTCCCTGGATGACCGCTGCTGCCCAGGACAAATAGAGGACTACAACCGTCAAGGACTACTAGTTCTGCCTGCATCCCCGGAAGCCTGCTGCCACCCCAGCTCTACCTTCAATTCTAGAGCACTGCTGACATAGGGGACTACGTGGCATGGATAAAATGGCCATTTTTACTATGTTGATCTTACCCATTCATAAGCGTGGGAGGTCTCTCATCTTTTGATATCCTTCTCAATTTCTTTCTTCAGAGATGTAAAGTTCTTGTCATATAGATCTTTCACTTGCTTCACTAGCTTTACAACATGATATTTTATATTATCTGTGGCTACTGTGAAGTAGTTTCTCTCCCTAACTTCTTTCTCAGCCCATTTATCATGTCTATAAAGAAGGGCTACTGATTTCTTTAATTTTGTATCCAGCCACTTTGTTGAAGGTGTTTATCAGCTGTAGGAGTTCTCTGGTAGAATTTTTGGAGTCACTTGTGTATACTATCATATTATCTGCAAATATCAATACTTTGATTTCTTCCTTTCCAATTTGTATCCCCTTGATCTCCCTTGGTCATCTTATTGCTAGGATTTCAAGTACTATATTGAAGAGACAGAAAGAGTGAACAGCCTTATCTTCTTCCTGATTTCAGAGAAATTGGTTAAGTGTCTCTCCATCTAATTTGATGTTGGCTATGAGCTTTCTGTATGTTGTTTTTGTAGTGTTTAGGTATGGGCCTTGTATCCTTTATCTCTCCAAAACTTTAACAGAGTTCTTATTGAAAGTTTCGTGTTCATGGCAGACATTTTAATATTTTGTTAATGGCTTGTGTTTGTACTTGTGGTTTCTTTTTCATTAAAGTGTAGCTTCATTTGTTTTCTTTCTAGAGTCTTTTGGCTGTGCTTATTCTTCAGCTCAAAGTATTTCTTTCTGTATTCTGTTTAGTAGTTTTTCTGGGATACGAATTTTTAAGGATGTTTGAATCATGGAAAATTTTTTGTTCTCCTTTAACTACAGCAAATAATTTTTCTAACTATGGTATTTTAAGTTGGCAGACATAGTGTTTAGAATTTGGAGTAGATTGTTTCAAGGTCTTCTGGATTTCCTAGTTTCCATTGAGAATGCAGATGTTATTCTGATGGGTTTCCCTTATAGGTGACTTTTGGTTTTTCTCTTATACTTTTCAGTATTTTTTTTTTATCTATATATTTAGTGCTTTGGTTATGATATATGGTAGAGTGAGTTTTTTTAATTGGTCTTGTCTAGTTGGGGTTCTATGTGCTTTTCGAATCTGTATGGGTATGTCTTTCCTTGGTTTGGAGAAGTTGTTTCTTCTATAAATTTGTTAAAGATATTTTGCCATTGATCTGAAATTCTTCTCCTCCTTCTATGCCTATCATTTGAAGATTTGATCTTTTGTTTATGTTTTACATTTCCTATTTGTTCCTATCCTG
This sequence comes from Uromys caudimaculatus, assembly GCA_028551405.1. Lineage (NCBI taxonomy): Eukaryota > Metazoa > Chordata > Mammalia > Rodentia > Muridae > Uromys > Uromys caudimaculatus. The sequence goes on from CM052701.1 coordinate 110,611,294, forward strand.
GGCTTTTAATTTTTTTCATTTTCTTTGCTTATTTATTCTAGATCTAATTTATCTTTGAATCCTAATAGTCTAATTCTGCCTGGTTTATGTGATTTGTAAGGCTTTCCTGTGAATTTGCTAGTTGAGATATTGAGTTTTTCAATTTCATCTTTAATTTGGCTTGTATTTTCAGATTTTATTTCTTTATTGAATTTAGTGTTCAAATCCTAGATTATTTCAGTTGTTTCATTCAAGTACATGTATTTTATTTTCTTAAACATCATTGGAGAGTTACTATTATCTTCTTGGAGTTCAATTGTCTATCCATGTCTTCTGTAAATTCTATGAATGCTTTGGCAAAGTTTCTTAATTTTCTTAAATTATGTATCTTCAGTCTCTACAATGGTACTTTCATTAGAAAATTCTTCAGTAGAATGAGTAGGATTGAGAAAGACATGATGGTTTGGCCATTGTTGTATGTTAGGAAGAGGAGAAGAATTTGACCTGGGTGTAAGAACTGGCAAAGTGTGTGACCAGAGGTAGGTCTGGTAGATGCATATTTTAATTGGGCCAGGGAAAGGTGGCTCCCAAGCCATGAGTCCAGAGCTAGACAAATGGAGAGGGTTTGAGGATTGAAAGTCTGGAACTAACCTGGATTTACAGATGGTGGAAGAGTTGGGGAAAGTGGGAAAGTTGAGGGAGTGACTTACCTAGGAAAGGTATAAATAGGACTTCTGGGCTTCTGGTCTCAAACAAGACCTTTTTGCAAATAGTGGAGAATTGAGGGAGAAGAACCAACTTTTAATAGCAAAACAGTCTGATATAACGTTAAGTGGTAGGTACTTTATTGTACATTTGCCAAAATTAATTGAATATGCCACACTCATAGGTCCTAAAGTAACCTATAGATTTCACATAGTGATGTCATTTCAGGGTGAAAAAAGAAGTAAACCATTCTTTTGGGTAAGAGTGGCATCAGGAATGGTTGTGCATATTTGGGCACTCCAGTCTTCCCATTGTCTATAGACTTAATGCTTCTTTAAATGATAAGCTATATTAGCTTACAGGCTCTCCAAGCTGAGTCTCCATCTCAGTTTCCTTGCTCTCTGAACTCTTTCCCACTAACACAAATTTGCCTTTTGACTTTATAGCCCATTTTTGAACACCCTAAAAAGGCTATTGTTTTTTGTAGGTAAGCTATTACTTCTTCTGTCAAATAATAAACTCTAGCATTTTGTTCCCAAGTGTGGAACATAGTTCAGCAAAATAAAATGTGCAATCATAAAGTCTGTTTGGACTTTGATTTGGTGTTAGAAAAAAATCAGCTTTTAAGTCTTGTCCTTTCTCACCATTAGCAATATAATTATCAAGGAAATGTTTAAACACTCTGTGTTTTACTTCCTCTTTCTAATAATACCTACAATAGTGCTTGCAACACAGGTGCCATATAAATGAGATATTGTATATAGCCATTAATATGTCGAATTGTGCCTGTTGTGTAGCAAACATTCACTCAGTTTATATTTAAACAAAATTTTGTTTCAACATTTTAAAAATATGAAGTGTTTTTGATGCCTGTAAATTATCTCATGCCAACTATGATACTCACTTACTTTGAGTAAAGAAAATTTATTTATCACCCTTCTACTGAAAACTGAATTTCTCAGACTGCATTGTCAGTTTGGTAGTGCATAGTTCCAGTGAGTAGGAGACAACATCAAGGGGTAGGATGCTGGAGAAAATAAATTCAAGTAAGGAAGATAAATCTCACTTTTGTCTCTCTCTATTCAGCAGCAGCAAACACTGAATATATTCTCCTTCTGTAAACTTGACTTTTATTCACCAGATTTAATTGTCATTTCAGAGACTTACTGCTTAATAAGCTCATCCTTATTATATTTTTCTGAACTCTGGCTGTCTCATTCAAGTCAGCTGTTCTGGCTCAAACTCCTTTCCTTAAGTTGATCAATTTAATCTGGCTTTTCTCAACTTCTCTGTGAAGTGCTCTGATTGGTCTCAAACTATCTCTGGCAATTTGTTTTAATCTTCTGGCTTCTTCTTGTTCACTGGCTTTAACTGCCTGCGCTGACCTGCCCTGACTGAACTCACAAACAAGCTCAACTCTGCTGCACTGCACTGCCTCCCAACTGGCTGAACAGAACTGATTCTCTCTCAGTGTGCTGCTCTTAAATAACTTTTCTCCTGAGAGTTGGGAGGATCCTATCCCTGACTCATTCTGTCAAATCTTTCCCTGATTCATCACTTTGTCTTCAGCTCAATTAGATGTCATCGTTTGGGATTGAAGGTCTATACTAAAGGATTCCAGCCAGAAAGTTAAATACATGTAATAAAGGATTTCAGGCAGAGGGATTACAGGTATATACTAAGGCTGAGTCTAAATTTCATCCGGACCTCAAACACAGACCTCCAAGTTCTTTTAATGCCATGTTACTGGATTAAAATTCTTCTACATACTTCCATGATGCCAGCTTTTCTACAATGCATCCTCCTTGTATTCACCAGTAAGCCTCCCAAACTCTAAGACTCTGGTAACAACACACTCTCCCTAATCTAACAGTCCTGAGTATGGTAGCATCTCTATCTATAACAAAGTCTTTTTGTCAAACCGTTGTTTGCTTTCTAGCTCACAATAACGTAGTAACTGGCTTCCTATACTAACTTTCCCTACTGCACTACATGGTACGCACTGAGTTTTATGAGTCAGTTGTTTTGCCATTGTGGATTTTGGAAGACCAAGATCAAGGAACAAGTATAAGGGCTCCTGCTGAGGGCTGAGGAGGAAGTTGCCCCATGCCTGTCTCACAGCTTATGGTGATTTGTCAGTGACATTTGGTTTGTAAAACCATCACCACAATCTCTTCTTCATGTTGAAAAGGCATCTCCCTTCTGTTTGTGTCTGTATCTGAATTTCCACTCGTTAGGATGATATTGTCCATATTTGACTAGGGACACTTCAGTATAACTGGATCATATTTAATTGCATCTGCTATGGCCTGATTTTCAAGCAAGGTCATATCATAAGGACTAAGGGTTAGGATTTCAAGTTAATTTGTGAGGACACAGCTCTCACAATAACCAGGTCAGATGTATATTGAGAGAACTTAATTTTTTAATGTTCTCCTTTGAATGTGGTCCTTTTCAACATGAAAAAAAGGAAAAATGGAGAAAAGAAACCTGTGTCTTTTGTTTCTTTGAAGACAGTCCGGGAAAAGGGAAATTCAGATGTAATTAATTCTTTTCTTCATTTCTAACCCTAGTACTATGCGATTGTTGAATATATCAGTTTATGATTCACCTATATTCCAGTACTGAATGATGTAACTGCATATAATTTATGATTGCTCTTCCAATTAGTTGGGTTCTTTAAAAAGTCAGGTCACTTGAAGAAAGTCTGAAAGCTTATTAATTAGAATCATGTAAGATGGACTGGCATTATATGCCTCAACTGTAAAAGGTATAGTAGAAGCAAAAGGAGCAGATTTGCTACATAGAAAGAATACACAGGCTATAAGAGAAGAGGTAGAAAATTGGGCAAAAATACAATGAGTTTATGTCATACAGTCTATGGAAGAAGAAGACCACAATACTATTAAGGTGGCCTAGTAAGTGGAAAAGAGAGAAGTATTAACTCAGATAAATAGTTTGCAATCAAGTGCAATAAACTGACATATAAACTTCAGAAGCAAAGTTCTTGTAAGAAAATTATTATATTTCAAGTTTTTAAAGTTCTATCTTAGGCAGAGACAGGCAGATTTCTGAGTTCGAGGCCAGCCTGGTCTACAGAGTGAGTTCCAGGACAGCCAGGGCTACACAGAGAAACCCTGTCTCGAAAAACCAAAACAAACAAACAAAAAAAAGTTAAAGTTCTACTCTTATTATTTTAATTGTGTGTGTGCGTGCGTGCACGTGTCAGCACAGGTGCCTACCCAGACAGTAAGTATTGAATCTTCTGAAAGCTGAAGTTAAGCATGGTTAGGTAATAGCTAGTGTATATGCTATAAACTAAACATTTCTCCTCTGCAGAGTACTATGCATTTTTAAATACTGCATAATCCTCCAGCCCCCAGAAAATGATTTTTGATTTGCATTTGCATTTTGATGAAGGAAAAGAAACATAGATATTTGGGACTTGGTAAGTACTTTGTAAGAGTAAATTAAGTTGACTACTAGTACTGACTCAAGGCTAAACTGACATAGAATATATTCATATTTGAAATTAGTTTATGGCAATAAATGCAAAACTGCTAATCTCAGAATATAGATATCCCAAAAGTGTTCTTAATGTTCTGTATCAGTAGGAAAGGAAGTACCTCATTCTCAATGGCTCATAGAACCCCCAGTTTGTAAAGGGTTAAATTCGTTTTGGCACTCGTAGTTATTTTAAAATTCACCACTACACAAATTTGTAGAGGAATTTTATTCCAGCAACATGGCTGCTCATGCAAGGGATTACATCTAAAGATATGAATTGACTGGGATGCCAGTTCATCCCCTGGATTTACAATATGATCTAGTTGGAATACAAACAGCCTTAGCACACACTTTTTTTGTGTGTGGTACTTTATTTATTTACATTTCAAATGTTATTCCCTTTCCAGGTTTCCCCCCATTCACAGAAACCTTTATTCCTTCCCTCCCTCCCCTGCTTCTATGAGGGCGTTTCTTCACCCCCACCCACCCACTCCAGCCTCCCTGCCCTCGAATTCCCCTACACTGCAGCATCCATCAAGCCTTCATAGGACCAAGGGCCTCTCCTCCCATTGATGCCTGACAAGGCCATCCTCTGCTACATAAGCAGCTGGAGCCATGGGTCCCTCTATGTGTACTCCTTGATTGGTGACTTAGTTCCTGGGAGCTCTGGGGTATCTGGTTGGTTGATATTGTTGTTCTTCCTATGGGGATTTAAACCCCTTCAGCTCCTTCAGTCCTTTCTCTAACTCCTCCATTGAGGACCACACGCTCAGTCCAATGGTTAGCTGCCAGTATCCTGAGTGAGGTAACCCAATAACAAAAGAACACACATGCTATGCACTCACTGATAAATGGATATTAGCACAAAAGCTCAGAATACAGAAGATACAATTCACAGACCATATGAAGTTCAAGAGGAAGGAAGACCAAAGTGTGGGAGCTTTGGTCCTTCTTAGAAAGGGGAACAAGAGTCTGAGCCACAGTGCTCCAAAGCCAAATAGCACCAGGAAAAAGCTAGCCTCCCAAGAGTGTGGACAAGCCTGTGAGTGGAGGTTAGACAAGCACCAATGCTCAGCAGGACGCACCCAGAACCCTCAGGACACAGGGACTGAGGAGCAATCTGTTTACATCTATGGTCAGGGACCTCAGTCTGTGTCAAAGTGCTCCATATCCAAATAGCACAGGGAAAGAACTAGACTCCCAGGAGTGTGGAAAAGTCTGTGAGTGGGGGGTAAGGCCAGCACCTCTGCTCAGAGGGACCGGTCTGGAATCCTCAGGACACAGGGACTGAGGAGTGGCCTTCCAGTTTCCTTCTACAGCCAGAGAGCTGATCCTGTGACACAGGGCTCCATACTCAAATAGTGTCAGGAGAGAGCTGGTCTCCCAGGAGTGCTGACATACCTTTGAGCACAGGAAGACCACCATTTCTGTTCAAATTCCTCAATCAAGAGGGACCCTCGCAGAGCCATTAGGACACAGGGACCAAGGAACAGCTGGGGACAGGATCCTTCTGGTTTCTGTCTGCATCCCACAGCTAATCCTATACTACAGCTCTCCAAACACAAATTCCTCTTACAGAGAGCTGGTTTCCAAGGAGTACTTACTCAGAGGCTTGCAGGAGGAACAAGCCACAGTCAGAGAGAGCAAGACCAGTTAACACCAGAGATAACCAGATGGCGAAAGGCAAGGGCAAGAATATAAGGAACAGAAACCAAGGCAACTTGCCATCATCAGAACCCACTTCTCCCAACACAGTGAGCCCTGGATACCTCAACACACCAGAAAAGCAAGACTCAGATTTAAAATCACATATCATGATGATGATGGAAGAGTTTAAGAAGGAAATAAATAACTTCCTTAAAGAAATACAAGAGAACACAGGTAAACAGCTAGAATCCCTTAAAGAGGAAACAGAAAAATCCCTTAAGGAACTTAAAGAATTACAGGAAAGCACAACCAAACAGGTGAAGGAAATGAACAAAACCATCCAGGAACTAAAAATGGAAATAGAAACAATAAAGAAATCACAAAGGGAGACAACCCTGGAGATAGAAAACCTAGGAAAGAGATCAGGAGTCATAGATGCAAGCATCACCAACAGAATACAAGAGATAGAAGAGAAAATCTCAGGTGCAGAAGATAACATAGAAAACTTTGACACACAGTCAAAAAAATGCAAAATGCAAAAAGCTCCTAACCCAATACATCCAGGAAATTCAGGACACAATGAGAAGACCAAACGTAAGGATAATAGGTATAACAGAGAGTGAAGATTCCCAAGTTAAAGGGCCAGTAAATATCTTCAGCAAAATTATAGAAGAAAACTTTCTTAACCTAAAGAAAGATGCCCATGGACATACAGGAAGCCTACAGAACTCTAAATAGACTGGTCCAGAAAAGAAATTCCTCCTGTCACATAATAATCAAAATACTAAATGCACAAAACAAGGAAAGAATATCAAAAACAGTAAGGGAAAAATGTCAAGTAACATATAAAGACAGACCTATCAGAATTACACCAGACCTCTCACCAGAGACTATGAAAGCTAGAAGATACTGGGCAGATCTCATACAGACCCTAAGAGAAAACAACTGCCAGCCTAAGCTGCTATACCCAGCAAAACTCAATTACCATATATAGTGAAACTAAGATGTTCTATGACAAAAGCAAATTTATACAATATCTTTCCACAAACCGAGCCCTACAAAGGATAGTAGACAGAAAATGCCAAAATAAGGAGGGAAACTTCACCCTAGAAAAAGCAAGAAAGTAATCTTTCAACAAACCCCCCAAAAAAGATAGCCACACAAATGTGAAAACAACAGAAAGCAACAATCACTATTCCTTAATATCTCTTAACATCAATGGACTCAAATCCCCAATAAAAAGGCATAGACTAAAAAACTGGATACATAAACATGACCCAACATTTTGCTGCATACAGGAAAGGCACCTCAGGGTTAAAGACAAATGCTACCTCAGAGTAAAGGGCTGGAAAACAATTTTCCAGGAAAATCGTCCCAAGAAACAGGCTGGAGTAGCCATTCTAATATCAGAAAAAATCAACTTTCAACCAAAAGTCATCAAAAAAGATAAGGAAGAACACTTCATACTCATCAAAGGAAAAATCTACCAAGAAGAACTCTCAATTCTGAACATCTATGCTCCAAACACAAGGGCACCCACATTCATAAAAGAAACTTTACTAAAGCTCAAAGCACACATTGTACCTCACAAAATAAAAATGGGAGACTTAAACAACCCCACTTTCATCGATGGAAAGATCTTGGAAACACAAACTAAACAGAGAGACAATGAAACTAACAGAAGTTATGGACCAAATGGACTTCACAGGTATCTATAGAACATTTCATCCTAAAATCAAAAGAATATACCTTCTTCTCAGCACCTCAATGTACTTTCTCCAAAATTGATCACATAATTGGTCACAAAATAAATCTCAACAGATATAAGAAGATTGAAATAATCCCATGCCTCCTATCAGACCACTAAGTATTAAGGCTGGTCTTCAATGGCAAAAACAAAAAGCCAACATAAACATGGAAGCTGAATAATCCTCTACTCAATGATAACTTGGTCAAGGAAGAAAAAAAGATAGAAATTAAAGACTTCTTGGGGCAGGTTACTGACCTCATCGAATCATTTTTTCTTTCTCTTCTTAACAAGGATAAGAATACCCACAACCTGAAGCCGTAGAGTTAACAAAGACCATGTTCTAGGCAGTTCCCTCAGTATCCTCTGCAAAATGGTACTCCCTCAGTGGTGGCATGCCCCAGCTGCTGTTCGTACTGTTTTTCCTTCCTTTCTCCTTAAGATTCATTGAAGCACAGAAGTGCAAACTTGAGCTATAAGATAAGCCTACTATTCGTTGTAATCCCATATCTTTCCTACACTAGCTAAGGGACCTTAAGACCAAGGCATCTGACCTCTGGGTGCCTGTTTATTTGTGAAACTGCTATCACTGAAGTGCCTTCTTCCCAATGTGATGGAAAGGTTGAGTGAAGTAATCCTTATAGAGTGGTAAGCTGGCTAACATGCTAGGTGCTCAGCCAGTGCTAGCCAGTCCTGAGTTACTATTACAAGCTCATTTTATTATAAAATAGTGTTTGTTTATTTGCCCTTTACATCTTCTTCCAACTCCATCTCTTGTGTGTTTATGCTTTTCATTCTGCCCTCAGTAAGACCTACGTGCGCTTGTCTATTTCTCTCTTCTCCTCTCCTCCCCTCTCCTTTCCTCTCCTTACATCCCTCCATCCCTCCCTCCCTCCATTTTTACATACTCATTTATAAATCCCTTGCTAAATAACTTAAATCTCTATCCATGGCTTTAGGCTTTTTTCTTTATGTGGATATCCCACTAGCCTCTCAAATTGAGTAGGTTTTGCATGAGT
>CM052701.1:110620397-110643522 GCA_028551405.1 Uromys caudimaculatus
GGAATGGGTGGGCGGGTAGGTGGGAGGAGGAATTCCCTCACAGAGGCGGGGAGGGGGAGGGGACACGGGGTTTCCAAAGAAAAGGGGAATCATCGGAAATGTAAATAAAGTATCAAAAATAAAAAAAAAAATTAAAAAAAAACAACTCATCAAAATCATCAGTCACCATGATGAAGGCTTCAGCCCAGGAATGCTGGGATGGTTCAATATACAAAAATCCATTAATGCAATCCATTATGTAAACAAATTCAGAGAAAAAAATCACATGATCATCTCATTAGATGCTGAAAAAATCTTTAACAAAATACAATACCCCTTTGTGTTAAAAGTATCAGAGAGATCAGGAAATAAAAGGCCATACCTAAACATAATAATAAAAGCAATATACACCAAACCAACAGCCAATATCATAATAAATGGAGAGATACTTGAAGCAATCCTACTAAAATCAGGGACAAGACAAGGCTGCCCACTCTCCCCATATCTATTCAATATAGTACTCAAAGTTTTAGCTAGAGCAGTGGACAACAAAAGGAGATGAAGGTGATGCAAATTGGCAAAGAAGTCAAAGTATCACTATTTGCAGATGATATGTTTGTATTCATAAGTGTCTCCCAAAATTCCACCAGAGAATTCCTACAGCTGATAAAAAATTTCAACAAAGTGGCAGGATATAAATTAATTCAAACAAATCAGTAGCCTTCTTTTATACAAATGATAAGCAGGCTGAGAAAGAAATTAGGAAAACAACACCCTCACAATAGCCACAAATAATATAATGTAAAATATATCTTAGTGTAACTCTACCCAAACAACAAAAAAGATTTATATGACAAGAGCTTCAAATTCCTGAAGAAAGAAATGAAGACATCAGAAGATGGAAAGATCTCCCACGTTCATGAATTGGTAAGATTAACATAGTAAAAATGTCCATCCACCAAAAGCAATCTACATATTCAACACAATCACCATTAAAATACCAACACAATTCTTCACAGACATGTAAAGAGCAATTCTTAATTTCCTATGGAAAAACAAAAACCCCAGGATAGCAAAAACAATTTGCAACAATAAAAGAATTACTGGGGGAATAACCATCCCTGACCTCAAGCTGTACTGCAGACCTATAGTGATAAAAATCAAATGGTATTGATATAGAAACAGACAGATAAATCAATGAAATAGAACTGAAGTCCCAGAAATAAACCTACACACTTGTGGGCACTTGATCTTTGAAAAGGGATCTAAACACATACAATGAAAAAAAGAAGGCCTCTTCAGTAAATGGTGCTGGTCTAACCTGCAGTCTGTATGTAGAAAATGAAAATACATCCACATTTATCACCTTGCACAAAGCTCAAGTCCAGGTGGATCAAGGACCTCAACATAAAACAAGACACATTGCATCTAATAGAAGAGAAAGCGGGAAAGAGCCTTGAACTCATTGGCATTGGGGGAAATTTCCTGAACAGAACACCAAAAGCTTAGACTCTGAAATCAACAATTGATAAATGGGATCTCATGAAACTAAAAAGCTTCTGTAAGGGAAAAGACACCATCAATAGGACAAACTGGCAACCTACAGATTGGGAAAATATCTTCACTAACCCTATCCTATAGAGGGCAAATGTCTAAAATATATAAAGAACTAAAGAAGTTAACCTCCAATAAAACAAATAACCTTATTAAAAATACAGTACAGAGCTAACCAAAGAATTCACAACAGAATCTTAAATGCCTGAGAAGCACAGAAGAAATGTTCAACATCCTTAGTCATCAGGGAAATGCAAATCAAAATGACCCTGAGTTTCCACCTCACACCAGTCAGAATGGCTAAGATCAAAAACTCAAGTGACAGCACATGCTGGAAAAGATGTGGATAAAGAGGAACACTCCTCCATTGCTGGTAGGATTGCAAGCTGGTACAGCTACTCTGGAAATTGATCTGGCAGTTCCTCAGAAAATTGGAAATAGTGCTACCTGAAGACCCAGCTGTACTACTACTGGGCATATACCCCAAAAAATGCTCCAAAATATAACAAGGACACATGCTCCACTATGTTCATAGCAGCCTTATTTGTAATAGCCAGAAGTTGGAAACAACCCAGATATCCCTCAACAGAGGTACATTTACACAGTGGAATACTACTCAGCTATTAAAAACAATGACTTCATGAAATTCTCAGGCAAATGGATGGAACTAGAAAATATCATCCTGAGTGAGATAACCCAGTCACAAAATAACACACATGGTATGTATTCAATGATAAGTTTATATTAGCCAAAAAGTAAAACATACCTAGGATACCACGGACTGTAAGAAGTTTAACAAGCCGAAAGGCCCAAGTGAGGATATCTCAATTCCACTCAGAAGGAGGATGAAAATAATCATAGGAGTCAGAGTGAGGGAGGGACCTGGGTGAGAGAGGAGAGGTGGAGGGGAAAGGGGAACAGGGTCAGTTATGGGGCCTGGACAGGAAAGAAGTCCAGAGGACCAGCAGAATGAATGGAAATATGCTTTCTGAGGGGAGGGGTTATGGAGGACTCTCTAAAAAATACCAGAGACCTGGGAGGTGAAAGACTCTCAGGACTCAATGAGGGGTTGACCTTAGCCAAAATGCTCAAATGTTGGGAGCCGAAACTCGAAGAATACACCTGCAGTGGATAGACAGGGCCTTAAATGAAGGGATGGGGTTAACAACAGTCAAAATTTCTGACTCAGAGTTGTTCCTGGCTAAAAGAACTGTGGGGACAAAAATGGAGAAGAGACTGAGGCAAAGGCTGTCCAGTGACCCAGCCCAACTTGTGATCTATTTCATGGGGGTACACCAAGGTCTGACACTATTACTGATGCTATGATGTACTTACAGACAGTAGCCTAGCATGGCTGTCCTCTGAGAGACCTAACCAGCAGCTGATTGAAACAGACACAGATACTTACACCCAATCATTGGACTGAAGTCAGGGACCCCTATAGTTGAATTAGGGGAAGAATGGAAGAAGCAGAAGACAAGGGCGACCCCATAGGAAGACCAGCAGTATCAACCAACCCGAATCCCTGGGAGATCCCAGGTGCTGAGCCACCAACCAGGCATCATACAGGAGCTGGCCCGAGGCCCCCAGCACATGTATAGCAGAGGACGGCCTGGTCTGGCCTCAGTGAGAGAAAATGCACCTAATCTTGGAGAGACTTGAGGCCCCAGGGAGGATAGAGGTCTGTTGTAGGGAGACAGGAAGAGGGAGGAATGGGATGGGGAGCTGTGGGAGGGGGGCAGGGAGGAGGGCAGGGAGGACAGGGCAGGGAGGGTGGCAGGGAGGAGGCAGTGGCTGGACTGTAAATAAATAAAATAATAATAAAAATGAAATTAGATCAATATCTCTCACTCCGCTCAAAAATTAGGCAAAGCATGTTAATATATAAGCATTGCCAAGAACCTTCTGTAGAGGACTTTAACAACATAACAAATAATCCCCAAAACTGACAAATAGGATTGCATGAAACTAAAAAGCTTCTGCTTAGCAATGGAGACAGAATGAAGAGATAGCTATTGAATGGGAGGAATAACTTTACCAACTATAAATCAGATAAAGCACTCATTTAAATTATACAAAGAGCCGGGCAGTGGTGGCACACACCTTAATCCCAGCACTTGGGAGGCAGAGGCAGGTGGATTTCTGAGTTCGAGGCCAGCCTGGTCACCAGAGTGAGTTCCAGGACAGCCAGGGCTACACAGAGAAACCCTGTCTTGAAAAACCAAAAAAAAAAAAATAAATGAATAAATAAATATATTATACAAAGAACTTCAAAACCTAAATACCAAGTGTTAGTTTTCAGTTAATGAATAGCTTAATGAATTTAATAGCAAGTTGTCAAACTCAATGCCTAATAATTCTCTATCAAGATGGTTTAAAGGATAAAAGTAATTGCTTCCAAACTTAAAGACCTAAGTTCAAAGGACCTATGCAGTCAAAGGAGAGAACTGATGCCCATAAGTTGTCCTCTGGCATCCATGTGCTTAATCTCTCTCTCTCTCTCTCTCTCTCTCTCTCTCACACACACACACACACACACACACAGAGAGAGAGAGAGAGAGAGAGAGAGAGAGAGAGAGAGAGAGAGACTCACACAAAAAAAATATATATTCATACACATATAGACAGACTCACACACACACACACACACACACACACACACACACACACACACACACACACAGCCCCACAACACAGCCCCAAATAAATAAATGTTATAAAATTCTTAAAGAAAATAGAAAATAATTGCTTGTACATTTTGAATGTTCTTAGCAATTACAGAAATGCAAATTGAATTACTTTACAATTCCATCTCACTGCTATCACATGGAGATCAACAAACAAGCAAAAGACAGCAAATCCTGTTAAGGATTCAGGGGAAATGGAACCCCGTATTCACACTGGTGGAGATGTAATCCTGCAATGCCATGAATGAAATCAATATTGATTGTCTTCCAAGAAGTGAAGTGGACCTATCATATAATCCAGCTATACTCTCCTAGGTATAAACTCAAAGGAATCCAATATACTTCAGAAATATTTGCACATCTGGTTTGTTCTGTGCTATGCACAATAGCTAAAAATTAGAACAGCCAAATTATCCATCATGGGATAAATGTATAATGCATATGTAATATATATACACAATGGAATTTTATTCAGTGGTAAAGAAATTGAAATCATGACATTTGAAGAAGTGTGCAGAACTGATATTACATTACATGAAATAAACTACATTCAGAAAGAGAAATATCATGTTTTGTCTCATACATGGAAGCTATATTTAAAATCATATACGTGTTTTGGTCTTTGATACATAAAACCTAGTATATATTATGTGTGACATCAAAGTAGAAGCCAAAAGGTCTATGGGATTAACAAGAGTGAGGAAGGTTGGGAAAGAGAAATGGGAGACATACACAAAGGGAATACATTCAATGCATATTTTATATACTTTTATAAAAGTATTCTGAGGAACCCAGAGATGTACAAAAATATATATGACAATAATTTTTTTAACATATACATGGGTGTGTGTCTGTGTGTACAGGTAATGAAAATAGAAAGGGATGACAAGAGGGGAGGAAGAAGAGAAGAAAGAAGATAGAATGTGTGAACACGAAAGCAGAAGAGGAAGCACTTAATGGGGACAGAGAACCAGGCCGAAGTAAAGCAAAGGACATGCTGAGGAGGGCAGGGGATGAGGAGGACAAATTAGAACAATATATGACAATGCCAGAATAAAACTCAATTGCTTTTATACTAACGTCAACAGTTAACAATAGAAAGGAAGAAGTACTTACATGTATCAAGACAAGGCATCTCACTAAAATAGATGTATAGTGCTAGTCTTTTTAGTTAAATGAAAATCTTTTGTTAGATTTTCATTAAGAAAACATTTATGTATATATGCTATGATATATATATATATATATATATATATATATATATATATATATACACACACACACACATATATAACAGTTCTTTTATTACACCTTTTGGACACAGGGTCACCCTGTCTCATGCTTTCCCCTTAGTTTTGCTCAGTTCCTTAGGTCTCACCTTAAAATAACTGGTTTAAAATACAAACATGCACACATGTTCCTGAGCTAAGCCTTCTCGTTCTTCTGTGAGAATCTTTGCTCACTGCTTTCATGGCCATCATTACCTCTTTTTCCTCTCCCATATATCATGGCATTTTAATGTCAAAGAAGCATGGGCATACCTACTTTTGCAACCCGAGGTAGGAAGCTGGTATTTAATGAGTGCACATAAATGAAAAAGGAATTGACTGCAAGCATTTGTTTCAAGTTACCAGATGTTTTGCTTTGTTTAAACATAATTTCAAAAAAATTAGAGAATGCCAAGCTAAATATTTTGCTGGTCTTGTCTTTTTTACAAAAGAAAGCTTCTTGTTTTCTCTCTGCAGATGCTTAGAAGCTTAAGATGAAAATGGTAATTATTGTAAAACATATACTTTTTAACATAGTAGAATAGCATAGCCATGCATATGTGGATGGTGCATTAGTCATGGAGTAGGATGAAAACAGATGGTGCAACTCGGAGGATTGTCTCACAGGATTTTACCTCCCTGTGAGTGGATGTGGGCAACCACTGACACGCAGCCCTGCAGAGTCAACAGGAGGTAGCACACTCTTCTCCCAACTAGTTCTTCTCCTGTTGAACTACTATTGACTGGGCTTCCATCTGGAAACAAAAAGACAAAGTAGATCTCTGGGAGCACAGAAGCAATTGTGAGAGAGTAGAGAGTGGTCCGGGGGCAAATGAAGAACATGAGAATCAGGGAAGAAGTGAGTAAGATCGTGTACATAGCCCAGATGTTTGTATTTGATTTCATATTTTGAATGGATTCCAGGCTTTTATCAAAGCTATCCACAAAAACTTAAATACTTATTAGAAAAAAAGGGAGGGTCATTAATTTTATGTTTTTCCTAATTAATGAAATAATAACAACAAACAAATTTTTAACAGTCATTCTCAGCAAAATGAAATAGAAATAGTTTTGATAGGAAAACCTTAAGCCAAGTCTGTTGTCTATCTTAAATATGACATTCTGTGGCTGCCAAGATGGTCTCCCATTTACTGTTTCTCTATCAAAATAGACCTTACCTTTTAATAGTATTTATATTAGTTTAGTTCATACATGACTCTCAAACTATAGAATAATGAACATAAGTCTGTACTTGTTTAGGAATAGTATATATTTTATTAATTCAATCTATCAACCTTCTTATAACTTAAAATATATACAAGGGACCAAATCTTCCTTCATTCTTAGGGAAATTCCATGTTCTTTGCAAGGTGTCTGCACACACCCTGGTAATTGTATTAATCTCTGTCTTGGCCCTATTTCCTTCATCCCATCCCTTGTTTTTTACGCCCTTGATGGTTTTCCTCTTATTTAGCTTTTCCCAAGCCCAAATATCTATCAATGTCTAACAGTAAAGGATTTAGAAGCTCTGTTCTAGCTTCACCTTATTGAATTCTTTCTCTAAACAAGCAGCCAAAGTCCTTTCCCAATTGAGAACTTCGTGTCTGCTGCTGCCAGTTTGTCCATAACACTGTATAATTATAAATGCATATTATCAACATTCTCAGCTTGTAAGGCACCTTTACATACAAACTAAAACCTGTCAGAGTCGTACCACCATATATCAATGTGTCTAGTTGGTTGAAATATACCTTCACTGGTTTAGGCTGTCTTCTATTCCTGTCAGTGAGATTTGTATCATGTTTTTTGTGAAGACTTATACATCTTTTCAAACATTTATTCCTAGGATTTTGGAACCTTGGATCCTCTGAGTTACTCACCTCTCAAATTCAATTCTGTGATTTATAATGTTACTAATAAATGGAATTGTAGTAAATTTTATAAATCGACATTGTGTCTAGTTACCTTGGTTAATTTTTTAATTCGAATAATTTATCTGTAGATTTGGGGGCTTGTAAAAGTGTATAGTTTGGGATTTGTATATGGTTATCACATTTGTTATCATGAGTTTTACAACTGAGAAAACAACCTGCCATGAAGTTTTTGTCTGAACACAGAATTCTCTCCATATGAGTTGAGCAGTTGGCTAACAGCTTTAAGCATCAGTCTCCATGTCCACATCAACTTACGGAGTCACTGTGCAGATCATGTCACAAGGCTGAAAGATGCTACACTGCTTGTCCCAGAAGACCACGGGTCACACTTTTCCATTTTAACTTTAAAAATCACTTTCCATTTAATGAAAACATTTCAGCTTCATGATTAAAATATTAAATAGGGACAAATAGCCATGTGGAGAAACACATAAATGTACTCTAAAAACTGGGTTTCCCCAATCCCCTGGATCTAGCAAGATGACTTAGCAGTTAAAGATGGGTGCTGCTCTCCCAAAGGACCAAGGTTCTGTTCATAATATTAACCTCCTGTAACTTCAGTTCCAAAGAATCCAATAGTTACATGCACATAATATAAGCATAGGCATATACATTTGTGCATAATTAAGATTATGTCGCTTTTACAATGTCAAAAATCAATAGATGGTACAAAATACCTCAAAAGCAAGTAAAAATATTTAATTTTTTTAGATTTAGTTATTGTTATTTCATGTGTGTGGTTGTTTTGACTATATGCATCTCTGTGCACCACATGCATGGTCAAGGTCTATGAAAATCAGAGAACGGTATCAGATCTCCTAGAGCTGGAGTTACAGACAGTTTGTGAGCTGGCATGTGAGTTCTGGGAATTGAATAAGGGTTCTTGGAAAAAGCAGCTAGTGCTCTTAACTGCTGAGTCATCTCCCCAGTTTCCAAACAGAATAATTTTAACACACCTCAATGGCGTGTGGTAAAAACCTAAGATGCCTAAACATGAAAGTGAAGAGGCAGCACAAGAAGCAAGGAAGAGGTCTGGAGTGGAGCAGATAAAGCAGGAAGGAAAGAGAGAGTAACTCAATGCCGCATCATTTCTTTTTTTCTTGCATAACTTAGATTTGTGTGTGTGCATGTGCGTGTGCATGTGTGTGTATCTGTCTGTCTGTGTCAGAAAGAAAGAGGAGAAGATGTGTATGACAAATATAAGCAGGAAATAGACTCCATGGGAAAGAAAAGGACAACCAAGGGGGAGAGCAGAGGAAATCTTGGGGGATAGCAATGTAAAGTGAAATATATATGTGGGCAAATGTCATAAACTCATTATTTTGTTTGCTAACTAGCATATTTTACAATGAAAAGAAGCAGAACAAACATTGCCTAAATTATCAATCGTGTAGCATCGTCTCCTAATTCAAAGTAAAATACCATGAAGTCTCTGTTTCTATTTTGATTTTTACAATTGCTCTAAGCTTTATATGAAGATTAAAGCATGTCTGTGTGTCTGGGGTTCTTACCAGTACCTTCTCCTTGACTCTGAGAATGAGTCACTGCCACTGGGTGCTCCGGCCTGCCATAGACTCACATTTGTGTTCCGAGGATGCTCCCAGCTGACATCCCCATCGTTTTTCCACCTGGGTGCATTGTGATGTTGCTGTTTGTTTTTATCAGAACACTGAAGGAAGCAGTCTCTAAGAATAACAGACGTCACAATAGGACTTCATTATATCTATCTCTGTCCCCACATGCTTTCTCTTCTTTCTAACAAAGAATTCTAAGATTTCGAGGAAAAGAATGAGAGTGGTGGTTTCTTAGCATTGGTGTCCTCATATGACTGGACTGAACATTTCCAGGCTGGAGAAATGTATTTTATTCAAATACCAGCTTTTTTTAAATGACATCAAAAGGCATTTGTGTTTTCTAAAGTAAAAATAGAAAGCGATAGGACCAGCACTTTGCTGTTTTTTCCTACTAAACAAAAGGTTCACTCTGGAGGGTACACATATGTTTTTCTTCCTTTTAAGGATCTATTTTATTCTTGAGTAAACGAGAAGTGAGTGTCTTCTGAGTGGAGGAAGACATGGCCTCGAGCATCCTAATGCTGTCCAGGCTATTTTTCTTCTAGCTGAAAATATATTCATTATTTCTTGAAAGTCCATTCAACTTATAGTCCGAGTGTATATGCATGTGTGTGGAAGGGATCTCTGGGATCCTTGGCTCATATCATGCCTTTTTTACCATATAAAAATAAAAAATAAGTCGAAGTTGAAAAGGAAAGTAACAAGTAGTTATGCAGGCAGAGTAACACAATAACATTTACACCTACATGAGTCAAGAAAGAAACTTGATTATGTTTCTTCACTAATTCTCAATGTCATTTCATTTCTCAGACAGGGTCTTGCAATGTAGCCTAATCTTCACTGGAACTTATGATCTTCCTCCTTGAACCACTGGAGTACGAAGATTATAGGTGTGTGTCACATTTAGCTAGTCAGCATTCTCTT
The DNA here is from genome assembly GCA_028551405.1 of Uromys caudimaculatus. Classification (NCBI taxonomy): domain Eukaryota; kingdom Metazoa; phylum Chordata; class Mammalia; order Rodentia; family Muridae; genus Uromys; species Uromys caudimaculatus. The sequence goes on from CM052701.1 coordinate 110,630,318, forward strand.
TGTTGTCTCTTAAGTCTTAAACTGTTTTAACTACATTTTCTTAAAAATACATTTCCTGTTTCTATGATGTAAGAGTAGCCATTTTTAAATACTGCTCTATAGAAGGTGTAGACATTTGCTAATTCTCTCATCTCTGCTTTCTCCTCTTCACAGTGCAAAACCATTTCCATTGCCTTACTTCCACAATTACTGTAAATGTCTTCCAAATATGTCTCTGAATGTCTGATTCTAGTTTCAGAGCTGTATCTATCAGATCCACTCAGTTAAGATTGTACTGCTGTGAACAGACATCATGACCAATGAAATTCTTGTAAGGACAACACTTAATTGGGGCTGACTTACAGGACCAGAGGTTCAGTCTATTATCATCAAGGTGGCAGCATGGCAGAATCCAGGCAGGCATAGTACAGGAGGATCTGAGAGTTCTCCATCGTCATCTGAAGGCTGTTAGGAGAAGACTGGCTCCCATATGGTTAGGAAGGTCTCATTGTCCCTTCCCACAGTGGCAGGCCTCCTCCAACAAGGTCACACCTCCTAATAGTGCCTCTCTTGGCCAAGCATAGTCAAACCACCACAATATCTTTTGTCATCTTTATTCTTAATTGTATAATCATCACTGTCTTAGTTTTATTACTTAGGTTTTATTACTATGAAGATACCATGACCATAGCAACTCTTATAAAGAAGAAGATTTAACTGGGGCTGGTGTACGATTCCGAGGTTTAGTCCATTATCATCATGGCAGGAAGCATGGCAGATCACAGGAAAACATGGTGCTGGAGATAGAGCCAGGAGTTTTTTGGTTTTGTTTTTTTTTTTTAATTAATTAATTTATTTATTTTTGATACTTTATTTACATTTCCAATGTTTCCCCTTTTCTAGGTCTCCTCTTTGGAAACCCTCTATCCCCTCCCCTTCCCCGCCTCCATGAGGGAATTCCACCTCCCACCCACCCACCCACCCATTCCTTTATTCCCACCTTGACATTCCCCTTTACTGGGGCCTCTAACACCCTCAGGCCCAAGGGCCTCTCCTCTCCCCGATGGCCAGCGAGGCCATCCTCTGCCACATATGTGGTCCTAACCATGGGTCCCTCGATGTGTATTCTTTGGTTGGTGGTCCACACTCCAGGACGACCAGGGTGGGGAGTCAGACCCGTTGACGCTGTTGCTCCCTCCATGGGAGCCAAGAGTTTTACATCCCAGTCCATAGGTAGCAGGCACTGAGAATAATGCACTGGGCTTGGTTTCCACATCAGAAACCTCAAAGCCTAAGCCAGTGACACAATTTCTCTGCCAAGGCAATATCTATTCCACCAAGGCCACACTTCCTAATAATACCATTCCCTATGAACCTATGGAGGCCATTTTCATTCAAAATACCACAATCCCAAATATGTATTTTAATAGTATATATTTTGTACACAAATTCATTAGAATGTTTTCCTATATGTGCATAATGGACTTAGACTATACTCACCCCGTCAGATTCTTGTCCATTCAGTCTTTCGTGATCTTTTGCTAGCTGCTACCATGTTGGTGGAGATCTTTTCTACTTCCTGTGTTGACTATCAGAACTATTTCCCACATTATGTGTTTCAACATTAATTAGTATCCATCCAACAAAAAGTCAGATTAATCTGTGCAAAGCATTGCTGAGCTCTTCTCTGCCTGCAGTAATACCCAAGTCCACCTTGTAGTCCATTGCAAATACTACTTCATCAGTGAACTTTTTCTTGAAATACACACTGTAGTATTGTCCTATTCTCCTATAGTGTTTTAGAGTATCAGTTGTTGTATATAACAGTATATCCCACAAAGCACATGGATCACACAACATCTTCAAGGAATAAAAGCATATAACACAATGATTCCAGTCTATAGAATTTGTATATATCTACAAAAGCATGAGAATTGAACACCGTCATCTATTCAAATGCTGTACCACTGGGCTGGGATAATACTGGTGGAACACTTGCCAGAAAGTCCAATTTGGGTTTGATCCCCAACACAAGAATCAGTAAAATGAGCACATTATCAATATTTTCACTCTTCTATAAAATGATAATATAACACAAAGTGATTTCCACTACAAAGACAAAGAGAAGATGAGAGATGTAGGACATAGGTACTATGACAGTTTTGTAAAGTTTAAATTGACATTCTTAAAAGAGCCCACTTATGCATTATATGCTCATATCCAAAATAAAATGTAGCAAGCAGTGTAGAAACTTAATGCAGTAGAAACTTCCTGGAATCTGTGAGGGAGAACTCCTAGTAGTGGAAGGATATAGAGTCTGAACTGGCCTCTCTTGTAGCCAGGCAAGACTGGAAGACTAGGTTCTATTCAAGTGATTTGTTAATCAAGGGGGTTGAGTGGAGATCTCCAAGCAACCAGGTTGATGCTAGGTTAGAGGACTGCTCCAACCTACAACTTCCAGTGGTGCCCCATTGCCAAGGACAGCATCCACACAGCTCACTGAACTTAGAGAAGAAGAGCTGGAGCCTTCACCCCTATGTTCTAGTCTCTTTAATGTGGGACAATACCTTGTAGGCTACTGAAAGAGAAATGTGGACACCAACACAGACACAAAACTTTTGACCTACAATCTATCCTTCCTTCAAGAGTTGCTGGAGCAATGATAGCAAAGAAGAAAACTTGCAGATCTACTTTAGCTGGAGGCCCACACTATGAGAGGGAGCCCTTGCCAAACACAGCTTGGATGGCCAGGAACAGAAGTCTGATAGCCCAGAGACATAGGGTAAAATCAAATGTAACTGTTCTTAAAAAAAAAAAAAAAAAAAAAAAAGTTTCCACTGCACTAGGTTTCTACATTGTTCACCATATTTTATTTTAGATATGTGCATATAATGCATAAATGGGCTATTTCTTTTAATCAGTGAAATGATCTTAATGATAGTCTGCTTTACTTCTATTGATGCCTTGTCCAGCAGCAGATGAGAGCAAAAGCAGAGACTCATAGCCAGACATTATGGAGAGAGAGAGTCTAAGTCACAGGACTCCATTGGATCCCTTCCCTCAGAGCCTGGGAAAAAAACATAAACTAGGGGATGGAAAAATTGTACAAGTCAGAGGGGATGGAGAACCAGGATGACACAGTCCACTGAATCAATTAAGCAGGGCTCATATGGGCTCACAGACTATGAAGGAGCAAGCACAAGACCTACAGGGGTCTGCACCAGGTCCTCTGTGTACATGTTATGGCTGTTAGCTTGGTGTTTTTGTGGTACTGTGAAAAGGGTATGCTTTGACTCTTTCATCTGCTCTTGGAACTTTTATTCTTCTGTTGAGTTCCCTTGTCCAGCCTCAGTGTAAGAACTTTTACTTTGTCTTATTGTATTTTGTTGTGTCATGTTTGATTGTTGTCTCTTGGAGGCCTGCTCTTTTCTTAACGAAGTTAGAGTGGGGTAAATAGGGGAGAGAGGATGTACTAGTTAGTACAGGGGAGTGGTGAGAGGGGAAACTGTGGTCAGGATATATTGTATGAGAGAAGAAGCTTTTTCCAATGAAAATAAATAAATACTGATGTGAGTGGCCTGAGAAGCAATCTGAGTCCATAATGATTCCCAAGTCCATACTCTCACTGAGAGCCATGTCTAGGTCCATGTTACTGCTTCTCCCTGAGTCTGTGTTGATGTCCATGACCTGTGTTACTACCAAAGGCCATCCAGATATCTATGGCATATGCTGCGGCCTAAAGTCATGTTAACGTCAGTGGGCCATGCTGCTGCAGGTGTCCATATTGATTCAGGTGGCCTGGGTTGCCATTTGAAGCCATAGGTCTGAGTCTGTGCTGTCGCTGAAGGCCATGACGAGGTCCATAGTTCTGCTCCAGCGGGGGTCTGTGTTGACATTCATGGCCCATATTATCACCAAAGGCTGTTCGTATGTCTGTGGTCTTTGCTGCACTCTGAACCCGTTGATGTCCTTGTGCCACACTGCTGCCAGGGGCCAGGTTGATCTGAGTGAACTGAGCAGTTATCTGAGCCAGGCAGATATCTGTAGTCTGGGCTGCCTTTAAGGGCCTTGTCTGGATCTATGGTCATACTGCAGTTGGAAGGAGTGTTTGTGATCTGTACTGTCACCAGAAACCACATAGAGGCCCATTATCTGTGCTCCTGCTAACTGTGAAGAGCAAGGAGGCTAGTTTTGCTGTAATATTGATGACTGTAGCTACACAGTTGAGAAGGAGAGACATGGAAGGCTTCCATTACAACATCCACCCCTAAACCATCCTCCAAAAAGGGTAACAGCCAAGGCAGGAAGCCATTGAAGAGAAACCTTTAAAAGATGTAATGGGGATGCTGAAATGTAGCTTTCCACAATTGATGGCTTCTCGCTGGGATGTGGGAAGAGACTGGCTCAGGTTTATTTAAGGAGCAAGCCACTGAGAGTTTGTCCATGCCACAATGAGTATATACATAACACAAATTGTCCTTGGTCATTTGTTTGTTTGTGGTTTTTTACACTTATTTTCAGTTTTAGTTTTGCAGGTGAGGATGAGATCACAAGGATGAGGGAGCAAACATGAAAGGACAGGCAAGTGAGTGTGATTGGGACTCCAGAGATGAAACTCCCAGAGAATCAACAAAAATGGTATGATAAAAATAAGTAAACAAACAAACAAACAAACAAAACATCGAACAAAGTCCTTGCTTTCTAAAGCCCCGTTGTCAGGATGAGCCCTCACCTCCATTCCTCTTTCATAACTTAATGCTGCCAAAATCCGCTTACATGCTTGTAAAAGTCACAATTGTCAACTCTCTAGAAATAAAATTTAAAAAAAGAAAACTAAAATCAAGAGTATAGTTAACTTATTCATATAGAGTAGAAATGTAAATATTCTCTATTTCTACTTCTCATCCTACTCTATAGATAGAGAAACACTTGGAGGCTAACAACCCAATATAATTGTATCATTTTGCATATTTACACATGAGCTCTTTCTTATCTAGCTGGCAATATAAAAAAGTTTTATCTCTATAAAAATTTCTTATCTCTATAAAACAAAGCACTACAACCACTAGTTTACACATCTGGAATGCGTATGACCATAGACAGCATACTGAACAAATTACTTAGCCAGATTTTATCATGTTCCCTGTGAAGAAAGATGAAGACCAATTTGAGTTAAATATTCAAGTAAATAGTTGAAATAGAAAATATTATGTTTGATTAAGAGGAAAATTTGAGTAGAAGAGAGAGAGTACTTATAACACACCTGTGTATATGATATTAAAAACACAATCAAGCAAGGTCAAATTCACTGACCTCACATCTTGTAATAGTAGTAGTCAATTCACTCTTTGCTTGAGTTCTGAGACTGTTTCGTTGCTTAAATGACAAAGCTTTTGTGGCAATATACAAGTTTAAGCTGGATGGGTTTGATTTGGGGCAACATAGGGAAGCCTAAAGTTAACCTAAATTCTACCATGACATATTTTAAATCCTCTTCTACAATTGGTTTATTTTAAGAATATATCCTTATTTAAAAATAATTCTAATTTATGGAATGATGAGACTTGTGGCATTAAACCTAAGTTTTGGAATACCTATCAACTAAAGCATACTCCCAATAGAACTCTTCCTTCAAAACCAAGAAATACCTTATGCCTTCTCTCTCCTGACCCATTCTCATGGCTACACTGCTGTGCTAACTTTCATAGCTTGTAGTCTCACCCCAGCTTTCACCACCTGAAAAATTACTGCAGGGATTTGACTGATGACAGAGGCGCTTTTCCTTGTTCCACGCCTTGTTCTAAAAGGAATACTCAGCAGAACTTGCATTTTTCCCCTCTCATTTTTGTGCTGTCTGCATGAGTAATTACCTCCCTGATTTCTGAGATGCAATTGAGTAGCTTCCACATTAGAAAAATCCCAAGATTGATCGAGCCATCGCTCCTAAAGGATTAGTTTGCTGCGGTAATTCTACGGAGTAGGTCATTCAAATAGCAACATGCTGCAAAGTTTAATTTCTCTTGTATTCAAAACTCAGATATTGTTACCAATTCCAGAGAAACTGGAAAGGTCCCCTGGGTCCTTTACATGGATGATGATTTGCTTCCTACTTTCCTTGAATGTGGCATCCCAGAAGGTGCCTTCAAGATAAATAAAATATATTGTCTTGAAGAGTAAAGTTGGTGCTAGTTTGCTCATCTGTTCATTGAAATTCTCTACATATCAATACTGACACCTTCACAGAAAGCTGAAATAAACTATGTAAACTGTCACCAGCATTGGAGTCTCAAGGAAGCTTCATAACCTGTTATAAATAATTAAGAATTACATCATCGGCCATGATAGCCTGTGTTAGTTCACTTGGATTATAATGGTCAAATACTATACACTGTGGTCTGTACAACACGAGTTCATTTCTCATAGTACTGAAGTGTGGAGATCCAAGGAAGTGTGCTGTCATGGTCAGATTCTAGTGATGACTTTTACTCAGGGATGGAGATTAGTTTTATTTTAATGCTCTTAAGTGGTAGACAAAGAGGAAAATCTTTGATCTGTCTGCTTTCCTAAAGCCTTGGAAGGCCATGACTTCCATCCGGTTAACACTCTTCCTATGCCACCTCATCTGATAAGTGCTCAGTCTCTAAATGAGCCTATGGGAGAGTCAGGGCTTCAATGTATGGATTAAGGAGAGACATGGTTCAGTCCAAATGACAAGAAGAAATGTTAAGATTCAGCAGGTTTTTCTTCATCTGAATGCCAAAACACTACACAATCCCAGGTTCGTATTCTGTATAGAAGCTGAAATTGTTCTTCAGTTCTGCCTTTTCATTTTTTTTAAACTAAAGAGTTTGCTGGTCCTTACTATCAAACAGTTATCTGGCATGCATACTATAGAGAATGCAAAAACCATTACAAATAGAATTATTTGTCACTAGCCAAAGCAAACTAAATCAAGTTTTGTTTATTTCCTAGTACTTCTCAAGTTAGCTTATTTATTATATTTTCAAGCTTATTTAATTTGTTACAGATGTTCAGGAGAAGGTTTTGTAAGTATTTACCGTTAGAATTTTTTCATAAAATCTATTTTCAAATGCCTGAATAATGACAAAAGGCCTGCCAACAGAATATTAAGCTAGGAAATTTATCTAAACATCTCAACAGTAATCATAAGTGATAAAAGCTGCAGTTGTTATCTGACTAACATTGGCTTAATAAATGTTGTTGAAATGATCTTTTTACACTTTACATATAAGTAAACATGAAGCAGAGGATACAAGAAGAAATGATGCTCTCTTAAACTAAATTCCAAGAAAAAAATGAGTCTAATTTTCATGTCATCCTATAAAGATGTATAATGTGAGGCTTTTTTTTAAAAGTGCATCCATGATCTCTAGGTAGAATGACAGTGTTGTTCTTTATTAAGATACTTGTTTTCATTCTATTAATATAGTGGAAGCATCTATAGAGAGTGAAGTTTTCTGTTACAGTGTTCATTCTTGACTTTAAAAATTAGTTCTGCTCCATAGTCAGTTTAACTGAGAAACAAGATCTTTGTAAATTAGCTGCACATTTAATTAATTGAAATTCACCCTCCCAAGACAAAGCACAGATGCTCTGCATATTTAGTAGTGTCTTCTAACCAGCTGTACTAGTCTGGGCATTAACACTACCCCGTAGCTGAACATCTGGACATAGCTAGAAAAGAGAATAATAAATAGTTTCAGAATTCTATGGACAGATGCGTATAGGTGACATCACAAAATGTAAACATGGAGAAACAAAAAAAGAATTTTGTCTAATTCAGTATTACAACTTGAAAGACAGATTATGTAAATTTTTCAATTCTGCTCTCAACAAATTTGACTTAAAATGATCATATTTCCATTTTATAATCAGCTGTCAGATTACATAGTACAAAAGAAAGAAAGAAAGAAAGAAAGAAAGAAAGAAAGAAAGAAAGAAAGAAAGAAAGAAAGAAAGAAAGAAAGAGAAAGAAAGAAAGATTGATTCTTGGAATTTAAACAGAGATAAGGTAGTACAGTAAGAAAAATCATATCACATTTAGAAGAGGTGAGAGCATTGGCTTTTTTACCATTTAGTAGTTATGACAGGAATAAATTTGAATTTCCTAAAGAACATTATTCAAAAGAAGGTGTTCCTATGCCCTAACCCTGCCCACTTCATTAAGACACTGTTTAATTCATTGTAAGCCTTGTGAGAACTGGTCATGGACTTTGAAAGGCACCTTTAATAAGGTGTGTGTTTCTATCAGTACAGAATTTAATATAGTAGTTAGAAATATTTGTTTTCATTTTAATACAGGTCCATGTCAAAAGGGCTTCTGCAGTATTGGCTTTGAGTATCAGGTCCAAAATATCTAATATCTAAATTCACAGAAAAATAGTTTAGAAATAGTTTTAAAGATATAAAATATAAAAAGTATGTCTAGTGTCATGTTTTCTTGAGATAGGACTCAGATACATGAAATGACTTAGGATATATTATAGATATAATTTTCCTCGGAAGAATTAATTGAAAACTGGGGAGGTCTGGTGGGATTGGGGGGGGGGACATTCTCTTGTGGACAGGAAAGGAGGAGTGAAATGAGGAACACTTGAAATGTGGACTGGGAAGAGGATGACTACTGGACTATAAAAAAATATATAGCCGGGCAGTGGTGGTGCATGCCTTTAATCCCAGCACTTGGGAGGCAGAGGCAGGTGGATTTCTGAGTTCAAGGCCAGGCTGGTCTACAGAGTGAGTTTCAGGACAGCCAGGGCTACACAGAGAAACCCTGTCTCGAAAAACCAAATATATATATAAAGATTTATCTTTCTACCTCAAAGATATGGATAAGAATTTAATCTTCTTACTTCAAGTGACTTAATTCAGCAAAACTCCATCATGGGAGTGTCTAGCTATTGAAGATTTTAGTTAATTCTAAATGTCGTCAAGTTGACAATCAAAATAACCAGCACAATAAGTGTCTTAGTCAACTATTCTGTTTCTGTGAAAAGATACCATGACCAAGGCAATTCATATAAAATAATGGATTTAATTTGGGGCTTGCATACAATTTCAGAGGCTTAGTCCATTCTCATCATGTCAGGAGCATGGCAGCACAAAGAGCATTGGAGAAATATTTAAGAGCTGTAATTTGAAGGTCAAGAGAAAGAAACTTTGCTCAACATGAGATTTTGAAACCTCAAATCCCATATTTAGTGACATACTTTTTCCAACAAGACAATACTTCTTAATCCTTATAAACATTTCAAATAGAGCCATTCCCTCATGACTGCATTCAAATGTATGAACCTATGGGAACCATTCTTACTCAAACAACCACAATAAACTAAAAATTGGTTAATTGATACATAAGAAAAATAATGTTTATTTACTTCTTACATAAAAATAAATTATTGTTCGTAAATCTATAGCTATCTATCTGCAAATGACTATATAGCTAGTAAAATAAGTAGATTGATAGTTACATAGAGAAATCTAATGCTATCAATTTAGTATATTTATATTTTTCTAGTAACTAGTATAAAATTTTAAGTTGCAATTGACATAAAATATTCCAGTAAAAAACAAAAAGGAACCTCTATTTATATAAGGAAATCGTGTATTATTCTTTTATATTTCTTGGAGAAAGCTTCCTTGTAAATGTGTCATATGGCATGCTCACCAAATATAAACTTCATGAAGACAATAACGTCACCTTGTCAATTTCCTACACATAACATAATTGACCCATTAGCATCATAGTCACGGAAAAAATACATTTGTCTTTTTTAACCACCATTAACTGCAAACTATTGATGTAAAATTATGAAATAAGACTATATATAGTCAATATATTATATACACACATATATACATATATGTTATGAGCATATATATATGCATCAACATAATAAATATAACAAAATAACAAAAAAATTAGAGCAAGGATTTTAATTTGGTGGTAACAGTGAAGAGATGATCAAAAATACATATAGAGAGATTGCCAAAGATCCCTCTGATCATGATATTCTTTGAATACATGAGTTAAATTCTCCACCTGAGTCCCTTGGTTGGAAAGTTCTTCTACCATACTGATACATCTGTTGCTCCTATACCTTTCTGATCTTGTTTTAATTTTCCAGGAAGAACTTCCCCCACCCACCATTTAAAATCTCTGCCTTGAAGATTAGTTTCTAGAGTATACAAAGAAAAATAAAAAAAGAAATCACATAGCCAAAAATTTTTAAATGAGACAGAATTAAACAAATAGTTCTCAGAAGAAAGACAAATAACAGAGAATTTTTTAATGTTCAGCTTCATTAATGTTAGAGCAACGTGAATATATTATGAGGTTTCATTTTACCACACCTAGAGTGGCTATGATAGAAAAACACCAAAATATATTGTATGAAAACAGTTGTAAGAAAAATTAAAATAACAAATTTTAACAAATGATGACATGGATGTAGGGAAGGGGAAAATACTTATTCCTTGTTTATAGAGTTACAAACTGCATTGTCTACTGTGGCAATCAATATTGTTTCTCAAAAAAAGTAGAAATGGGTCAACCATATGATCAAGCTATACCACTCCTAAGTAAACATCTGAAGGACTACATATTCTACTAAAGAGACGCTTGCTCATCCATGTTCATTGCTGCTTTATTCGCAATAGTCCAGAAATGGAAATAGATCAGATTTCAATCAACTGATTAATGGATAATGAAAATGTTGTTTATTTATATGATAGAACTTTATTTAGCTGTAAAACTGAAATTGTGTATTTTGTAGGTAATGGATGGAGCTGGAAGCAATCATTCCAAGTGAGATAACTCAGGGCCAGAATAATAAACAGTGCATGTTCTCGTTCATATATGGACGATTTAAATCTGGATTTAAATCTGTAGATATATGTGGTGAAATTGGATTAGCCATTAGGGTGAAGGCATTAGTAAGAACCTTTGGAAGAGAAGTAGATTTCAAGTAAAAGAGAAAGAATACAAGTGTACATGAATGGAGTACTAGAGACTAATGGAGCAAGGAGATTAGGTGAGACGGAAGAGGGCAGAAAGAGTAGAGGGAGTGTGGGAAAGAATAACACTTAAACCTTTGAAAGATCCGTATGAAAATCTACTACTATAAGAAGCATTCATGATCTTCTTCCCTGCTTGCTGAGTTTTCTGGGCATTACGTGTTGCCCTGAGGGGTCTGGTATCCCAGGGGACCTCCATTCTCCCCTCACCTCTCTGCCCTGAACCATACAGACCTGAAGCTCCCAAACCATACAAACCTGGAAATCCTGAACAATACAGACCTGGAGATCAAGAGCCATACAGCCCACAGATATCTATCAGAGGCCTGCCATGGCAGAACCATTGGGAGAAACTCTTCTCCCAACACCTACTACAAAGGGCCATCCAGGGATCAAAGCCATCTAGATGGCTAAAGGCTCTCAAAAGAACAACACATCAACAAAATCCAGGGTAAGATGACACCTCCAGAGCACAGCAAGCTCTGAATATCCTAACACTACTAAAACAAGAAAATGACTTTAAATCCAATCTTATAAAGATGATAGAGGACTTTAAAGAGGAAAAAATAAATGCCTTGAACACATACAGAAAAATACAACCAAAGAGGTAAAAGAAATAAGTAAAACTATACAAGACCTGAAAGTGGAAATAGAAGAAATAAAGAAATGACAAACTGAGGGAATCCTGGAGATGTAATACCTAGAGAAGAGAACAGGAACACCAACAGAATACAGAAGATGGAAGAGAGAATCTTAGATGTAGAAGATACAATAGAAGAAATTGTTACATCAGTCAACAAAAATGCTAAGTCTGAAAAACATCCTGACACTAAACATCCAGGAAATCTGGGGTACCATGAAAAGACCTAATCTAAGAATACTAGGAATAGAAGAATGCGAAGAGTCCCAGATCCAAGGCCAAGAAAATATTTTAGAAATTAATCATAGAAGAAAAAGTTTCCAACCTAAAGAAAGAGATGCCTATAAATATACAAGAAGCTTATAGAATACCAATTAAATTGGACCAGAAAAGAAAATCCTCCCACTACATAAAAATCGGAACACAAAATCTACAGAATATATAGAATATATATATATATATATATATATATATATCGACAAGGAGAAAAGGGCAGATAACATACAAAGGCAGACATGCCAGAATTACACTCGACTTCTCAATACAGACACTCAAAACTTAAAGAGCCTGAACAGATGTCTGGAAGCCTCTAAAAATCTATGGATGCCAACCTAGACTACTATACCCAGCAACACTCTCAATCATCATAAATGAGAAAACAAAATATTTCACGACAAATCCAAATTTAAACCTCAAGACCTAGCTATACTACTCCCGGGCATATAACCGAAAGATGCTCCACCATGCTATAAGGATAACTGTTCAACTATGTTCATAGCAACTTTATTCATAGTAGCCAGAAACTGGAAAGAACCTAGTTGTCTCTCAACTGAAGAATGGGTAAATAAAATGTGGTTCATTTACACAATAGTATACTATTCAGCTATTAAAAACAAAGACATCATGAATTTTGTACCCTGGGGGTTTCTACCCACTCAAAGAAGAAGGAGAAGGGGCATGAGGGAAGGATTGTGGGAGAAGGTGACTGGAAGAGGGGCAGTGAGTAGAATGTAAAGTGAATAAGCAAAATAATAATGAAAAAGAAGAAGAAGAAGAAGAAGAAGAAGAAGAAGAAGAAGAAGAAGAAGAAGAAGAAGAAGAAGAAAAAGAAAGAAAGAAAGAAAGAAAGAAAGGAAAGAAAGAAAGAAAGAAAGAAAGAAAGAAAGAAAGAAAGAAAGAAAGAAAGAAAGATTCATATCTGGGTGTATTATGTGTATATATTATATATAGATATAGATATAGGTATCGATATAAATATATATAATAGGAGTAAGCAAACAGACAGATAGACAGAATGTAAATAAAGTTATCCTATGGACGGCCGGAAACCTCAGCTTGGGCCACAGGGCCCCACAGCTAATCAGCGCCGGACAAAGATCCCTCGCCGGAGATTGCAGGACTCAGCAGAGGGCCAAGGACGCGCCCCACAGCTCACCAGGCCACAGAGACTGACCGCCAGCAGCTTCCGGCGACGGCCGGAAACCTCAGCTTGGGCCACAGGGCCCCACAGCTGATCAGCGCCGGGACAAAGATCCCTCGCCGGAGATCG
>CM052701.1:110644022-110662552 GCA_028551405.1 Uromys caudimaculatus
GGGGGGTATACAAAGAGGAGACTCAGAAAAGGGGAAACATTGGAAATGTATATAAAGTATCAAAAATAAAAAAGGAGGGAAAAAAAAAAAAAAGAAAATTGGTAAAAAAAAAAAAAAAAAAAAAAAAGAAATATATCCCTTAACTACAAGTTTTCCTTCATGTTAGAATAAAAGTTTTCATTTTATCTTTTTCTTTTTGTGGAATACTGTAAGAGTTCAGTTTTTATCTATAACTTGTTAATTTGGATCTTCCTTTTGGTTTGGTTAGGGGTTTTGAATCTTGTTTTGTTTTTAAATACACAACTCTTTGGTTGAGTTTATATTTTATACTTTTTATTCTCTAATTAATTTATGCACTATTCTAAAGAATACACATCTATTGACCCATGATTTGGACTACATATGAGGCAGAAGAATCACCTCGATGGCCACCAGGGAGAAAGGAGAGGACTCTGGGCCTGAGGGTGCTAGTGGCCCCAGTAAAAGGGAATGTCATGGTGGGAATATGGGAATGGGTGGGTGGGTAGGTGGGAGGAGGAATTCCCTCACAGAGGCGGGGAGGGGGAGGGGACACAGGGTTTCCAAAGAAAAGGGGAATCATCAGAAATGTAAATAAAGTATCAAAAAAAAGTTTTTGTCATTTATTGGATTTAAGTTCATCTTTTGGTGATTTAGAGCTTTGGAGTACATCATTAGATATTTATTTGAGATTCCTTTTTTACTTAATTACATTTATTTATTTGTGGTCTTTGTGTGTATGTGTACATGCACATGCATAAACATACATGCATGTTAAAGTGTGTGTGTGAGTCAGAGGACAGTGAGCAGAAATTGAATTGTTTCTTCTACTACATGAGTCTCAGAGATGAAATTCATTTTCTCAAGGCTGGGTTCCAAGTGTCTTTAGCCATTGAACAATTCACTGCCCCAAGATACATCTGTTTTTATATTAGTATTTCCAGAAATAAGCTTTCCTCTTAGAATTGTCTCTAACTGTATCCCAGAATTTCTGGTAGGCTGTAACATCATTTTCAATTGATACTAGGGATTTAAAATTTTTTTCTTGATTTATTCATTTATCTTTCATAAGCATATTGTTTGTCATTATGGATTTCTGTAGTTTCTTTTATTGTGGATCTCTAACTTCATTTCATTGTGGTCTGATAAGATACTTGAAATCGTTTCTATTTTTCAAAAAAATATTTGTTAAAGTTGCATTGGGGTCCAAGATGTGATGAATTTTAGAAAAGATTCCATTTGACAACAAGATGAATACTTCTTATTATCAATGGATTGACTCTTTAATAGATTTTTGTTAAATCTATTTGGTTCATGGCGTAATTTAAGTCTACATTTCTTTTCTGAATTTTAGTTTGAGTTCAAGAGATGTTTGTACCTCACTGTTAGCTAAACAAGTTCTGGCAAACAAACTAGCTGGATTTCATTCTTTAAATCTAGTCAGGTAGTTGGTACCTTTTCATTGATGAATTAAAGTAATTAAGGGTTGATATTAAGATGAAATTGCTATTTATTTCCTCTTCCCTTATTAGTATGACTTCTGGTATCTTAGGGTTGCTCTTGCTCTGATGAAAACTTTAAGATCAGAAACAACTTGGAAAGAAAAGGGTTTATTTGGCTAAAAATTCCATAACATTGTTCATCATCAAAGGAAGTCAGGATAGAATCTGCAGGAACCTGGAGGCAACAGCTGATGCACAGACCATTGAGGAGTGTTACCTATTGGCTTGCTCTTCCTGGCTTGCTCAGTTTGTTTTCTTGTACATCCAAGGACTGCCTGCCCAGAGGCAGCAGTGCCCACAAATGGCTGGGCCCTATCTCATTAATCACCAATCAAGAAGATGCCCTAAAGACTTCCCTACGGGTTAATGCCTCCTATAGAGGCATTTTCTTAAGATTCTTTCTTCCCAAATGACTCTATCTTGTGCTACATAGATGCAAAACAAGTCAGCAGAGTTGTTTTGCTGGGTGAATCATTACTGATTCCTTTGTGTATCCTTTCTGTTTACCTGTTCCTCCCATTGGATGCTTTATTTCTTGTGTTATCACTGAGATTTTCTTTCTTCTTCCTGTATGTATAGAATGTCTTTAGGGATTTTCTGAATGCTCCCTTGTGTGAATTCTTTAATTCACAGTAGTCTTGAAATGTCATTAGCCAATTTGTTTTAAGAGATAAGTTTGAAGGGCACAGCAATACTTGTAGACAGGTATTTAATTTTAGGACTTGTGATATCATTCTAAACTTTCCTGGCTTTTGCTGTTGCTGACAAAAGATATATATTTGTGTTTACTTTCTGTGTGTGAGTTTGCCTTTTTCCTTTACAGCTTTTAGTATTGTTCTTTTGGATGCTTTTTTTACATTATAAATAATGAATATAATATATCATAGTGAGGTTTCTCTTCTTTTATTTTTATTTGGCATTCTAAATGCCTCTTGTGTATCAATATCAATTTTTCTGTTTGATCAATTTTCTGTTGTAATTTCATCAAATAAACTATGACTTTTGACTTTTTCAGCTACTTCTTGTGTACAGTGAATTCTTGAGATTGATCTCCTTATCTAACTAGACAAGGATCCATTGCAGTGGGACCAGTCAACTGAGTCACTAAACGTTTGACCTACAATATATCCTGCCTGGAAGACATGCTGGGTTAATGATGTCACAGAATTTGTGAAAATGGTCAACCCATGACTGGTGCAACTTGAGGCCCACACCTTGAGAGGGAGCCCATTCTGATACTTCCTGGATAGCCAGGAACCATAGACAGGACATCCCAGAGACCCAGGATAGAATCGAACATGATTAGAAAAAAAGCCAGTGAAATAACTCATAATGATATTTTGCTGTATGCATAGATCTGGGTTTGGCCCAATTATCATCAAAGGGGTTTCTTCCAGCAATAGGATGGGAGCAGATAGAAAGACCTGCAGCCAAGGAATTCCTGCTAAAGACAAGGAGGTAGAGTTGTAGGAGCCAGAGGCAACAAGGATACCAGGAGAACAATGCCCACAGAATCAACTGAACAGGACTCTTGCAGGACTCACAGAAACTGAAATAACAAACACAACCCTGTGTGGGTCTTAGCTACGTCCTCTGCATCTATGTTACTGTTATGTAATTTGATGTTTCTGTGGGACTCCCAGGAATGGACATTTGGGCACTAAATGTAGAAAACTGAATTTATAGATTGTTTTCCAGTTTTAAGTATCATATTTCAGGAATGAAATGAGGAAGGAAATGGGAAAGGGGGTAAAAGGTAGATATCAGGATGGGAGTTTTGGATAGTCGAGAGCCAGCATGTGAATGCTGAGAACCAAAAATTGTGTCCTCTCAAAGAGCAACAAGAGCTCTTACTTCTAAGCCAACTCTCAACTTATTTTCCTAAGGGCTAGTATAGTTACAGGATAACTAAGGTATTAATGCAATGAAGCCTTAATGTGCTCTTCATAATAATTCCCCCATAACGTAATTGCTTTCCTCTTTAGCAGTGCCTCACTAAGAAGTAAGGCTACTCCATATAATTCTTTGGAAATATACCCAAGTCACAGCACCAGTGTGTAAGCAAGAAGAGAGGAAAGAGATGAGTCAAAAGTAAAAAGGGTCTTGATGGCCAATGAGCTACAATGTCAGAATACAAGCTTAAAAATGGATCATATCAGCATCTTTTTGTAAACTCATTCATTAAGTAATATTTTTTTGCAAATCCATAGGATCCAATTGGATTAACAAAAATAATAAATAGAATAAATAAAATATCACTTCCCAGAACCAACAATTATTATAATAATATGTATATAAGCTAGGTATATTTTAAAAACATATGTCAAGTAGGACTACCATGCACATTTAACTCCTTCAAGTCAATGTTATATAATAAACTCCCTTCTTTATTAACTTTACTAAAATGTTTCCTTATTAGGTTGTCATACTCTTCAGAGTGCTAAATCCCAACATATACAGCCATTTCTCTTTATTGCATACTCATGTTCTCTTTTTCAGTTTAAATAATGCTAGAGTAAAGATCTTTGACTAGTCACCTGAAGGAGATATCTGAGAACAAATGAAAGATTAGTGGTTTGGGTCCTAAGTATATGCTCAGTTTTCAATGTAATGGGTAGTATCAGTTTAGTCTTTGGCAAGATGTGTTCATCTAGACTTACAAATACACTTTTTCTTCACTCATTGGTAAACTAAAACATGTTCAGTCCTTTGTCAATATGGAAAATACTGATGTTTTAATATAAATTTTATTTCTTTGACTAAATGATAAAACTGTATGTTTTTGGTACATCTATTGGCTGTTTACAGTGTTGTTTCTGAAAGTTGAATTTCTTTCTCAGATGGCCTTATTTCTATTATATAGTCCGTTTATCATGAAATTATAACTCTTTCACCATATAAACTGTCAGTGAGCATAATCTTTTAACTGCAGAGACTAAAACCTACTTATTTTCAGGCAATTAAAGGTAATTCATGTACAGACTGTATCTCATGTAGTCAGTAAACTGTGGTAATATAGAGTACCATATGAAATGGCCATAGTCAATTCAGGAATCTAAACATCATACTTAGAGTTCAAGGTGTAAGTGTTCTGAGTTCTGGGATCCTTCCCTACTTACAGACAGGTGACAGCTTTTGAATGCTATAATAGACACAACTACCCAGGTCTTTAGTGTTTTCTTCCAAGTCCACCAATCACATTTGTCTCTTATGAAGAGTAGGTTTGGCTAAGCTTTCGTATATCTTTATTTTCAATTTCAGAAACTTAAAAAGTTCATGAAAATTATGGGTAAAAATTAACCAAATAACTGAATTTGTGAAGAATCCCAATTTTATTTATGTATAGATAGCACCTCATTTTGAAATTCAAAATATTGTAAAATTCCATGGTACCAAGTTGTATGAAGTTGAAGGGTGAAAGAGTCAAATGTTGTTTGGTATTTGAATATCAGCTCATTGACATCAACTTCAGCACATAATACTGTTTAACTCTATTACACGTCCTGATTGTATCAGGGCAAGCAGTTTTTCCGAGCTTTGTTAATTAATGTTTGAACCTAGTCAAATTTGAGAGCACTTTTTTTTTTTTTTGGAAGTAGAAACTGTGCTTTTAACAGAAGTAGAGTGTCATATTAACAATCAGTTTATCCTTTTAAGGCTTCGCAAGTTCTGTTGCTAATATTTTTAGCCCGATGATAACAAAATCTTATTTTAAGCTATATATTTATTTATCTGTATTCAACTTTGTATCTTCAAGTATGGTTTCATTTATAGTTTGTGAATAAATCTATATGTTAATAGATGTTCTGCTTTACATGATAAAGCATAAACAATTTTAATCATTTTGCAGAAAAGCATTGAAAGACATTAATTAATATATATGGATCAATGTTCAAAACCTAATGTTCTTTTAAGAAAGATTACCTATTAAGCTCTCATGTATTTAACACATATATGCTTCAATATATTTGATTGGGACATTAATAAAACCTTATTGCTTATATTAGCATCTACTTGTATAAAACAATTAACAGCAAGGAGAAGCAAGCACAATACATTAATCACTGATACAAGAAACGTAACAATTTAAAGAATTTGTTAAAGATAATTACTTTGATAAAAATAGTAAAATCGAATGGAACATATTCTCTTAATTAATTCATATGCATAAAAATGTGAGGAGGTGTTGTTCAGAGATCATAACAAGGGAGAAGAGAAGGTCCTGTAATAATCAATCCACCAGTCAAAATGATTATGCTTTGTGTGTTAGTAAAAGACTTTGATCTTCATTATAATGATTGATATTATGTTTAAGCTGTGAATCATGTCTAAAATGTTTCTATTTATTTTAAAAAATACATATATTGCCATTTTAGAAATCTTTTTAGAATTCTCACAGATAATTTCAGATCACACAAAGTGAAGGTAAACTACACATCAGTTGTGAAGATGTCTTGAGTCCAGAAAACTTTAATTTGGCTTCATGAGATATCATGCAACCTTTCCTTTTCAGAAGATATTTAGACATTTAGGTACATCCTATTACACAAATAGTATCACAGGCTTGGGTAGTCATTTTCCAGAAACTATATTTAAGATGGCAATTTTATAAGATGTTCCCTAAAGAAAATCACAAAAGGTAAGCCCACACCCGTAATTGCCTGCCTGAGAGCTCCTCATTGACACTAGCTCCCACTCAGCCTTTAGTGTAAGTCAGGGAAAAGGAAAATGGGTCAACATTTAATTCGTGTCCCTTTGGATACTATGGAAACAACACAAAAGTAATGTGAATTCTGGCACTCTGTATAGGTACTGGAATAGAGGAAAAAGGTCCCAGGCTCACTTGTGCATTAAATTTCTGATGTCTTGGTTCCCTCAAAGGGAAGATTCTTCTCCAATTTTCCATTTTCAACTTTTTTCTGATTGTTCTTATGTATAAGATGGAAGAAGTAAAATAATCCAAACTTCTACCTTTACATTTTAAACTGAATACAATTAGTCTGAATCAAATTCTTCTAGCCTTTCTGTCTCTGTTACAAAATTCTCCGAGTTGGAAAAAAAAAAGCCCAGGGAGGGAAAGGGTTATTTGGCTTACACTTCCAGGTCACATTACATCGTTGGAGGAAGTACATCCAGAAACTCAAGCAAAAACTTGAATTGGAAATCATGGAGAATGCTGCTTGCTGATTCACTCTCAGGCTCATGCTTAGCTGTTCTTATATTGCTGAGGATCTGTACCCAGAGAACTGTCTTATCCTTAGTTGCTTAGGCTACCTTACATCAATTAGCAACCAAGACAATCTCGCACAGACAAGCCCACAAGCCAGTCTGCTCTAGAACTCTAGCTTTTGTCAATTTGACATTTAAAGCTAACTAAGACACAATGCATAAAATAATATATCATAAGTGAATATCTTTTTCTACTGTAAAATATAAATCAACGTTTTATACCATTTTTTCATATAACTATGTTTACCGTCTCTGATAGTTTCTTTACTATATTGTCAAATCTCCCTCAACAGTTCTGTTGTGGGAGCATCACACTGATTCAATAATATCTCTTCAGTATCTTTTGCCACTACGAAACTTTTCTTATTTATGAGCGTACCCTCATCTGCCCTTTAGCCAACACTCAATCCATTTTATGTACATTTATGTCCATTCTATCTTCCTCCATTTCCAGACCTCAATCTGTCTACTGAGACCTTGATCTTTGATGTGGAACTTTGTCAAATGCTGTCTGAAATGTAAGATTCTGCTCTTCACTGCATAGGGACAAAGCTGATGTCTTCTTCTAAGAGCACAAAGGCTTTGAATGAATAAACACTGGCATTTCGTGTGGAGCTCTGTCAGACAGAGGCTGCTTCAGCCATGAAATGTTGATTAGAGATTTCTGAAGGTGCTGCGTAGAAGGGCATCATTTGTCCTTTGTCTAGTGGTTTCTCAAATTACAAGAGCTTTTTCAAGCCATTTGTTATGGGCTGAGGAGGACACCAGTGGCAGGCAGGGTGTGTTTCACTGAGCATTGCTAAGACTGCAGCATAGGAGTGAAGCGATTTTTACTTCTTTGTTCGGAAAAACACTAGTTGTGAAGGTTTTTGGAATGAATCCATTAACTGATTATGGAAGTGGGTTAGTGAAGTATGAACAGTCAGTATTTATCACCATATATTCTTCTTGGTACAGTTTGCTGTAGGGTGAATATAGACTTTTAGAACAATGTGTGTAATAGAATAATGTGATATATATATATATATATATATATATATATATATATGATAATACTGCACATACATAAGCAGCGTAAGAAGAGTTCTTTCTCTCCACACCCCTTTGAAGTCTTATTGTGTTGTCTAAACTGGCACAGAACTTGTGATCACGCTGTCTCGCCCTTCTGAATACTATGATTGGAGTGAACCACCATGTCTGGCTAGTACTCTTTAAGAGAGGAATAAAACTTCAAGTAAATACATGTGTATGTAGAAAATTCATGTAACTAAATAATGCAGTATCTATGTAGTCCCACACAGATAAAGTAGAATACTTGCCTTTTAAAAAGAGATTTTATATAATCAATGGAAGGTAGAAGAGGCAGGGACCTGAGAGGGATAGAAGAGGGAAAGGGAAAAAGAGGTCAGGATCAGGTGTCAGGGGAGACGGGAGAAGTACAGATGGTCAGGAAATTGAATGGAGGTGTGTAACAGTGGGGGATGAGGAACCGAGGGGAGCCACTAGAAAGTCCCAGATACCAGGAAAGCAAGAGGCTCCCAGGACCCAATGGGAATGACATTAGCTGAAATACCCAACAAAGGGGAGAGAGAACCTGTGGAGATCATATCCAGAGGTTAGGCACAGCCGTTGGGTGACGGATGGGCTGCCCACTCATCTCAAAAATATTAACCCAGAATTGTTCCTGTCTAAAGGAAATACAGGGACAAATAATGGAATAGAGACTGTATGAAAGGTCATCCAGAGACTGCCCCACCTAGGGATCCATCTGCAAACACCAAACTCAGACACTATTGCTGATGCCCCGAAGTGATTGCTGGATGGAGCCTGGTATAGCTGTCTCCTGAGAGGCTCTGCCAGAGCCTGACCAATACAGATGTGGATGCTCACAGCCAACTATCAGACTGAACAAGGGGATCCCAATGGAGGAGTTAGGGGAAGGACTGAAGGAGCTGAAGGGGTTTGCAACCCCATGGGAAGAACAACAATATTAAACAACCAGAACCCCCAGAGCTTCCAGGGACTAAACCACCAACCAAAGAGTACACATGGAGGGACACATGGCTCCAGTTGGGAATGCAGCCCAGACTGTCTGCTAAGCTTGCTCTCCAGCTCCAGAGTGGTTGCTTTTAAGAGTTAAATGAAAGTAGAAACTCAGAGAATGTCAACAGTTTTACTCAGCCAAATTTACCACTTAAACCTTTACCAAACTCAGTTAATATATTAGCTTATCTCATCTCCTTCATGTTTTAATCTTAGGAATGTCTGTCCGAGTATACTGTGGACATTCACCTACCAGCCGTGGGTGATGAAGAGGCCCGAGAGAAACAGGATGTGTTCCATTGAGTCTGAGTTTCTAGAGTCAGGAAGAATAAGCAAAATCCATTTCTAAGACTGAATAAACTCAAACATTCAACTGTGCTATAACATTCTCTAACTTTATATACAACTAACAATATTCAGTTTTTAAAAGACATATACTTAAAGTTATAGAAGGATTAACTGTTTCTAAGTTAACATACAATATTTATTCTTTTATTTTTTGAGATTATAAAATAATTACATTATTTCTCTCTTGCCTCTCCCCAAACCCTCCCGTATACCACGTTTTCTCTCTTTCAAAGACATGGCCTCTTTTTTCATTAGTAGTTGTTACATGCATATATGCATATGCTTATTTATTTGTAAATATAACATGCTCAGTGTGCACCTTGTTGCGTGTATGGAGGTTTTCAGAGCTGACAATTTAGGATTGGATAACCAACTGGTGTGCTCTTCCCTGGGATGACTATGTCCTCTGCTCTTAGCATCAGTCCTTGTGTAGGCCTGCGGTCCCTAGGTCTTTCTTCCATTTACTTTGGCATGCACAAAGGCATCATCCTTGCTCAGTCTGGACAGTCATGCTGGTGAGACTTTGTGTATGCAACCTCTGACATTACCAGACACAGTTTTACAGAAAACTCCCTGATCCCCTGGCTCTTATAATCTATCACCTCTTAAGCGATATTCCCTGAGACTTAAATTTGGGAGTTACTTTATAAATGTATCCTTTGAGATGGGGCTCCACAATTCTCTGAGTTTTTGTTTGGTTGTGATTGTCTGTAATGATATTTATCTGTAACAAAGACAGGTTCCCTTGATGAGTCATGAGGAGTACACCTATTCATGGGTATAAGAACCATTTAAAATATAGTTAGGGATTATGGTGGTTTAATAAAGTAGTGATAGCAAAATTTTCTCTAAAGTCTGTGACATCAGTGGCATTGGATAGTTGGCTAGGTTTCCAGTAGCAGGTGTGGTTTCTCTCTTGTTGAGCAGGTATTAAATACTATTAGAGAGTTATTGGTCACAGTGAAGTTATACACATCTCTTGATGGCGCCCTGAGTGTTATTGTGCTGTATTGCTCATTGTATTTCACAGGTGTCATGGTAGTGTATTTCTCTTGGTCATTTCCTTTTGAAGCTTTGATGGCACCTTTTGCTGTATCACACGCTTTTAATTATTGTTTTTAATATACAGCATAGATTTGAAAAAATCCAATGAATTTAAATTTCTGAGTGTAATATTTTGTGAGGAAAAAAATGAGTTTATAGGTAAGAAATGCTTAAAACATACAAAACACTCAACATGATACTTAGTATCAATACCCAAGTTTCAGATGGTTAAAATTCAGCTTTTGGTTGCTACAAATTTATCACCAGCTGCCCCTGCTCTTTCCTGACAGCTTAATAAAATGACCCAGACAACTTACTTGTCTATTATCTGAGGCATTGGAGGTTATTATTTTTCTTTTTTTTAAGAAAATGGGTTTCTTGTTTTCACTATCAGTGGGCCTTGTTTGTTTTCATGAAGTATCTGCTATATTTCAACTCTCTTAGCTTCTACAAAGGATGGATACCACCATAATCTGTCATGAGGACTTTTTACCCTTACAATTCTTCTAGGAACAGTGGCAGTGATAGGGCATTTTAAAGCCCAAATCAAGTTGTATTACCTGTTGAAAACCCTACAATCATTATTTTCTTGTAAATCCAATAAAATCCAACTTGCTGTGATAGCCCCCGGGTGCTACCTGGTCTTCTCTTTGTCTGTGTCCTCACATCTTGTAGGTCTCCTTATGTCAGCAGTCAAGTTGCTGTGGTTGTTTCCTTGACCATAGAGAAGGGAGAGTTCTTTCCCATTTCGGTTCAGCCTCTGCTTTTGCTAGACTTTCAGCTCCCATCAGGTTTCAGTTAGATGCAGCCTGCCTTGACTCCTGCTTAATTATTTATTAAAGCCACTCTTTCATTCTCCATGGTATCCCTCACATTATTTCTTTGTAGCACCACTTACTGTGTGAATAATTACTAGGTATACAGCTTCCTTCCATAAGTTCCTATTTGTTGGTGGGTGGGTGTGATTTCATTTCTTATCAGCCCTTTTCATTTCCAAAGTATGAGAATAGTTATAATGCTTTCTTAATGTGTCATGTTGAAACAACCTGTATTTATCTTGCATTAGATGGGGATTAACACAGAATCACACAACTTAATAATGCCTAGAGAGTGAGAGACTTGAGAACACACAGTTATGAATGGCATATCTTCATTTAAGTTCTTTTCTGAAGGCTCTGGGATCTACGTAGAAGAGAAGGGAGAAAAATTATAAGAATGAGAGGTGGTAGACGACTCCAAGGAAACAGGGTCTTGCAGATACAACAAGACTGATGCACAGGTGTACTCAGAGAGACTGTGATAACAAGCACAAGGCATGCTCAGGTTCAAAACTGACTAAAATTAAGCACTGAAAAGGAGAGGTGACCATAAAGTCCTATGCCTAACATAGATGCTATTTGCAATTGATACCCACCAAGAATGAGAAAATCAGTTTTCTCTAGTGCAGTGTCACTGTATCTATCAAACATTTAACTCCAGAGCAAGCCTCATGCCCAGGAGTGGCTAAGCAACACAAATGGCTCTAAGAGTTTTGTATGCTTTCTATTTTGCTTGCTTTTGGTATTTTTTTGTCTTAATAGTTTGATTGTTTGTTTTGATTTTCTTTTTGTTTTCTGTAATTTTCTTTTTTTAAAGAGGGAGCAAGAACATGAAGTTTGGTAGATAGAGAGGTGTAGAGATCTTGGAGGAGTGGGGCAAGGGGAAAGAATATGATTAAAATATGTTCTATGAAAAATTAAAATCAGAGTAAATTAATTAAAAATAGCGCCAATGGTTTCCTAATGTGCTGTATTGGAAAAGCAAACCATTATTTATCTGTAATATAATTTTGAAAACATTGTATAAGTATGCCGTATATTTGCAATTGGTCTTTATGTTTTCCAAATAGGGCAAATTATCTCAGCCATTTATAAAATAATTTAATTACCTGAAATGCCCCATATTCATAACTGGTCTCACATATTTGCATCTTTCCATACTGTTTTCTCTTCCACTGATATCTACATTATTTCTTCAACAAATGCTCACTCTTACATTTATTTTGTTAGAATAATAAGATGTTGCTCCTATTTGATTATGAAGTCTGTCATACAGAGAGTCAAAGTGACAATGTTAGAACTTCAAAGATGATAAAAATTATTTTAACAAAAATTTAAAAGATGGCATACTTATGACTTTGAGCTACATGAGAGCTATTCAAAGAGAGTGTATAAAGGAGTGCTTGCTTGTCTATCATCTACCTACCTATCTATCAATCAATCATCTATTTATATTAGTATCATTAAAGAGGACACTATGATATAGACTAACTCTTGGAAATAATTTTTTAAACTTTAAATCCTCTGTTAAAAAACTGACAGACTATAATGGATGGCTGACTTGCAAAACTAGAGTTTGTAAAACATAAACCAAAAAGCATTAAATGAGACAAGTACATTGCACAATAAAGAGAGGTGTCCTTTATAAAAAGTACAGAATTCTGTTCCTTTATTCAATTAATAAAATAGGCATGTGGAGATACAAAGAAAATAGTTGCATACTCAGTTGCCTGTACAATGTTTTTATTTTTCACAGATATGAGCAAAATGACCAATAACAAATATAAATATCAATGAGTTGAGCTTAATCATATTAATTATTATATAAAACACATTTAAATGCATATAAGTATATCACTTTTACACCAAATTAGAAGAAAAAGTACATAATATTTAAATTTCTTCCACATTCACAGAAATTTTTAATAAAAACATTGAAAACTGACAAGAAAGTCTTCAGAAAATGTCAATACACAAAAATAAGAGACAGTACATTACATAATTAATAGATAGTAATATTATCAAGAATGACAAAATAATTTACCATTGTCTCACAATTTGTCTATTGACACTTTCTTTCTTTCTTTCTTTCTTTCTTTCTTTCTTTCTTTCTTTCTTTCTTTCTTTCTTTCTTTCTTTCTTTCTTTCCTTCCTTCCTTCCTTCCTTCCTTCCTTCCTTCCTTCCTTCCTTCCTTCCTTCCTTTCTTTCTTTCTTTCTTTCTTTCTTTTAAACTCCAGATTTTATTCCTGTCCCGGTCCACCCTCCTATTGTTCCACATCCTAAAACTCTTCCCTGCCCCCCTGTCTCCATGAGGATGCCCCCACCCCCACCTGACCTCTAAACTCCCTGAGCCCTCCATTCTCTTGAGAGTTAGGCGCATCTTCTTTGACTAAACCCAGACTAAGCAGTCCTCTGCTGTATATGTGTTGGGGGCCTCATATCAGCTGGTGTATGCTGCCTGGTTGGTGGTCCAGTGTCTGAGAGATCTCTGGGGTCCAGATTAATTGAGACTGTTGGTCCTCTTACAGAGTTGCCCTTCTCCTCAGCTTCTTCCAGCTTTCCCCTAATTCAACCACAGGGGTCAGCAGCTTCTGTTCATTGGTTGGGTGCAAATATCTGCATCTGACTCTTTCAGATGCTGGTTGGGTAGTCATGATAAGTCCCTTTTTGTGAATGCTCCATAGCCTCAGTAATAGTACCAGGTCTTGGGGACTCCCCTTGAGCTGGATCTCACTTTGGGCATGACTCTAACCAAAAAAGTGAAAGATCTATATGACAATAACTTCAAGCCTCTCAAGAAAGAAATCTAAGATCTCAGAAAATGGAGAGATCTCCCATGCTCATGGATTGGCAGAATTAACATATAAAAAAATGTTCATCCTACCAAAGGCAATCTACAGATTCAATGCAATTCCCATCAAAATACCAACACAGTTCTTCAAAGACATGGAAAGAACAATTCTCAAATTCATCTGGAAGGACAAAAAACCTAGAATAATGAAAGCAATACTTAAAAATAAAAGAATGGTTGGGGGAACCGCCATCCCTGACCTCAAGCTTTACTACAGAGCAATAGTGATAAAACCTGCATGGTGTTGATACAGAGACAGACACGGTGATCAGTGGAATAGAATTGAAGATCCAGAAATAAATCTACACACTTATGGACACTTGATCTTTGACAAAGAAGCCAAACATATACAAGGGAAAAAGTAAACATCTTCACCAAATGGTGCTGGTCTAACTGGTTGTCGATATGTTGAAAAATGAAAATATATCCATATTTGTCACCTTGTACAAAGATCAAGTCCAAGTGGATCAAGGACCTCAACATAAAACCAGATACACTGAATCTAATAGAAGAGAAAATGGGAAGAGACTTGAACTCATTGGTACAGGGGGAAAATTTCTAAACAGAACTCCAGTGGTGCATGCTCTAAAATAAAGAACTGATAAATAGAACCTCATGAAACTGGAAAGCTTCTGTAAGGCAAAAGACATAGCCAATATGACAAATCGGCAACCTACAGATTGGGAAAAAACTTCACTGACTCCACATCCAATAGAGGGCTAATATCCAAAATATATAAAGAACTCAAGAAGCTAACCACCAAAAATCCAAACAACCCAATCAAAAAAAGTATGCTATAGAACTAAACTGAGAATTCATAACAGAAGAATCTCAAATGGCTGAGAAACACCTATTGGCACATTTTTAAAACAACATTTTACCTACATTTTGTAGAAAAATATAGTGTAACTGAAGTGACAGGCAGTTCTGCAATATTCTGCAATAAATGACAGTTACTAATGTCAGCCCTTGGAACGAAAAGCAAAGCAGGGCTCAAAGTACCATTTATGATTAGAGATTTATTGGAAATTAAAAAATTTTAAAGTATTTACTTTATATGAAACAATAGCTAGTGATCATTCAAAGTAGAACATTTTGCTCTTCCTTTCTTCTGTCCTGTCTTTAAAGTTCTCATGAAAGCACAGGCTGTTCTCAAACTCATCATGTAGATGAAAATGCATCTGAACTCTGCTTCTTTTGCGTATTGCTCCCAAGTGTGGTGATTACAAAGCATACACCACTATAACTGGCTCAGAACTGCAATGTTTCCTAAAGACTGTTAGTTAACAGTCAACTGTACAGTCCAGAGTCACCTGAGAAGGAAACCTCAGCTGAGGCATTTCCCAAGTCAGTGTGGCCCATGGGTATGTCTGAAGGGTAATTGTTTTGATTGGTAACTGATGCAGGTGGGCCAAGACCACAATGGATGATACTATTCCCTGGGAATGTGGTCCTTGACTGTATAAGAAAGTTAGGTAAGCATAAGTGAGTTAGCAAGTAGTATCTGATCCATTGTTTCTGATCCAATTTCTTTATTGAGGTCTTACCAATACTTTTCTTAATGATGGACTGTAACCTGTAAATTAAATAAATGTTTTATTCTTCTAGTTTTCTTTCAGCTAGAGTGTTTTATCATAGCAACATAATAAAACTAGACAAACCTTACTGCATGCTAGGTATATTTCTAAAGCCATTGCAGTTAAACTCATTGCGACTTTAAAGCAGATCTGTGGTGGGTAATTATTAAACTTACAAATAAGTTGAAAGCAAAAAGTGTTGTAAATCTGTTAAGTTTGTCTCATTAGCAAGTTGGGAAAACGTTGGTATTAATATGTAGTCCAAGACTGGTAAAATAGAGGAAACAAAACCAATAGACTAAATGAGTTCTGAAGATTGGTCTTTGAAAGAATCAACTAATGCAACCAAATCCAAAGCAAGTCTGATTGAGAAGAAAAGTAAAGAAAATGCAAAAATAAACATTAGGAATAGAGAACGAAAAAGTCAAAGATATGGGCCAGAGTTTAAATATTTATAGGAAGACTATACCCAATCTTACAGCAATAGACATTACGATTTGAATGAAATGAATGATATAAAATATGAATGGTTGGATAAAATATAAAATTAAAAATTGACTCTAAAAGAAGGATTTTTAAAAAAATCTGTAAAGATCAATATTGATTGAAGAAATTTAAATATATTTAAGGATTTGTCTCTGAAAGTGGATGGCCCAGGTTTTAGGGTGAGGATACTCATTTATTTAACAAATATTGACTCACTTCTTGTTCAGAGGAAGGCAGTCTCTGCAGAACAAGTTGCTTCATCAGCAAGGTCATGAATGGAATTCTTCCTCAATGTTTTTGTCTCTCATGGAATCGTCCCTGACTATTATTACTACTCTGTGAAATCCAAAGATGCTTACTGTTCTTTTGTGGTATGAATTTTTTTAATATAAGAAGATTTTTTTATTATTTCTTATAAAAACACTTTAAAGTTCATTGTGTGTGTGTGTGTGTGTGTGTGTGTGTGTGTGTGTACTTACTAGGACTCTAAATAATATTAGTTATGTAGAACTGGCTGTAGACACAGGATACTTGACAATGGGTCTCACTTAGCAATACCTGCACATTCAGTTTTAGTTTAGTTTGGTAACTTCTTATAATGGACCTTGAGAGTCACTCAGGAATCCTACTTCTGTGATCTTATATTCTTCTACCCTTTTAGATAAACATTCTCCCTTCCTCTACCACCTAAAATTGCCCATGACTACTGATATTTCCGTTCTGCTCTGGAAAGTCATAATTTTTTTTTTTTTTTTTTAATTTTGAGAAAGCAATGGGATTCAAACAGCATGTTCTCCAGAGCATGCCATATATCAGCCCCTTGTCATCATCTGTCAATCACTCATTCTGCTCTCCTGTCCTTAGAGATCATTGCCCATACTCTAGCTAAAGTGATCCCTTTCAATCATGTCTAGACTGTTATCTCTTTTGTACTCAAGACAATGTATATAAGAATTCCCCTTTTCTCTTCAGAGGTAAAAACAAAACTTGCTTATTTGAGGAAAATATTTCTTGTGCTCTGCTAAATACTTTTGTCTCTTCAAAGTTTATAATCACAGTACATGGGTTGAATTATAACTGTTAATGTGATGAGAGCAGGAGGTGGGGCTTAGGGAAGTGATTAAGCTGTTAGTATTAATCCTTTATCTGTCAGGCAGATTTTCTTTGATATGAGCTAATATTTGACAAAATCAACTTAAAGAAAGTAAATATTATATTGGTTCACGATTTTCAAAGTTTCATTCGCTTGCTTGCCTGTTTTGGATCTGTAATATGGTCTTCCATATTTTCTCAGGACAGGGAGTTCACTTTAAGGCAGTAAGGAAGCAAGAGAGACAGTTCCAAAGATAGAAATAAAGAAAGGACAAAAATACTTTGAATGCACATCTTCTGTGACCTCCAATATCCAACTATATCCAACATATCTAATATGTCCACCAGCTAAAGTTTCCTCCCCTTCCAACAGACCATTTACTGTGAATTTGCCAAGGATTCATCACTGATGAGCTTAGAGGTCTTAATTTCAAACTTTCATATCTGAATCTTGTTGTATTTGGGATTAAGCTTTCGATACTGACACATTGGAGGACATTTCAGATCCAAACCATAATCTTTCATTCATGGGATATAAAAAAGATCCTAGCAAAGCTCCTTCACATCTTTCCATCCTCTGAGAACACAAAGAGAAGATTGCCATTTACAGCTCAGAAACAGACATTGAACGTTCCCAGGTAGTAAACGCTTCTAGAACTTCGATTTTGATTCCTCACCCTCAGGAACTATTATATCAGACAAACAAATGCTTGTTGTATGAGCTACTAAATTTACAGTATTTTTAAAAACCTATTTATATCCCCTTCCAGATTCTATCGTACTGTTCTCATTTACACAAGATATCCTTGAGAGAACTGGCTATATATGCTGTTTCCAGGTTAATCATCTCCTATAATTTATCATACACATCTGAATCAAGACTTTATCTCAAACTTCAGGACAATGGCTCTTTTCATTGTCATAAGCAGTCTCCATTATGCTAAGTCTAATCATCAATTCTCAGTCTTGGTTGCCACAGAACTCTTGAAGGATACATAATATGCAAGAAGAAAGTATACTGGAGGTGGATATAAGTGAATGAGGTGATTGGAAAAAAGAATTAATGATATTTGTTGAAAAATGCCATAGTGGAACCTAATACATCGGAGGTTAATTTAAAATGATACCATGAGCGAAAAATGATTGTTCAGGAGATATCAAAGAAGTATATGAGAATAATGCCTATGGAGTTGTCTGATACAACTATTGTTTTATTTAATAGTATTTGTAGGCTTTGACCTTTCCTTCTGGAAACATATTTATTTATGTGGCTCCAGATACAATCCTAGGTGTGATATTTCTTTCCTATTGAGAAGCATTCTCTATCTGGTTTGCTTTGTTGACTTCCAACAAACGGAGTGGCCCTGGAGCGCAGAAAAAGCATTTTTTTTTTTTTTATGTTTGTACAGTTTTTTTTTTATACTTTATTTACATTTCCAATGTTTCCCCTTTTCTGGGTCTCCTCTTTGGAAGCCCCCTATCCCCTCCTCATCCCTACCTCTATGAGGGAATTCCACCCTC
>CM052701.1:110663052-110704141 GCA_028551405.1 Uromys caudimaculatus
TCTCTCTCTCTCTCTCTCTCTCTCTCTCTCTCTCTCTCTCTCTCTTTTTCTCTCTCTCTCTCTCACACACACACTACTGCTATGTTATGTTTACTACCATCAAGATGCTTTAAAAAAAATGTACACTTACTTACAGGAGTGTTCCTCCATTCCTCCAAAATAAAAAGAATACTCGATAATACTATACTGTTTTTTCTGTTAAGAAAGGCATATATAAAAATTATTAAGAAATTTATAATATGTTGTGTTTTTTCCACTAGCATCCTCACAAATGACAACACTGTTCAAATATGAAAACCTTCAGAAATATATTTCTATGTTCTCATATCCTCCTCATGAAAGTGGAGAGTGACTATGTGTCTGTTTCAAGTTTTCATGGTTGTTTTTCTCCTTAATTCTGCTGAGGCAGTTTTTAGACTCTGCAATGCTATGGCTTTCTGATAAAGTAGTCCTTTTTGGTTACAGTTCAGTGAGCTCTTTTCCTTGAAACATTTTAACCCTGACCCTAATTTGTCTGATTCCAACATTGCTACCCTAGCTGCTTCTTGGGGTAGAAGGCGGGGCCCAGGGTTATTACATGATCTGAGGTATGGCATCTACAAAGAGTCGATGAGCAGACATTTAAACCTGCTCTTAAAATTGTCTTCAGAGGAAGGATGTTATCATTTCACTTTCATTAGAACCACTGACACATGCAGAATGCAGTTCTGTCAGTGCAGGTTTTCGGTTTGCTTATAACTTCATTTCTTGTCAGATTTCAAACTCATCATCCATCTTTCCCACTGTCTGTCTATCTGTCTATTATCTATATATCTTCTATCTATCTATCTATCTATCTATCTATCTATCTATCTATCTATCTATCTATCATCTATCTATCCTCATATGTGTGTATGTGTGTGCATCCATGTGTGTCAGTGTGTGTCTCTGTGTGTATGTATAATTAAAAAATTATGTATGGTTTTCTTAGTAGTGCACTGAAATTTTTTTATATGTCTACAAGTTTGCAAACCTAATTTTCCATTGTTTTACAATATTCTGTTTTAGAGCTAGATTTTCTAAGTTTATTCTTGGTAATCTCTTTCATGGCATTAATGTTTGAGATAAGGTTTCAATCTCTTTGTGTTGGTTTCTTCATTCCTAAGATGCAGAAACTAATATTGTAAGATTGAAAGGAAAAGAAACGTTACTACCAGCAGAACATAGCACCAGCCAGGGATTCTCTCAAGTGCTCAGTGAAGAGCAGGTGTTTTGGTTGTTATTTTGTACGCTCATCACTATCAACCCTGATCATTTTTGTCATCATTATCAGGTAATACTTCCACCACCAGTACCATCACCATGTCGTTCATTACATTTTGGCATAAACTTAGTTGTATAAATAATACTTTGACAATTATCTTTGTATGATCATTTTTGTTTTATTTCTTTAGTATAGTTGTTAAAAATAGAATTTAAAACACAGAATATGGTCATTATAGAGGACGTTTTGACATAGGTATAGAAATGTTTCATGGTGAATGTTTTCTCCTTTCCAGTTTCATTGTTTTCCAATGCATGTGCTGGCAATGTCTGGTTCAATTTGCGTGGTTCTTGATTCCATCTGTCTTAGCCCTTTAGAGGTGTCTGCAAGCCATATCTAGCTATAGCTGGCAGCTTTGCATAGTATTCCAGGAGCTTACTTGATCACAGTCATTAAAATCTCAAAATGCTTTGTTAATCGGAAGAAATGAAAAGGGTGAACTCTTGCAGGGTTTGATTCAACCAATAAAGGCAGTGGATGGGCAAATGCCTGAGCCAGGATGGGTAGGCTGGGGCACTCCCTGTGAAGTGTGCAGTCTGACTTTTTTTTTTTTTTTTTTTTTTTTTTTAAATTCAGGCAGTTGCATCTTAAGCTTTGATCCTCATGGGCAAAGGCTCTATTTTTAGGTTTTTAATTTGTGCATTTTTTCTTTTTACAGAAAAATCAATATATTGAAAAATATAACAAAACAACTACTCTTGTTTAAAAACAGCCAATGTTAAGACTTTAAAAAAACGTATTCTCAGCCGGGCAGTAGTGGCGCACATCTTTAATCCCAGCATGTGGGAGGCAGAGGCAATTGGATTTCTGAGTTCGAGGCCAGCTTGGTCTACAGAGTGAGTTCCAGGACAGCTAGAGCTACACAGAGAAACCCTGTATCGAAAAACAAAAAAAAAAAAAAAAAAAAAAAAAAAAAAAAAAAAAAAAAAAAAAAAAAAAAAAAAAAAAAAAAAGTATTCTCTTTTTTCGTTGTTTATTTACATATGATTTTGACTCATAATGATCTCCATGTTTAGGTGGAGGACAAAGTATATGCAAGGGACTTTTGTGAGAGCTTTTATGAAGAATGCCACACACAGTAAGCAATACTGGGAATTGGTTGATTTACTAAAGCTTGAAGAATTTAAATAATTCTACTTTTATCTGACCACTGTCATCAATCTGTTTCACTACCAATTATCTATCTAGCTACCTATCTATCTATCTATCTATCTATCTATCTATCTATCTATCTATCTATCTATCTATCTATCATCACCACTGCTATCTATCACCTATCATCTATATCTCCCCATTATGTATCTATATTATACATCCCTTATCTTTCTTTATGGCTATTTTCACTATCATCCTAAGTGTATCTACATTATATGATAAAAACCCATTACCATAAATCTTTAAATCTGACAAAACCTTTATCTGTGAGTACTTGCTTCAATCGTAATGGATCCTTTATGTATAATTACTTTGTTCACCTTTTATAATATATCCTGTTTGCCTTTGTTTTGCACTTGTATATGTCTACGCTGTTTATCAGCAACTGGATGGAGACTGAAAATGCTGTGTGTATGCTGAGAGTTACTTTATGAGGATACTGTATAAATTTAAGATCTCAGCCAACAATTGAGGCATGCAATTGTCAACATTATAACAACAAAAACTGTGTTATGGGAACATCATGATGTCTCATAGAACATAGTGTAATATTTTTCTTTAGTTTGCTTTTTCTTCTTCTTTTGAAACACTTGGCACTGTAGCCCTGGCTGACATTGCACTCACTATGTAGCGACATTGTTCTTGAACTTGGGTCCTCCTGTCTCTACCTCCCAAACTCTGGGATTACAGGTATGTGCCGTCACATACAGGTTATGTTGTTCTGGATAACAAACCTAAGGCTTTGTTCCTGCTAAGAATGCACTCCACCAATTGATCCCCATCCCCAGTCCAACTTTGCAGTTATAATAGACTATAATTCAGTTCAGAGATTAAAAGATTTCATTGAAACAACATTTGATTGAACTCAGTTTGAAAGTCTGTGCTTTCCCCTGCGCAAGCCTATGATTTGCGAGTTAGAAATGGCTCCAAGTCCTCTGGAATAAAACTAATTTATATCCTTATTTGACTTGGGATATAGGTAGGCATGTTGTAAGAAGGAAGCATGATTAACTTGATTCAGAATCAAATAAAATGTGATACAGAGGGCCAGGAATAATTGCCATTTTACTGAATTGGAGGTCCTTAACCCTTGTTGGGATTTCATTCACTCACCTTGCTCTTAGCCACACCCTATGAAAGAATTAACAAGTAACTCCACTTTCTTCTGACTTGGAGCCACATAAGTCCAAAAGCAATCATTTCTGTAGCTTGTAATTGATAAGAGCTACTCCATCCTTTTTAGACTGTTTCTAATGAAACAGCATTGCATGTGAAAAAGGAACATTGATCGAACCTCTTCTTAAGTTAGAGCATCCTGTCTAACCCCCAGGATTTAGAGTTGGAGAGATTGTTTTATTTTACAAAATGAAGATGATCAAAAAAGAACTGTCGGTTAGCTATAGAACCTTTTGTTTATGGTGAGGAGAAGTAGGAGATTCTACAAATTCTAGATTATTAAGCTGTTAAACACCTCAAAGTTCTTGTTAATAGAATTGACTTAAAGCTATGTAGCAACCATCCCTTAAATATGTGGTTAATTATACAATTAACCATGTAATTAACGCATTGTTATTAATGTTGTGTAAAAATCAGTGATGAACTGAAAGATAAAATTAAAAAAAATAAAATCAGTATATATTATATTCAAGTCACTTAACTACAAAATTCTTTTTTCAATGAAAACCATAAATATAAGGAGTATAGATAGACCTTTCTTCATGGCTCAGAATTTAATAGATAGCAGAAAACTCGGGCTAGCAAAGCAAACTATGAATGCAAGGAATATTAAAAGTTCAAACTTCTTATTATTTAACAATTTTCTATCAATGAGAAAACTGGTCATTGTCAACATGTGCAGCCACTTTCTGGATATTGGTAATAACCACAGAGCATTACAGAAGTGTGGACCTTACAGCTATTTTTGCCTGTTAAAATAACAAAAGTTTGTGTTAACGGGGACTGTTTGAATTCTTAAATTATTTGCAAAATCATGTTTCCAATTTAGAAAAATTAGGTAGATATAAAATTGGAACTTTAGGACATTAACACTCAGTACTTTATGTAAGTTATGTGAACAAAATCATCATTGATAATTACTTTAAATCTTATGATTTAGCCATTGACATAAGAAGCAAACACCAAATAATTTCATCCTAGCTTATAAAACCCAGAAAAAAATCATGAGCATAAATAAAATCAGCATATTATCATGCAATCAGAGGGGTAACAACCAAAATATTTTCAATGTATAAAGCCATTTTAAAAAGATGGTAGTTGGTGGAGCTATAAACAGTTTTGTACATTCTGAATAGGTGTGACACCTAAGTACCATTGGAAAGTTATTTAACCCATATCAAGGAAAAATTGTCTCAATATTATGAAAGAAAATGGAAATATTTTAAAATAATTTAAATATGAAAATAATAGAAATTGGGAAACTAAGATTGGAAATCCTTTCATTGTTCATCCAACTAGCATAATATTACTGTAGGGGTGAGAAATGATACCATTTCACCAATTCCTAATAATATTTTCATTTTGTGGTTTTGACATAGAACCTCAGTATGATCTGCACATAACTTTTGTAATATAATACAAAATGATTTTAGGTTAGATTTGGATAGAAAATAGCCAGGGCCCATTTGGCTGCTACTTTTCTTGGAAGAGAAAAAAAATAAAAGCTTTATCTTAATTAAAGTTTAATTAAGGATCACGTTTGGCAGTACTTTTCACACCGATCTACACCAGCAGATTTTCGAGGGCTTAACTTTATCGTGCAGAAAATCCTCTTTTATTACTCCCAACCTGTTGTAAAAGCTGTTGGCACAGAGCGGTGGTTGCTTCATTCAGACGCCTTGTTTGCCACTGGAAATATCCCAAGTCTCTAGAGATAGCACCACAGTGGTTCAATTTAATATCTGTCCTATCACTACAAGACTCCAGCTCATTATTAATGATACTATTCATTAATTTCTTGTTGGGCTGATGTTGTTATTTATTAAAATATTAAAGAATGCCTGTGGGACACAGGCATAATGAGGGACACCTCAGTTTCATGAGCTGAAGGAATGAATGAACACACTGGATTTCCCCACCCTGAGCTATGCCATTCCTTGCTCATTAGTCTTGCTACATCTCTGAGTGACACTGTAAATTCATTTTGTGCTCTGTCCAATCAGAGCTAAATACAAATGCAGGGCCCTTTCTTTCTTTCTTTCTTTCTTTCTTTCTTTCTTTCTTTCTTTCTTTCTTTCTTTTCTTTTCTTTCTCTAATAAGCCATTCCCATACAAAATGAATTGACTACTGTCTAACTGATTTAATCTGTTTGTATTTGGGGAAAAGAACTAAATTGCTTGCATTGATGTAGGAAATAAAATGTTGACTTTTTTTTGTCTTTCAGTCTTGCATTTGGAAAATTTCAACATAATACATTTTCCATTTTAAGAAATTGCCACCATAGGTAACTAAATCCCAGCATGACATTTATATATGTGATTGTCATATTTTAAAAAGCTTAAACAAGCAGTTTGTATACTGCAGTGGTCATTTGATGTGTGTTTACACACACATTCAGGTACAGCCTGCAGAAATCCTAAGGAGTTTCAATGTATATGCTCACCCTATTAACACACGGGTATTTAAAGACATGCTTAGAGTATGCTTAAATGTACATGACAGTATAAAAGAGGGTATGTGTGAAATGATATGACCATTTTCAACTATTTAAGAAAATAAACAATGCCAAAATATTTTATTGGAAAGGAATAATCTTATTTTATTATCTTGCTTGCCACTGAATGCACAGAATGAAATCTGCATAACAATTAAGGTAGCATCTGAGGGTAAAGTTTTAATTTGGTCTATATGGTTGTTATTTTCTCTCCTGTGCAAATAATTACTTTGGTGAAGAAATACCACACTGTTTTGAAGGGATTAGCTGGGCATAATTGCAGCCTGTTTTGATCCTTCTTTTAATAATGGATTCTTTCAATTTATATCTGGACAGGCAGCTTTGTAGTGGTAGTTTCAAAGCTTGTATAGATGCCTATGCAGCTTTATTTTTGAAATTATACACGCTTTTTGTTGAAAAAGAGCATTATATTTATCTGGGAATCTCAAAGGTGTACATTGCAGAGGACCTTTGTTTAAGTTAATGAACTATGGTTGTTTAATCTGTTGCAATAGTTTATATTTTAGTGTATATCTCTTCTAGCATATGGTGTATTCACAATGGTGTCTGTACCGTGTTTTATTTTGAAACACTGACTCCTTTTACGAAAATATTTTCTAACCAATGTCTAGGTATTAATAGTCATTCATAAAAATAAAGTGCATTGGGTAATATTTTACTTATGTAAATTTATTATTCATGTAATAGTAGTGAACTGAGTTAAGTACCTTAACATAGTTGCTTCACGACAGTAGCTTAGAAAGAGTCTGCTCTTCAGGTTATATTTCCTCCAAGTCCTTATTACCATGCATAATATTTTCACAATATGATATACTACCATCATAGAAGGGAAAGGGAGTTTATTATCTTCAAAATAACTGGAAGCATACTGACCAAATACTATTCATACTTTCAACCTAACAGTTCAGGAATAGTTCTTTGGAATTCAATTTTGACAGAAAAATTAAGAATTTTGTGTGTGTGTGTGTGTGTGTGTGTGTGTGTGTGTGTGTGTGTGTGTATTGTAAGAGGGGCTGATCAAATTTTAAGTACATTAGGAGAATACAAGGAAATATGTTGTTTTACTTTTAAAAGAAATTTATTTCTAAATACTGAAAAGGGGCTATTTGAAAGAATACTTTCTGTCAAATCAAATGATAATCACACAGAGATAAAGATTTATTATCATAATTATTTTTGAAGGCAAACTGGATTCTTTATGGACATAAATGTTTTAAATTTGAGTATTAGCTCAAAACCCTTGGAGTGGAAGGTAAAACAGAGAGAGCATCTGCAACAGGAGCATCTCCATTGTGATGGTGGCACTGAGGGGCATGAGACACTGAGAGGGGAGGGTGGGTGTCTTTATATATTCAGAGAGGGAACAAGTGCAGATGTGTGACTGTAAGAGGAGCTATGCAGGATCTTTCTGTTCAATCTGCCTTCCAAGAGCAATAAAACCTTATGGCTCACAAGATGTTAAGTGTAGGGAGCTTGGAAGAAGGAATGCAGCAAAAAGCTAATCTTCAGGGGTAACAAGCTACAAAGATAGAAATGCTGATATCGAGGGAAGCCATGACTTGGGGTCAGGCACTAAGTAACAGATATCCTAGCCAAGAGCAAGAGAGCACCAGATTCCCTACATGCAGAGCTGCAAGGACCCGATCCTATAAACACCTTTAAGCCAAAAAGATTCAGGTATTAATAATAAGTAAAAAACAAAACATATCTGAGGTTAAACAGCCTATCAAATTACATACCATTTCATGTAATTCCTACTCCACCAGATTTGATATATTGTTTGATAATATGTACATAATGTTAAGTAGAAAAGTGATAAAAAGCTTCCAGAAGATCAGAGGTGAAATTATACATGTCTACATGTGGACAAGCATGCACACATGCACATATATGTGTGGAGATACAATTTGGGGGAACAGAATCTTTGGGATCCTTGGAATCCATCATCCTTGAAAGTAGTTAGACATTATAACAAAAGAAGTCTTATACCAACAACATAGACAATGTTTTGCCTTTTTTGATTTAACAGTATGAGATCCTTGAATCACATTATTTTCCATGAGAAAAAAATGTCTATTTATTGTATTATATCTTCAAGGCTTTGGAAGTTTAAATAACAAAAGCATTATTTTATAAGGGAAAGAAATGGATTTCTTGTTGAGATTATTGCAGAATTATAAGGTGTTTTCTTAGTGACATTTTATTATCACTAAATCATTTTATTATCACGAAATCACTAAATCATAGCTAGACTTGAGTCATGTTTCAGTGCTTACAAACGTGAAGCTAACAGGATTTCTTTTGTGATGCACACTTAACCCTTACAATTAAGCAACAGGTAGAAGTTACTATTTGTTGAAAGTAACATAAATATCTTTGTTAATTTTCATAGGAGTAGTTTACATATCTGAAGTTAAAGGGTCATTCCCTAAGCTGATATCTCCCAATATCTCAGACAGATGCAGCCACAGATCAGACTGAGAGCTCACTTTTCTTAAACTTTTCCATATAGTTAAGGAGGTTTTTTGGCAACCAACCTCTTTTGCCTTGTTAACTTTCAAGTACTGAGTTACTATCAGTGTTCTCTAAAATGATTCAAGGGCAAGAGTACAATATAAACCAACGTACACACTTTACTACCTTTTTGCTAAATTTATATTCAACTTTTATGTTTGATTCTTAACTCTGCAGGATTCTAAACTTAACAAAATAATCTTTTTTTTCCTAGCTGTACCTTTCCATACACCTGTACCTGCACCAGTGGCAGATTGGCCTGTCCTCTAACATACACTACAGCCCTGTCTGTCTCCCAAGTCTGCTCTAACCAGGAGCATAGGTGAGACCCCAAACCCAATACCCAGGCCAGCTGGGACCTCCACAGAGCCCAGAAGGCCTGGAATATGTCCTGCCCTGCCTGAGACCCATTGCTCTTCTGGTCTGCACCTCTACCTGCATCATTGGCAGATCGTGAGGCTGCTTCCCCACCTGACAGCCTTGCCTGTCTCCCAGGAGGACTGCTCAAACAAGAGTCACTTGGAGGCATTTTGTAACCAGAGACACCACTGCCTGCATCCCAGAAGGCCTGCTCTAACCCAGAACACACAGCTCTACCTGCTTCCAAGGAGGTCTGCTTCCATCAGAGATACTCAGGCCAATAAACACCAGAGACAACCAGATGACAAAAGGCAAATCCAAGAACATAAGAAACAGAAGTCAATACAGCATGCACCATCAGAACCCAGCTCTCATACCACAGCAGGTCTGCATAACCTAACACACCTGAAGAGCAAGATTCTGATCTTAAATCCTATTTCATGAAGATGATAGCAGCCTTTAATAAAGTTATAAATAATTCCCTTAAAGAAATACAAGAAAACAAAGGCAAACAGGTCGAAGTCTTTAAATATGAAACAAATTAATCCTTCCATGGAATACAGAAAAATACAATTGTAAAAACTGTTGAAAGAAGTGAACAAAATGGTCTGTTATAGGTCCAAGACCAAAAACAGAAATAGAAACAATAAAGAAATCCCAAATGGAAGCAACCATGGAGATGGAAAACCCAGGAAAGGAAACAGAAACTATAAATATAAGCATTATGAACAGAATATAACGGATTGAAGAGAGAATCTCAGGCACAGTAGCTACCAGAGAAGATAGTGATAGATTCGAGAAATAAAATGCCAAGTATAAAATGTTCCTAACCCAAAACATCCAGGACATTTGGAACACAATGAAAAGACCAAACCTAAGAATAATAGGAATAGAAAAGGATGAAGAATCTCAGCTCAAAGGATCAGAAAACATGTTCAACAAAATCATAGAAGTTTACTTCCTTAATCTAAAGAAGATGACCAGACATGTAAGAAACCTACAGAACATCAAATAGATTAGACCAGAAAAGAAAATCCTCTAACCACCAATAATCAAAACATTAAATGTACATAGCAAAGAAAGAATATTAAAAGTTACAAAGGAAAAGTCAAGTAACATATAAAGGCACACCTATCAGAATTGAACCTGAATTGCTTCTTGGCCTTTTGGCTAAGATCAAGTGTAGAATTGAACCTGACTTCTCAACAGAGACTCTGAAAGCCAGAAGATTCTGGGCAGATGTCTTACAGACCATAAGAGACCACAGATGTCAGCCCAGACTACTATACCTAACAAAATTCTCAATCACCA
This sequence comes from Uromys caudimaculatus, assembly GCA_028551405.1. Lineage (NCBI taxonomy): Eukaryota > Metazoa > Chordata > Mammalia > Rodentia > Muridae > Uromys > Uromys caudimaculatus. The sequence continues at coordinate 110,673,388 of CM052701.1, forward strand.
TAGATGGAGAAACTAAAATATTTCATGACAAAACCAAATATAAGTAATATCTACTAATCCAACCCTTCAGAAGATACTGGAAGGAAAACTCCAACACAAGGAGGGAAGCTACACCCAAGAAAACAGAAGAAATTAATCACCTAACAACAAACCCAAAAGAAGAGAATCTCTCACACACATACAACAAAATAACAGGAACTAATAATCATTGATCATTAGTATCTCTGAACATCAATGGATTCAGTTCTGAAATAAAAAGACATGAGCTAACAGACTGGATACTAAAACAGGATGCATCATTTTGATGCATATAAAACCACACCTTAGCACCAAATATAAACACTACCTCAAAGCAAAGGGCTGGAGAAAAGTATTTCAAGCAATCGGTCCTAAGAAACAAGCTTGAATAGTCATTCTAATATCCAATAGACTTTTAACCAAAAGTATTCAAAACAGACAGGGAAGGACACTTCTTTATACTTTTTCATCAATGGAAAAACCCACCAAGATGAAATCTTAATTCTGAACATCTATTCCCCAAAGGCAAGGGTATCCACATTTATAAAAGAAACTTTAGTAAAGCTTAAAACACACACTGAATCCCATATAATCATAGTGGGAAACCTCAACACCCTACTCTCACCAGTGGAGAGGTCATTAAAACAGAAAGTAAACAGAGACACAGTTAAACCAATTGGAGTTATGAGCCAAATGGATTTAACAGATATCTACAGAACATTTCACCTTAAAACAAAAGAATATACTTTCTTCTCAGCACCTCATGGTATCTTCTCCAAAATTGATCATATAATTGGACACAAAACAAGCCTCAACAGATACGAGAAGAATGTATTCTATCAGATCACCACAAACTAAGGCTGGTCTTCCATAAGAACAAAAACAACAGAAAGCCAACATACCCATGGAAACTGAATAGCTCTCTACTCACTGATAACTTGGTCAGGGAAGAAATAAAGAAAGAAATGAAAGACTTTCTAGGATTTAACAAAAGTAAAGGCACAACATACTCAAACTTAAGGGACACAAAGAAAGCAGTACTGAGAGCAAGATTCATAGCCCTGAGTACCTTCAAAAAGAAATTGGAGAGATCCTACAAAAGAAACTTAACAGTACAACTGAAAGCTCTAGAACAAAAAGAAGCAAATATGTCCAAGAGGAGTAGACTGCAGGAAATATTCAAACTCAGAGCTAAAATCAACCAAGTAGGAACAAAGAGAACTATACAAAGAATCAACAAAACCAGGAGCTGGTTCTTTGAGAAAATCAACAAGAAAGATAAACACTTAGCCAGACTAACCAGAGGGCAAGAGACAGTAACTCAATTAACAAAATCAGAAATGAAAAGGGAGACATAACAACAGAAACTTAGGGAATTCAAAAAATCATCAGATCCTACTACAAAAGCCTACTCAACAAAACTCAAAAATCTAGATGAAATGGATGATTTTCTAGACAGATACCAGGTACCAAAGTTAAACCAGGGCCAGCTAAACTATTTAAATAGTCCCATATACAGCAAACCAATAGACAACATCAAATTAAATTGAGAGAAACAAAGCAATCCCACTAAAATCAGGGACAAGACAGGCTATCCATTCTCTCTCTATGTACATAGAATAGCCGAAGTTCTAGCTAGAAAAATAAGACAACAAAAGGACATCAAGGCATTACAAATTGGAAAGGAAGAAGTCAAGGTATCACCATTTGCAGATGATATAATAGTATACACAGGTGAGCCCAAAAATTCTATCAGAGAACTTACACAGGTGACAAACAACTTCAGTAAGGTGGCTAGATAGAAGCAGGGAGGTTTGATGCCCCAGCATCGGGGGATGCTGGAGTGGTGGGGCAGGAGAGTGTGGGTGTGTTGGAGAGCACCCTCATACAGGCAAACGGGAGGGGAGAAGGGTAACCGGGAAGTGGGATATCATGGGATGGGGGTTTGCAGAGGGGGATATCATTCGCGATGTAAACAAATGGAATGATTAAAAAAAGAAAGAAAGAAAATTAACTCAAACAAATTCGTAACCTTCCTTTACACAAATGATAAATGGGCTGAGAAAGAAAATAGGGACACAACACTCTTCACAATAGCCACAAATAATATATAATCTTGCTGTATCTCTCACCAAGTTGGTGAAATATCTATATGACAAGAACTTCAAGTCCCTGAAGAAAGAAATAGAAGAAAACTTCGGAAGATAGAAAGATCTCCCATGTTCATGGATCAGTAGGATTTTACACAAAGAAAATGGCCTTCTTATCAAAATAAACCTACAGATTTAATTTTATTCCCATTAATATTCCAACACAATTCTTCACAATCATGGAAAAAGCAATTCTCAACTTCATATGGAAAAACAAAATGAGACAGGGTAGTGAAAACAATTCTGAAGAATAAAAGAACTTCTGGATGAATCACCATCCCTGACATTGAGCTGTATTACAGAGCAATAGTGATAAAAACCTGCATGGTATTGGTACAGAGACAGACAGGTGGATCAATGAAATACAATTGAAGACAGAGAAATAAATCAAAACACCTACAGACACTTGATCTTTGACAAAGAAACCAAAACCATATAATGGAAAAAAGAACGCCTCTTCAACAAGTGGTGCTGGTCTACCTGGAGGTCTGCACAAGGAAAATACAAATTGATCCATATTTATCATAAGCCCAGCATAAAGCTCAAGTCCAAGTAGATCAAGGACATCAACATAAAATCATATACCCTGAATCTAATAGAACAGAAAACAGGAATGTATTGGCACAGCAGAAAATTTCCTGAAGGGAACACCAATTGCTCAGGCTCTAAGATCAGCAATTGATAGTGAGACGTCTTGAAACTGAAAAGCTCCTGTAAGGCAAAAGACACTGTCAATAGGACAAATGGCAACCTACAGATTGGGAAAAGATCTTCAGCAGCATCTGATAGAGGATTAATATCCAAAAACTATAAAGAACTCAAGAAGTTGGACTCTAAATTAGGAATTTAGGAATAAAAACTACATGATATTGGTACAGTGACAGGCACGTAGATCGATGGAATAGAATTGGAGACCCAGAAATGAACCCACACACCTAGGGTCACTTGATCTTTGACAAAGGAGCTAAAATCACCCAGTGGACAAAAAGACAGCATTTTCAACAAATGGTGCTGGAAGTCAACATGTAGAAGAATACAAATTATTTCATTCCTATCTCCCTGTACAAAGCTCAAGTCCAAGTGGATCAAGGACCTCCACATAAAAGCAGATACATTGAATCTAATAGAAGAGAAAGTGGGGAAAAGTCTCCAACACATGGGCACAGGCGAAAAATTCCTGAACAGAACACCAATGGCTTATGTTCTAAAATCAAAAATCGACAAATGGGACCTCATAAAATTGCAAAGCTTCTGTAAGGCAAAGGACACTGTCAGTAGGACAAAAGGGCAACCAACAGATTAGGAAAAGGTCTTTACCAATCCTACATCCAATAGAGGGCTAATATCCAATATATACAAAGAACTCAAGTAGTTAGATTCCAGATGACCAAATAACCCTATCAAAAAATGGGAAACAGAGCTAGACAGAGAATTCACAACTGAGGAAACTCGAAGGGCTGAGAAGCACCTAAAGATATGTTCAACATCCTCAGTCATCAGGGAAATGCAAATCACAACAACTCTGAGATTACACCTTACACCTGTCAGAATGGCTAAGATCAAAACCTCAGGTGACAGCAGATGCTGAAGAGGATGTGGAGAAAGAGGAACACTCCTCCATTGCTGGTAGGATTGCGAGCTGGTACAACCACTCTAGAAATCAGTCTGGTAGATCCTCAGAAAATTGGAAATAGTACTTCATGAAGATCCTGTTATACCACTCCTAGACATATACCCAGAAGATGCTCTAACATGTAATAAGGACACATGTTCCACTATGTTCATAGCAGCCATATTTATAATAGCCAGAAGCTGGAAACAACTCAGATGTCCCTCAACAGAGGAATGGATACAGAAAATGTGGTACATTTACACAATGGAGTACTACTCAGCTATTGAAAACAATGACTTCATGAAATTTGCAGGCAAATGGATGGAACTTCAAAATATCATCCTGAGTGAGGTGACTCAGTCATAAAAGAACAAACATGGGTATGTTCTCACTGATAAGTTGATATTAGCCCAAAAGTCCAGAATACCCAAGATTCAATTCACAGACCATATGAAATCTACGAAGACAGAAGATCAATATGTGGATGCTTCAGTGTTTCTTGGAAGCATGAACAAAATACTCACAGGAGGAAATATTGAGACAAAATGTGGAGTAGAGACTCATGGAAAGGCCATCCAGAGACTGCCCTACCTGGGGATACATTCCATAAATAACCACCAAACCTGGACATTCTTGTGGATTCTGGGAAGTGCTGGCTGATGGAAGCATGATAAGCTGTCTCTGGAGAGGCTCAGGCAGAGCCTGACAAATACAGAGGTGTATGATGGCAGTCAACTGTTGGACTGAGCGTGGGGTCCTGGATGGAGGAGTTGGAGAAGGGACTGAAGGAGCTGAGGGGGTTTGCAGCCCCATGGAGGAAGCAACAGTGTCAGCTGGCCAGACCCCCGGGGCTCCTGGAGACTGGACCACCAACCAAAGAATACACATGGAGGGACCCATGGTGCTAGCCACATATGTGGCAGAGGAGGGCCTTGTTAGCTATCAGGAGGAAGAGAGGCCCTTGGGACTAAGGGTGTTAGAGTCCCCAGTGTAGGAGAATGCTAGGGAGGAAGAAGGAAGTCGGTGGTTGGGTTGGTGGGCGGGGGAACACTCTTATAGAGGCAGGGAGAGGGCGATCGGATAGGGGGTTTGCAAAGGGGAGTCCTGGAAGGGGGAAATGTTTGAAATGTAAATAAAGTAAATATCCAAAAATTATTATTATTATTATTAATAATAATAATGATAATAATAAAAATATAACCTTCTACTGAGAGTTGTGCAGGGAGCTGTTTTTAAGTAGTAACACCAGCTCTTTGGGTAGGCCTTTTCTTTAATGTTTCTGCATGAATTATGTGTTCCACGGGGAAGCTACTCCCAGGGACTACATTCCGTAAGTCTGAAGTATACCTTTAAAATGTTCCCTGAGGGTGGATATGTACTCCTCAGTGTCAATAAAGGAGCAATTGCATGTTTAGAGCTAACCAGCTGCAAACTAACAAAAAATGCTGCTTGACGTGTTTGTTTTGTTATATAAAATCAGGAGAAGTCAGTTTTATAAGAAATAAAATTATGATTATTATAATTGAATGCTTTTGAACTACTACTGTTAATGCCTCAGGGAATGTATTGTGAGGATTGGCGACTCTTGGGGAGGGGAAACTTTTATAACCTCAGCACGCTCAGGATTGGGAAATGTTTCTAAGGGTCATTTTTCTTTAGCTAAAGCTGAAGTTATTAAGGCTTACTTAGCAGATACATTTTGCCACAATTTTCTGGAACACTATGGTGAGATCGCAAATTTCTCATTTAGAAAACCAGGCCTGAATGTTAGAAGGCCATGAACCACACTCTGCAATCACATTCTGAGTCCCCCTTCACCTGGAATGCAAGTCACAGAGAAATAGAGTACTCAAGCTTGTTTTATACAATGAATCCTCCAGGGTTCCTTAATTGTCTTGTCATATTTTTTCCCCATTACAAATAGATTTTGTTGGGTGACTCAAAAAAATTGTGAAATGCTATTCTTAACTAAGTGCATTGGCAATTTCGGTATGATTTGTATTCCCCAACACTATGCATAGAAATAGTTTTAAAGTCCTTTCATGGAGGTTTCATTTGCATCTTAAATCATGAAGTTCATGTTTAATTACAAATTGAAAGAAATCTTTCAGTTTAAGTTATTTAATTATTGCATTTATCAGATTTCTCTAGAGGAGGGGGTTTATAGACTGTATGAATGTATATTATTAAATTGAGTTATCCAATGGTGTGTGTGTGTAGTCCGGCAGTTGCTATCTTTGCAGAGGAGATGGGGAGAATCAGTAGTCACTCAATTTCTGAGACTGGCTGTCTTTAACAGTTCCAGACTGGCAATGGATACCTCGGAGATTCTTGAAGCCAGGAGAGTCACTGGTCTACAGTTCATGTCAGAACACCCAGGAAGACAGGGGTTGATGCCTGTGAAGGCAGTCAGTAGCTGCCATGGCTGTAACAGGTATAGGAACCCTGAAACAATGTATATAAATTCATCAGTGATTTGTGAAAGCAAACAGGCAAATTAGCAGAGGTTATTCAGTTGGGTCTTCTATTAATTAGTTTACTATTGCTGTGCTAAAATGTTCTGAGCAAAACTACTTTAGGAAGAAAGGGTTAATTTGACTTATGATTCCAGAAGGAGATAGGTCACAATAACAAGGACAGCTGGCCTCAGGAACAGGAAGCAGAGCAATCACATTTTTCATTTGCACAGAGGAAGCAGAGAAACAACAGGATGTGGAATCAGGCTCTCAGCTCTCAAATCACATTACAGTGATGGTCTTCATCAGGTGTCTACCTTCTAGGGGTTCCAGAGCCTCCCCAAACATGAGTCCATGGGGATATTTCTCACTCAAACCATCACTGACCTCCTTACATCTGAAAAGTTACTAGAAGGTACTGTCTACTGGTAGCATGGGCCTTCATAGTTCAGATAACCTACTAAAAACATTACTCCCAGTTGCTCCCGTAGGTTTGTCTCTAGGTTCATTCTGCATCCAGTCAAGTTGACAATCAAGGTTGCCTATGACAAGTATGGTGAAAAATATCTTAGATATATATATATATATGAATCAGGTAATGTTTGTGAATGTGTGTGAGTATTCATATTCCCGTAGGTACATGTTTGTTTGTTTGTGTATGTGTGTGTGTGTGTGTGTGTGTGTGTGTGTGTGTGTGTGTGTGTACATACATGAGGATGTCAAAGAAAAGCCTTAGCTCTGTTGCCCATCTATTTGTTGTTTTGAGATTTTGTTTGTTTTGTTTTGAGATGTTCTACTGGCCTAGAACTTACCATATAAGGTAAAGTAACTGGCTAGTGAATCCCATAAAGATGACAGTTTCTACCTTGCCAGCACTTGTATTACAAGTGTGTTCACCATCAAACCTGGCTGTTTTTATTTGGCATCTGGAGATGGAATTCAAATCTCCCTAATTGTGGCTCCTCAGCTTTCACTATGGCATTTTCATGACTACTTTGCTCTTATTCATTTCCCCTTCCCAATATCCTGCCCCATTCCTCCCTCTGCCCACTGTTGCCTTGTTTCTCCCTCTTTCCTAGCGTCCCCTCTTGCTTGCATGATACATGTTCCTTCACTCTCCCTAGTACCTTCTTAAGTTCTTCTTTTGTCTGTCATAATCACCTATCTAGTTTTACAACTACTTACCAACCCCACCAAAATACACATACAAAATTCTAGATTTAACACTTGAAAGAAAAAATATATGGCAATTGTCTTTTTGAGTCTGGTTTACTCCACTTAACAATAATTTGAAGTTCTACTCATTTCCCTGCAAGTGTTTTGGTTATATTTTCCATTGTTAAATGTAGTATATCTTTTAGTTATTCATTGGCTGATAGACATCTGTCTATTGACAGTAAAACTGACTTTTCATTTGTTAGCTAATTGTAAATACTAAAAGCAAGTTTATTTGTGGTAGGACTTAGAGTATAAACTTTGGATATAAACTGAGGACTAGTATACCAGATCTCATGTGTGTGTGTGTGTGTGTCTCTGTGTGTGTGTGTGTGTGTGTGTGTGTGTGTGTGTGTGTGTGAAATTTCCATAGTGGTTTCCAATGAATAGCCAGTGACTATCCATTGCCACTGAAAGTGAGTAAGCGTTCTTCTTTGTCTTATTCTCATCAGCACTTGTCATCGCTGTCCTTCCTTTTGTATTTGTATTTTATTATGTTTGAGCATGACATCTGGGCTGGTCTTGATGACTCACTATGTAGTTGAGAATGGCCTTGGATGTGCAGCCCTCTTTCCTCCACCTTCAGAGTTCTGCAATTACAGGTGAAGTCCAGCATGTCCAGCTTATGTGGTGTTAGGGCATGATTCATGGATTGTATGCGGTTAGGCAGGGACTTTACCAAATGATCCACATTAGGCCCTGTTGTGCTTCCCTGTTGCTTTAAATTCTAACTGGGGTGTGGGATGCCATTTGAAAAGAGTTTTAATTAGTTTCATTCATTGAATACTTTTCTAATGTTTATTGAGTAATCTGTCAATAGTTCTCTTTCATAATGTATGTCCTCACACATTTGGATCATACTTTAGTTTTAGGCGATACTTGTCTCATAGAATGATTTTTGCGGCATCCCTTCATTTTCTGTTACCTGAAAAAGTTTGAGAAGTATTGGCGTGGTGATTTGAATGAGAATGCTCACCATAGGCTCATACATTTGTATGCTTGATCCACACTGAAATGTTTACAAAGATTAAGAGATGTGGCCTTTTTGGACAAGGTGTGTCGTGGGGGTGGGCTTTGAGGCTTAAAAAATTCATAGCAGGCTCATTTTCTCTCTTTAATTCTTGCTAGGATATAAAGCTCTCACCTACTGCTTTAACGCTGTGCCTGCTTGCCTGCATCCACACTCTCTGCCATAATGCTAATGGACTAAGCCTTTGAAAGTAAGCATGCCCCCATTGAAATACCTTCCTTTGTAAAAGTTTCCTTGGTCCTGGTGTCTCATCACAGCACTATAACAATTAGTAAGACAATTCTTGTTAAGTCATGGTTCTCTAGAGGAACAGAACAAAAGGAACAAATAGTAGATTTTATGAAGTGTGCTTTAAAATAGCAATGACAGCCACATCATACTCGAGGAACTGATAACCTCGTATTACTGGTTCCTTGAAACTGGTTGGCTCAACAGTTGGAGTTTTCCAAGAATAGCGACCTATCTCTTTCTGGTGCTGGGAGCACCAACTTCACTTACTCATTCCACAAGTGGAGTGCCTGATGGGTCCCAGTCTGGAACCTGGAAGCCTGTAAAGTTCTCAGAGAGCTCCAAGTCTCTATTACAAGAGCTCAGAAAAGTTGATTCTGTTATCAATGAAGGAATCACCAGCAGCAGCAGTACCAACTGGCCAGCAGTGAAGGACATGTGAACAAAGGGGGAGAATAAACTTTCTTCTGACATACACTATTTTCTTCTGTACTACTACCAAAAGATGCTGCCCGCAATCTGGGATGGGCCTTCTTACATCAATCAAGGCAATCAGCACACTTCTTCAGGAGTGTCTCTTTACTCAAGAGATTTTAATTTCTGACAATTTGACATTAATGCCATAATTTCCTCTTTAGAACTGTGGTAGAATTCAGCAGTGAGTCCACTTAGCCCTGGGCTTTCCTTTGAGGGAGACATTTTTATTACAGCTTCTATCTAATCATCCATTACTAATCTGCTTAAGTTGTTTATAACTTCTTGATTTGATTTTGGTAGGACATGTGTGTTTGATTTATCTTTTTCCCCTTCTCTTCTTAGGTTATTTATAGTTTTGGAATATACCTTTTCAAATACCCCAGCGATCCTCTGGTTATGATTTGACATTTGCCATAACAACCCATTTCATGTCTGGTGCTATTAATCTGTGTTTCTCTATATTTTCTTATTTTGACTAAGGTTTGTCAATCCTGTTTATTTCTTGACAGTTTCTATGTTTTATTCTTTTCATCTATGTATTCATCCTCATAGTCATTTCATTAATTTTTGTCCTGGCCTTTGGTGTCTTTATTATTTTTTGTCATTTGCTGCTTTGGGAGTTACAATGTTCTTGTTTTTCTAGGATGTCAAGGTATAATGTTAAATTCTTTATTTGAAATATTTCTGAGTTTTAAATTTCTCTGTCTGTCTCTGCCTCTCTCTGTCTCTCTGTCTCTCTCTCTGTCTCTCTGTTTCTCTCTGTCTCTCTGTCTCTCTGTCTGTCTCTCTCTCTCTCTCTCTCTCTCTCTCTCTCTCTCTCTCTCTCTGTATTGTGTATGTGTCAGCATGTGCATATAACAATTTGTATATGGAGCTTAGTAGACAACTTCTGGTATTTGTTCTTCTTTCTCTCTGCCTCATATAACACTGTGTACTCCATGCAGTTGACTTGCTAGGAATTCTATCTGCCTCTGTCTCTTGGTAATTGTTCTAGGATTACAGACCCACACTATTGTGTCTGGCTTTTACATGGATTCTGGGGATCCAAACACAGATGCTCTCTTGTGTGCCAAGACTTTTAACTACTGAGCCAATCTCCCCAGTCCTCTCCCTTACTTTTAAACATAAATATGCAAATTGAACACTTTTACAACTGCCTTAATTGTATTCTCATGGTTCTAGTAAGTTATGCTTTCAGTTTAATTTTGTTCTAGGAATTTTACCCTCCCCCATTCATTCAAGAATATATTCTTCAATATTTTAGCATTTGTGTAGTTACTTTCACTACTGAGTTCTAGCTTCATTCAACCATACTATCATACGATATGAAGAATTATTTTAGTTCTTTTGTGGTTGGTAAGGCTGCTTTGTGGCCAATAAGTTGAGAAGTTTTAGAGAAAGTTCTGTTGGCCTTGAGGAGAATGTGTAGTCTGCATCTTTGGATGGAATATTCTGTAGATTACCTGTTAAGTCCACTTGATATATAACAATGTTGGTTTCTAGTTTGGATGACCTATGTACTGATGAAAGTTGGGTGTTGAAGTCTCCCAATATCATTGTACCTGGATGGATCTGACTTTTCATCTTTTAGTGTTTACTTTATGAAATTGGGAACCCTAACATCCAGTGCATAAATATTTACAATTGCTTTATCTTCTTGATGAAATGTTCCCTTTATTAATATGTAATGGCTTGCATTTCTTCTCCTACTGGTTTTGCTCCTACTTTATCACAATAGGGATACCAGCTTGGTTGGTTATTTATTTATTTATTTATTTATTTATTTATTTATTTATTTATTTATTTATTTTCTGGGGGGGGGGATTGTCATCCGTTGACTCTCAGGACATCCTTGCCAATGAGGTGGGTTTTGGGGAGACAGCTGATAATTGCACTTTTTATTTTTTTAGTCCAGGCAGTTTTTATTCATGTACTAAATCATTAGCAAGTAGAGCTATTTACATTTAGAGTTATTATACAGAATAGTTTCTTATTAATTATGGCTTTGTTGGTTGTTCCAGTTGTGACTTATTAATTCTTTTCTTTGCCTTCCGTTACTAGTGATAGGTGTCAATTTGTGTACTGGGTTGCACATGACAGATTGCTTTAGAACTCTGTGTTCAAGCATTACATTCACCCTTTTTTCTGTTCTCTTGTGAAAAGACTTTCTTCTTCCTCTATGCCTAGTATTCTTTTATTTGTTTTCTGAATGCTGGGATGAAATTCTTTATTTTATGGTTTTCTTAAAATGCTATTACTGCTTTGTTAATTTTGAGACATAGCTTCACTAGGTATAGCTTGGCAGTTTTGATTGGCAGTTATCGACATTCAGGGCTTGAAATATTTCATCCCATGCTTTCCTAGCATTTAGGGCTTCTGACTAGAGAGTTGATATTACTTTGATATGTTAGCTTTTGTAGTTGAGATGTAATTTTTCTCTAACATGTTTTAATATTGTAATTTTTATTTACGCTTTTTTCAGGGAAGGCATTTCTGGAGATTGAGTCTAAGGTTCCCATGTGGTAGCCAGAGCTCAATCACTGAATGACAATCTGTGCCCTTGCTTTTAATTTTTTGACATTTTGACTATATGTTGTAGAGAATTTCTTCTCTAGCCATGTCTATTTGTATTCTAAATGTTTCCTGGGTCTTGGGTGTCCATTTCGTTTTCTAGGCTTTGGATTGGGAAATTCTCCTCTATAATTTCCTTGAATAATTGTCAACTCCTTTAGACTTTGACCTCATTGTTTCCTATGGAATTTTAGCGTAGTCACTTGATAATGCACCAGAGATCCTGGAAAGTTTTGATGACTTTGGGCATATCATATTTGTGATTTTGTCTTTTGACTGTGATTTGTCGTTCTTGACTTGTTTACTGATAAATTTTCTATTCTCACATTGTTTACCATGTTATTCACTTTGTTAATTTATTTTTCTAACTCATGAGTTGACTTTCTTGCTTCATTCATCTGTTTATCTGAACCTATATGTGGTCACTGACTGCTTTTGAAAATTGAAGTTTAAAGCTATCTTGTTATCTTTTGTTTTTGAAACTGGGGAGTCATGGTATTCTAGAACTGTCACAAGAATTTTTTCCCTATTTGTTTGGTGTGTCTATTTCTTTGTTGTAATTTGTACATCTGTTGCTATAGTGCTGTTCTTCTGCTGTGATAGGTTGCTGAGGGCCTGTTTTACTTCTGCCTTTGGGGTATTCAGGCACCTTTGTACACCAGACCAGAATGAAGGGAATGAAGCTTGTCCAGGTAGGGTGGGTCTGCAGGAACTCTGTTGCCTTGAGTACCAGAGAGAAATAAGCCTTCTCCAAGGCTATCAGTGTTACAGCTCTCTTTATTTGGGGGTAGTAAGGGCTATATAAGCCTTGTGGAGGGCATACGGGTTTTCGGGGTGAGTGTACATTTTTTGTTTGTAATCGAGATGCTGAAAATGCTTTCTTTGCATGAGGAATAATTTCAGGTCCTTGTTAGACATGTCTTTACAGGAAACTAGGAAGTTAAACCTGTAATTTGGTCACCAAGCTACGTGACTCCATCTCAAAAATGCAGGCACCAGAGCATACAGGCCCAGAACAGGAAGGGAGAGATCTTTACTCCTGCTGATCTCAAGATAAGATCTTGGGTGTGGACACATATTGACCTCACTCTTGCTCCAGGCCTGTCCCTCATGTCCCTACTCCCTGTCATACTTGCCCCACACTTTCCTGTCAGTTTTGCTTGATTCCATTATTTAAGTCTTCCCAGTGAGTTTTCTTAACATGGGTTTCATTTCCTACTATGAATGTAGGGTAGGGAAATTGAAATAATAGATATATTGATGGGCCCCCAATCCTTGTGTTAACTTATAGTAAAAACTCTGAGTTTTAGTTATTTCCATGATAAGATTCAAAGTCTGTAGCACTGGCATCCTCAGTAGTAAATCGTACCTTATAGCTCTTTTAGAACTAAGAGTATCAATAATAATGTAGTAAAATACTCTTAGAATTAGAGAGGGGAAAAAGATAAAGATGAATGAAAAGAAACGCATATGAGTTATATACATGATAAATAATAAGTTGTATAAAATATTATTATGTATATGTGTTACATTATTTTATTATTTCATCTGTTGATGGACATATAAACTGGTTGCATTTCTTGTAAACAGTGTCGTTGTGAATGGATATGTACATGTGTCTTTGTGCTATGTTGATTAGAACACTTTGATCAATTACAAGCAGGGTATCTGAGTCATAGAGCAATTCAATTTCAGTAGTTTCTGAAACCTTAATACAGACTTTGAAAATGGCTTTACAATTTTACATTTCTACCAGCAGTGCATAAAGATTATTATTCTGCCAGCATTTATTGGCATTTATTTTCTTGATATTACCCAATCTGACCAGAGTGAATTAAAATCTCAAACAAGTTTTTATAATCATTTCCCTGTTGTGGAATATTGAACAACTTTAAATACTTACTGGGCATTTGTAGTTCTTTATTTCATGTAACCTAATTTGTTAATTCTTGGCATAATTTCCTACGTTGTTGCAGTTCTGGTCAGAAAATCCTTGCTTACATCTATATATTGAAGTGTTTTAATTATATTTTCCTCTAGAATATTTTTCATTATTTTATTAAAAAACTTTTATTATATATTATATATCGACATAAAATAAGCGATATCAGTAGGTGGTAAAGAAAATATGCCATTTTATGCGTTTATCTCTTGTGTTTTTGAGATCTTGACTATAGTATGTTGTAAGAAGTTGCTTCTCTTGTCATCCTTGATCATTTATTTATTTCCCTAATTAGTTATTATTTTGGGGAGGCAAGGTCTTAAGTCATCTGTTTGTCAAATTAACTAATATCCAAGAAAGGCCTTAAACTCCTAATCTTTGTTCATCTGTCCTTTTAATTGTTAAAATTCATTAATGGACCATCAGCTTATTCTGTTTGTGAGCCTAAATGTGTATGTTTGAAAGTATATTTCTTTGTCTACATTTGAGAAATTTTCTGGTATCATTCATGCCTTTGTTGCTTATCTCAATTCCTTCTCTGTGTGTTATATCTTTAGTGTTGATCTCTTGATCATATTATAGAATTCTTAAATATTTCAGTCATGCCTGCTTATATACTTCACATATATGTGTGATTGCAGCATTTTATCAGTGTTTCCCTCCATTCTTTATTCTACTTGGTCAATTATGTTATATGCCTTTAGTTGCCTTATTGGCTTTTTCATTTCCAGTAAAAAAAAAAAAAAAAAAAAAAAAAAAAAAATCAAATTCCACTTTTCTTGCTTATTTTTATTTTTTAATTCTTCTGATATCTGTGTTGCTGACTTGTATCTCTAGGTCCTGAGTTGAATAATTCTGATTGCTTGTGTTGTCTTTTAGGGCAATTGATCATGTTTCCTTAGAAAAATTTGAGGTGTGGTTTACGCCTGTGGTTTGTGCCACATGGCTCCATACCCAAATAGCGCAGGGAAAGAGCTACCTTCCCAGGAGTGTGGACAAGCCTGTGATCGGGGTAAGGCCAGTACCTCTGTTCAGAGGGACATGCCTGGAACCTCCAGTACACAGGAACCTACAAGCAGGCTGGGAAAGCAGCATTCCGGCCTTCTGCAGCCGAGGACCCCAGTCTGTGCCACAGAGCTCCATAACCAAATAACACAGGGAGAAGGCTAGCATCCAGGGAGTGTGAACAAGCCCTTGAGTGGAGGAAAGAGGGGTGCAACTGCTCAGCGGGACCCGCCCAGAATCTGCAGAACACTGGGACAGAGGAACAGCCTGGGGCAGGAGCCTTTCCATTTACACCTGAGGTCTGTGCCACGTGGCTCCATACTCAAATAGTGCAGGGAAAGAGCTACCCTCCCAGGAGTGTGGACAAGCCTGTGACAAGTGGGGGTAAGGCCAGCACCTCTGCTCAGAAGTACCTGCTCAGAACCCTCAGGACACAGGGACTGAGGAGTGGACTTCTGGTTTCCTTCTGAGGCAGGGGAGCTGATCCCGTGACACGGCTCCATACATGGTGCCAGGAGAGAGCTGGTCTCCCAGTAGTGCCGACACACCTTTGAGTACAGGAAGACCACCACTTCTGTTCAAATGTCTCAATCAAGAGGGACCCTCGCAGAGCCATCAGGACACAGAAACCAAGGAACAGCTGGGGACAGGATCCTTCTGGTTTCTATCTGCACCCCAGAGCTTACTCTGAACCACAGCTCTCCACACCAAAATTCCTCTCAGAGAGAGCTGGTCTCCAAGGAGTACTGACACAAAGGTTTGCAGGAGGGACAAGCCACGGTCAGAGAGAGCAAGACCAGCTAACGCCAGAGATAACCAGATGGCGAAAGGCAAGGGCAAGAATATAAGGAACAGAAACCATGGCAACTTGGCATCATCAGAACCCAGTTCTTCCACCACAGCAAGCCCTGGATACCCCAACTCACCAGAAAAGCAAGACTCAGATTTAAAATCACTTCTCATGATAATCATTGAAGACTTTAAGAAGGAAATAAGTAACTCCCTTAAAGAAATACAAGAGAACACAGGTAAACAGGTAGAAGCCCTTAAAGAGGAAATACAGGAAAACACAATCAAATAGGCAAAGCAAATGAACAAAACCATCCAGGATCTAATAATGGAAATAGAAACAATATAGAAATCACAAAGGGAGACAACCCTGGAGATAGAAACCCTAGGAAAGAGATCAGGAGTCATAGATGCAAGCATCACCAACAGAATATAAGTGATAGAAAAGAGAATCTCAGGTACAGAAGATACCATAGAAAACATTGACACAACAGTCAAAGAAAATGCAAAATGCAAAAAACTCCTAACCCAAAACATCCAGGAAATCCAGGATACAAAAGAAGACCAAACCTAAGGATAATAGGTATAGAAGAGAGTGAAGATTCCCAACTGAAAGTGCCAGTAAATAACTTCAACAAAATCATATAAGAAAAATTCCCTAACCTAAAGAAAGAGATGAACATAACAGTCAAGAAGCCTACAGAACTCCAAATAGATTGGACCAGAAAAGAAATTCCTCCCGTCACATTATAGTCAAAACACCAAATGCACAAAACAAGGAAAGAATATTAAAAGCAGTAAGGGAAAAAGTTCAACTAACATATAAAGGCAGACCTATCAGAATTACACCAGACTTCTCACCAGAGACTATGAAAGCTAGAAGATCCTGGACAGATCTCACACAGACCCTAAGAGAACACAACTGCAAGCCCAGGCTGCAATGCCCAGCAAAACTCTCAATTATCATAGATGGTAAAACCAAGATATTCTATGACAAAACCAAATTTACATAATATCTTTCCACAAACCCAGCCTTACAAAGGATAATAGATGGAAAACGCCAACACAAGGAGGGAAACGTCACCCTAGAAAAAGCAAGAAAGTAATCTTTCAACAAATCCAAAAGAAGATAGCCACACAAACATAAAAATAACAGGAAGCAACAATCACTATTCCTTAATATCTCTTAACATCAATGGACTCAATTCCCCAATAAAAATACATAGACTAACAGACTGGATACATAAACAGGACCCAGTATTTTGCTGCATACAGGAAACACACCTTAGAGTTAAAGACAAACACTACCTCAGAGTAAAGGGTTGGAAAACAATTTTCCAGGCAAATGGTTCCAAGAAACAGGCTGGAATAGCCATTCTAATATTGGATAAAATCAACTTTCAACCAGAAGTCATCAAAAAAGATAAGGAAGGACACTTCATCCTCATCAAAGGAAAAATCTACTAAGAAGAACTCTCAATTCTGAACATCTATGCTCCAAATACAAGGGCACCACATTCATAAAAGAAACTTTACTAAATCTCAAAGTACACATTGCAACTCACACAATAATAGTGGGAGACTTCAACACTCCACTCTTGTGGGGCAGTGACCTGTGACAGGCAATCTGATACCTGGTTGAGCACAGGTGTAAAATCTGGGCGACCCAGCAGAACAATCCGCAAGGGACTGAAAAACTTTATGCCAAGGCTGCCAGGAGCCTTTTGGCTCCAGTCACAGTCATGTGCCCCCCCTCCTCAGGTAGAGGCAAGGCCAAACAGCTACAAGCTATCCCCATGTTAATGAGATACCTAGAGGCTTAGCCACGCCCCTTCCTAGTTACTATATCTGCCTTGAATCTCCCAGAGGCCACAAGGTACAATTCCATCCACACAACTCTCCACAGAATGAAAATAAACATCTTAGAATTATGGACTGTCTCTTCATCTGGACCCGTCCTGGGAAGCGAGGGATCCAACTGAAACCCAGTCTTGGCAGGAATCTGAGCTGTGCTCCGTCTAGCCTGTCTGCTGCACCCTGCAGTGACTGTGGTGTCCCGGACTAGAGAACCCACAGAGATGGCTGCAGTGCATTCCCCGAGAATGGCCCTCTCCCCCACCCACAGGCAGGGCCCGCAAAGGCTTCCCACAGTCCCCAACTGCCCGTCAGACTGTGTGGGAAGACTCACGGCCACTTCCCACATGTGTCCTGTCCTACCCAGAGCCGTAGCACCCGGGACAGACTCATGGGGTTTCTTTCCACCATGCCAGGTTGGTTCCCACACACTCTCATCAATGGGCAGATCTCGGAAACACAAACTAAACAGAGACACAGTGAAACTAACAGAAGTTATGGACCAAATGGATTTAACAGATGTCTATAGAACATTTCATCCTAAATCAAAAGAATATACCTTCTTCTCAGCATCTCATGGTACCTTCTCCAAAACTGACCATATAATTGGTCAAAAAACAAATCTCAACAGATATAAGAAGACTGAAATAATCCCATGCCTCCTACAAGATCACTGCAGATTAAGGCTGGTCTCCAATGGCAACAAAAACAACAGAAAGCCCACATACAGATGGAAGCTGAACAAAGCTCTACTCAATGATAACTTGGTCAAGGAAGAAGTAAAGAAAGAAATCAAAGACTTCCTAGAATTTAATGAAAATCAAAGTACAACATACCCAAACTTATGGGACACAAAGAAAGCAGTGTTAAGAGGAAAACTCATACCTCTGAGTGCCTTCAAAAAGAAACTGGAGAGAGCATACACTAGTAGCTTTACAGCACACCTGAAAGTTCTAGAACAAAAAGAAGGTAATACACCCAAGAGGAGTAGACAGCAGAAAATAATCAAACTCAGGGCTGAAATCAACCAAGTGGAAACAAAAAGAACTATACAATCAACAAAACCAGGAGCTTGTTCTTTGAGAAAAATCAACAAGATAGATAAACCCTTAGCAAGACTAACCAGAGGACACAGAGACAGTGTCCAAATTAACAAAATCAGAAATGAAAAGGGAGATATAACTAAAGAATCTGAGGAAATTAAAAAAATCATAAGATCCTACTACAAAAACCTATACGACAAAATTGGAAAATCTGGATGAAATGGACAATTTTCTAGACAGATACCAAATACCAAACTTAAGTCAGGATCAGACAAACCATCTAAACAGTCCCATAACCCCTAAAGAAATAGAAGCAGTCATTAAAAGTCTCCTAACCAAAAAAAGCCCAGGACCAGATGGGTTTAGTGCAGACTTCTATCGGACCTTCAAAGAAGACCTAATACCAATACTCTTCAAACTATTCCACAAAATAGAAACAGAAGGAATACTATCTAATTCATTCTATGAGGCCACAGTTATACAGATACTAAAACCTCACAAAGATCCAACAAAGAAAGAAAACTACAGACTAATTTCCCTTATGAATATCAATGCAAAAATACTCAATAAAATTCTGGCAAATGGAATCCAAGAACATATCAAAATGATCTTTCATCACCATCAAGTAGGCTTCATCCCAGGGATGCAGGGAAGGTTCAATACCCAGAAATCCATCAATGTAATCCACTACATAAACAAACTCAAAGAAAAAAACCACATGGTCATTTCATTAGATGCTGAAAAAGCATTTAACATCCCTTCATGATAAAAGTCTTGGAAAGATCTGGGATTGAAGGACCATACCTAAAAATAGTAAAAGCAATATACAGCAAACCAGTGGCCAACACCAAACTAAATGGAGAGAAACTTGAAACAATCCCACTGAAATAAGGGACTAGACAATGCTGCCTTCTCTCTCCCGATTTATTCAATATAGTAATTGAAGTTCTAGCTAGAGCAATTAGACAACAAAAAGAGGTCAAAGGGATACAAATTGGTAACGAAGAAATCAAAATATCACTATTTGCAGATGATATGATCGTATACTTAAGTGACCTGAAAAACTCTACCAGAGAACTGCTGCAGCTGATAAACAACTTCAGCAAAGTGGCCAGATACAAAATTAACTCAAACAAATCAGTAGCCTTCCTATACTGGAAGGATAAACAGGCTGAGAAAGAAATTAGGGAAGTGACACCCTTCACAATAGTCACAAACAATATAAAGTATCTTGGTGTGACTCTAACCAAAGAGGTAAAAGATCTGTATGACAAGAACTTCAAGTCTCTGAAGAAAGAAATCAAAGATGGAAAGACCTCCCTTGCACATGAATTGGCAGGATTAATATAGTAGAAATGGTCGTCATGCCAAAAGCAATCTACAGATTCAATGCAATCCCCATCAAAATTCCAACTCAATTCTTCATAGACTTAGAAAGAACAATTCTCAAATTCATTTGGAATAACAAAAAACCCAGGATAGCAAAAACTATTCTCAACAATAAAAGAACCTCTGGGGGAATCAGCATCCCTGACCTCAAGCTGTACTACAGAACAGTAGTGATAAAAACTGCATGGTATTGGTATAGTGTCAGGCAGGTAGATCAATGGAATAGAATTGAAGACCCAGAATGAACCCACACACCTACGGTCACTTGATCTTTGACAAAGGAGCTAAAACCATCCAGTGGACACACGACAGCATTTTCAACAAATGGTGCTGGCTCAACTGGTGGTGAACATGTAGAAGAATGCAAATTGATCCATTCCTATCTCCTGTACAAAGCTCAAGTCCAAGTTGATCAAGGACCTCCACATAAAACCAGATACACTGAATCTAACAGAAGAGAAAGTGGGGAAAGTCTTGAATACATGGGCACAGGGGAAAAGTTCCTGAAGAGAACATCAATGGCTTATGCTCTAAGATCAAGAATCGACAAATTGGACCTCATAAAACTGCAAAGCTTCTGTAAGGCAAAGGACACTGTCAACAGGACAAAACAGCAACCAACAGATTGGGAAAAGATCTTTACCAATCCTACATCCAATAGAGGGCTAATATCCAATATATACAAAGAACTCAAGAAGTTAGACTCCAGAGAATCAAATAACCCTATCAAAAAATGGGGAACAGAGCTAAACAGAGAATTCTCAATTGAGGAAACTCAAAGGGCTGAGAAGCACCTAAAGAAATGTTCAACATCCTCAGTTTTCAGGGAAATGCAAATCAAAACAACCCTGAGATTCCACCTCATACCAGTCAAAATGGCTAAGATCAAAACCTCAGGTGACAGCAGATGCTGGCGAGGATGTGGAGAAAGAGGAACACTGGTCCATTGCTGGTGGGATTGCAAGCTGGTACAACCACTCTGGAAATTAGTTTGGTGCAGGGAGCAGCAGTGTCAACTGGTCACGCCCCCCCGCCCCCCCCCCCCCCCCGGTGCTCCAAGAAATTGGACCACCAACCAAAGAATGCATATGGAGGGGTCTATGTTGCTGGCCACATATGTGGCTTAGGAGGGCCTTGTTGACCATCATTGGGAAGAGGGATTCTTTGGTCTAAGAGTGTTAGATGCCCCAGTATAGGGGAATGTCAGGGAGGGAAGATGGGAGTGGGTGGCTGGGTGGGTGAGGGAATACCTTCATAGAGGCAGGGGGAAGGGGCTGGGGTAGGGGGTTTCCAAAGGGGAGAACTGGAAAGGAGAAAACATTTGAAATGTAAATAAAGTATTAAATAAAAAAAGAAAAGAAAAAAAAGAGAAATTTGAGGTCTTCATTTGTCATTTTATCTATTTTAGTATCTGTGAATTCAGTAGTTGAGTTATATTGTGTCTGGGGGGCAGGGAAAGAATCATTTTTTTTTTTTTTTTTTTTTACATTTCTGTGTTGTGATTTGCACATTTCTTGGTTTCTTAGGTAGGAGTCTCTTCTTATTGGCTGTTTAGTACTATTCAGTCAATAGAAAACAGACTTTTGTAGGGGCAATAAGAAACTGGAAATGATTAGAATACACTTATAATCAATTAAGTCTCACAAATACACCAGTGATCAAAAAACTAAAAATGGTAAAACTAATATAGAACTTACTATGTAGTTAAACATTATTTAGGGTGTGAATGAGATCAAGGAAAGAGACAGTATAAGAGAGAAAGTAAGGCTAAATAGATGAAAGGAAGTTAAGGACTGGAGTGATATAAGATGCTTTTTTCCCCTAATTTGTTTACTGTTTGTTACAGAGATAGTCACCAGTCCATCAACTTACCTACAAACCCTGAAATATGTCTATTTCCTTATTAAACTTTTTGTTGCTGAGAGACACATATTTTTAGTTCATGTGAACAGGTTATTTGACTGCATGTATGTGCACCACATGTGTCTGGTACCCATGGAGGTTAGAAGAAGGTATCTTATCCACTGCAATGGTAATAGGTCTAGATGGTCATCAGCCACCATGTAAAAAGTGAGAAAACAAAAGCTAAGCCATCTATCAGAGCAGCCTGTGCTCTTAAGTATCTTTAAACTCCTTATTATAAACCTTTAAGAATTGTATATTCTAGTTAAAATATTTGATCAGGATGTGATTTTCATACCTTTGTTTCTAACTTGCATTGTATTTAAATTTTTTTTTCATTTTTGTGGAGCTTGGAAACACTCAGTATTGATGAGTTTATGAGTTTTTTTTCATTACTTAGGAGCATAAAAATCTTGTTTTTTGCAAAAAGCATAGTACACTGAAAAAAATTTCATTATTTTATTCCTTTTTTTTTTTTTTTGGTTTTTCGAGACAGGATTTCTCTGTGTAGCCCTGGCTGTCCTGGAACTCACTCTATAGACCAGGTTGGCCTCGAACTCAGAAATCCACCTGCCTCTGCCTCCCAAATGCTGGGATTAAAGGCGTGTACCACCACTGCCCGGCAAGTTCATTATTTTATATGAACTCTATTTGGTGTCTTGGGTAAGTATAAGTTTTGAAATTCTTAAGTAAACTTATTTTTTTTTGTGTGTTCCAGAATATATTCTTTCTAAAAAGTGCACTTATAAATACCAAGTGCTATTATTCATAAAACTGTGGTGACAGATTTCTAAACTATATTCAAAATTTTAATATCCTATTTTAATTAATCATTTTTGTGGTTTAGAAATTTTGTAAAATTTAATATTGTTCTTTGAATTTAGATACTGTAAATGCAGTGGGAAAGTAGCATATGTAAATATTTTAATATATAAAAAGTTATATAATATGTTAACATTATAAATATTTAATACATAATTATTGTTTCCTTTGAGGATGAATTTTTCAAATATTAGATTTAATTACTTATACTCAAAATATGAGACATTGCATTTTCTTAAATATTTCAATTTAGATTGGAAAATTTGCGATTTCAGTATTTCCTGTTAATAAAATATTGCTAATAGTAATGGTTGTATATTATCTAAAATTTCAGCCCTTACAGATTGACATTTATTTTCTGTGTTCATTTGCTGTTAGCTTCCCAGATGTTGAGAGCTCTGCCTCAGGGGCTCACAGTTTTATTTGCTTGGAGACAATCTGATGATGAAGAGTTTGAAATCTTGCTGCCAGCGTATGAAGAGATTTCCTCCAGCTCAACACAAGTGAGTGCAAAATAGACACAGTGACTTAGTAGGATGCATGGTATCTGCAGAATAGTGTATTTTTAAGTTCATTAAAAGAATACCTCTCTTATTAAACTTACATGAAAGTTCTGGGTTTGATGAGAGTGCTGGCTGGAGTCCTTTATTATACCTAATTTTTTTTCGAACCACTCTTCAGGTTGCTTGCTTATAGCTCATATCTACCTTTAAAAAATAGTTCCTTGGAGAATTGCACATTTTCATTAAACAGGAGCTGTCTGACGTAAAGGTAGCACTCCCTCTCACCAAATGCACTTCTAATCCAGAGTAGACACAGGGCACAATTAACTGTGTATTGTGGAAAGTTGTGATCCTTTGCTTCTCCATCCTAAAGGTATAATCAACAGTCCTATAATGAAAGATAAGTTGATTTTAAGAAGCATAACAAACTATCTTTTTCATCAAGGTCTTGTAGGTTACAGCAACTTCAGATATGAAATCTGAAATGTCCACAGAAAACAGTTTTTAAAGTTTAAACTTGATGAAAATTGTGTAAAAAATGTGATTTTAAAAGGGTTAATACAGAAAAAAGGTATATTTAACAAAGAACATGGGGAAGTGTGTTAGGACTCACTAGTGGAACAAACATATGGATGCATTGTTTGGCTTACAAAATTGGACTAACAGTAGCTGGTAAGATTAGGTCCCAGTTCAAGGCTACATGACTGGAAGGCCCAGGTGACTGGAGGGAATTGAAAACCGAAGCCTCCTAACCACACCCAGAAAGAACTAATTCCGCACTGCTAAGTTCCTTCTGTATTTTTATTGCCTGTGGGTCTCCAGTTCACCTTCAGAGTAGGTTTTCACCCCTCCCAGGTGCACTATCACAGGCCAGCTATATAACTCATTGTCTCAGGAAACATTGAGACACACCCAGAATTGTGTTTCATTATCTGGACATCTTTTGATCTAGTCTAGGTGATAATGAAACTTAACTATCACAGGAAGCGAGGTCTGTCCCTATTCTTCCTGACCCTTAGGTCTGTCTCTCCTCAGGTGAGGGAGCAAGGATCTCAGGGATAGTATTGCTTTGGGAGGTCTTCCTCGGCCATATTTATTTGTTCTATTGAGAATTCTCTGTTCATACCCATAGCCAGTTTTCAAATTAGGTCATTTGTTTTCTTGATTCTTTTCCATTTGGTCTCTTTATGTATTCTTGATATCCATCTTCTGTCAGATGTATAGCTGTTCAGAAATCTCACCCACTCTGTGCTTTTCTAGGTTCCTTCTTTACTCAATTGACTGTTTCCTTAGCTGTACAGAAACATTTTAGTTTTATGAGGTCCCAAATGTCAATTGCTAGGCTTAATTCCTGGGCAAAGCCTTAGCAATTAGGGAAATGCAAATTAAAACAACTTTGAAGTTTCATCTCAGTCAGAATGGCTAAGATCAACAAAACAACTGAAGTAACAACAAATGTTGGCAAGGATGGAGAGAAAGAGGAACCCTCATTTACTGTTGGTGGGAATGCAAACCAGAGCAGCCACTCTGGAAATCAGCATAAAAGATCTTCAAAATTCTAAAAACCATATCTATCATGCGATCCAGCTATGCCATTTCTTGAATATATCCAGAGAATTGAACATTCTACTCTACCAGCTATTGGTCAGCCATGCTTATTGCTGCTCTATTAATAATAGCCAGGAAATGTAAACAACCTAAATGTCTTTCAATATATAAATGGATAATAAAAGTAACACGCACATACACACACACACAGACACACACACACATACACAGACACACACACACACACATTATTGCAGAAAACATCGCACTTAGAGGTTGAGACATACGGCTTAGAGATTTGAGCTGGATCTAAGCTGAAAATTTCTTTTTGAGATCTGGGTGTCAGAGTACCAGAAAGTACAATGCCAGCTGCCAAGGGAGGGAAGGGATTAATTGGTATCCAGATGTAGCACTTATGAACCATAACTGTCACTATCTTGGCAAGATATTCCTAAAGGTACAATATTGACACTCCTCCTATCTTGGAGATAACTAATAACTGTCTACTTAGACTAAATGCCCAGTCAAAAGGAGGAAAGTGATGCCTAGTACTAGAAACCCAGCTAAGTACATGGTGTTGGTGGAGTAATGGATTTTAGAGGAGAGCCTACAGCAGTAGGTTATTAGACCAGCATAATTCATAAATACATTTGAAAATTTATACCCACAGATAAATGTAGCTATCATCCCTTGTTAAGGATGTTTCTTTTCACAGCAAGGGGAGACCCTTACAGAAAACAAAAACTGGCCATAGTAAAGAGATAAACAGACTGTGGAGAGCCCAGCTCCAATTGATAGGTATAAACCACAAGGCCCTACACTTAAGGGTCAGAGAATTTTAAGGAAAGAGTGCAGAGAGATTATAAGAACCAGAAAATTATAAAGTCTACCACGAGGTTATGTCTCTAAGAAAAGACAAGGAAGCCACATCTACGAAACCTCAATAAAACCACTTTCCAAACAAGGCTTCAACAATGACAAGACTAATAGATCTGCTACCATATGGTGGGGAGGGGGTCCCAGTGAATCCTATTCCTAGACAAAGAACTCCAGGCAACTGCTGAGTAAGGGAGAATTACCCTCTCCTGGGGAGGAGCCCCTAACTGGGTTATTCAATACAGAGTGGTCAGATTTAAAATTACATTCACAAAAGCAACAGAAGTGGACTCAACAAGTTGAACTTATATATTTAATCAAAGAAAAAGGGACACTAATTTTCGTGACAGTGAGGGGAGCATGAGTAGGGTTGGGAGTGCTTGGAGAGAGGAAAGGAAGGGTGGGCGTGATATATTTTAATTGTAAAATAAATAACAATTATAAGAAATATTATTACACAAATGAGGTCAGCAAATTTCTTTATGGCCAGTTATAACACTGAGTATTATTTCAGTTTTTACAGGCAACTTGGAAAAGGAGTTCAAGTTTCTATGAATTATTTCCATGAGAGTAAAATGACTGGGAGAGACTGCTTACGTCATGCTGATGTCATTCATTTCAAAATATTCAGCACACCAGGGCATGCACTTTGAAGAATTACTTAATGAGCCACAACATGTGACAAGTATATATACTTAAAAAAAAACCACATTGTCACAAAGGAGCACTAACTTCTGCTATGTCTTGTGTCCTCTAGGTCAGCAGTTTATGGTGTGTGTGTGTGTGTGTGTGTGTGTGTGTGTGTGTGTGTGTGTGTGTGTGTGGTTTAATTAAATACAGTCTCCAGATTGGATAGTATCTTCCTCCTGAGACAGTTTCTGCACTAATTCCATGTTCTACGATACACGTATATAGCTTTGTTCATGGGAAATCTAATTTAAGACAAATATATTTGTGGAAAAACCATTTGTCACTATCCATTGTTGGAGAGTCAGCAAAATTTGCATATGAAATACCACAAATGTTATTAATTTGCTTAAGCCATAATTTTATGTGTATACTAGTGTAGAATATTTGTATGTGGTACATGAGCATGTTCATGTGGGTATGATGTAGTGGGTGTGCATGTGGAGGCCTTAACATGACATCTATTATCTTCTTTTATTGCTCTCTGCCTTACTGCCTTGAGACAGCATTCCTCCTAAAAGGAGACTGTCGATTCTGTTAGGCAGTCTGGCCAGTAAACATTTGGAATATGCCTATGGTTTATAGATAGATATATCATTCATGGAGTTTTATGTAGATGATAAGGTTTCAAATCTAAGTCCTCATTGTATGGTTAAAGATCCGAACCTACTTCCAGGTTTGAAAACTCACCAAACTCCACTAATCCCTATGTTTGAAAATACCTGAGTTTGCCTTGAAATCCCGCCCATTCCCACCCTGGAAATCTCCACCCTGGAAAACTCCTCCTTAAGAAACTCTAGATAAGCCTGTCTCCTCAGTTCCCTGATGCATCACACCCTAGCAGAGACAGCCACCCTCTTGCTTCTCTCATAAATCTCTTGTGTGAGATTTGTTACGTGGTGCAACTTTGCCATATTCCTTGTCTCCCAACTGACAGGATACATTTTCCCTCAGAACTGTTACCTTCCATTGGAGAAAAACCTTCCCACTCCAAGTTGCAACGCGTCCATTGGGAAGCCTTTCCCTTCAGACCTGCTATGTACTCCAATGGGAAAGCCTTTCCTCTCAGTGTTGTAACACTTGTATTAGGAAAGCCTTTTCAATCAGAGCTGTAACACTTGACACTTGTGCTTCAGGGTAAGCCATCATATGGCCTGAATCAACACAATTGCCACTAGATCCTGCTGCTTTGATACTGTTTAACCCTGAAGTTATTTAGCTTATGATATTTGTGGTGATTTGCTTGAAAATGGCTTCCCTAGCTCATAGGGAGTGGCACTATTTGAAATGGTTAGGCATTGTTGGAGTAGGTGTGGCCTTGTTGAAGGAACTGTGTCATTGGCAGTGGGTTTCGAGGTTTCAGAAGTTCAAGCTCAGCCCAGTGGTTCTCTTTCTTTCTGCTGCCTGCTGATCCAGATGTAGAACTCTTGGCTCCTTCTCTAGCACCATGCCTGCTTGTGTGCTGCCATGATCCCTGCCATGATGATAATGGACTAAACCTCTGAAACTGTAAAGCCCACAACTAAATGTTTTCATTTATAATAGTTGGCATGAGCATGGTGTCTCTCCACAGCAATAGGAACCCTAATTAAAATAATATTCTAAATCTCACTATTTCAGTGAAATATGAAACTATTTCAGTGTTTCATAGGATAAAATAGAAATGTCTTAAAGTATATAATTCTTCACTTAGACATAAAATCACACATTTAGGTTAAAGGTGTATCCCACTCTTCTAGGTGCTGCTCCTTTTCAATTTTAGCTTTGTAGAGTATCTTACTGAGTGACTTGCCAGAGGAAGTCATAGGTTGTTCAAGTTTGTGATTATAAGAGTGTGGATCCTTCTTCGTGTTGTTATTTGTGATGTATTGTTTGACCATTGATGCAGTGATCAGTCCTTCATGAATGCTTTAACTTGGTGGGCTGCATTTTCTCTTCTATGTTAATGTTCACATTTCCTTTCTTTCTTCAGTCTTATAAGTGAGAAAAAAAAGTAAGTATATGATTTATCCTGCAGAGTTAGTTTGACATTACCTGTGTTGTCTGATATAATTATTATCTATTCCTCTCATAAGGGTGCCTTGGTTTGGATAATAAGTTTCATTATTTCCCTATCTACAAACAGACTTCTTATTTTTCCTATAGCTAGAAAACAAATAAACAAAAAACACAATATATGTTTGAATTTGCCAATGATTCCATTCTTGTTAGATGATCTAAAATTTTCTGCTTCCTTGACACACTGAACATCATTATAGAAAAAAAGAAGATTATTGTGTCTTGGTAGAAGTTAGTATTTTGTTTTAAATTGATGAACTGTTAGGGACATAAATGCATTTTCCTCCCTTATCTATAGGCTTAACATCTGCTCTCCACACAACCAATTCCTTCTTCTTTCTTTAGAAAACCAGAAAAATTGTGCTTATTATTTTCTTTTGTGAAATTCTAGTTCTGATATAGAATGGTGTGAGCATCTCACCACTTATGCCAGTTGGATGTAAAATGGTGTGAAAATATCAGACATGTTGAATATAAAACAAACTGCTGTAGAAGAAATCAACAGTCAAAAAATAGGTCACTTCCAGCTCAGGACTATACAAGTAAATAATCAAGTTTCAAAAAACTTGTCTGAGTGTGAGAACTAGAGAAAGTGTTTTAAGCATCTTAAAACAAATTTTATCATTACCGAAGATGGAAAATAGTTTTTTTGTATTTTTTTCCATGAGTGCTACAAATGTTTTAAATTGCTTTAATTTGGGCTTAAAACAATGGAACTAATTAATGAATTTTAAACTTTACAGTATCCTTTATAATATGTTTCCAGAAGCACTCTGTAAGTGTAGAAATATTGAACCTATGTTTCCCTGAATAGGAAATGGTTTAAGTACCAGGAGAGTAAGAACCACGCTCAATGGTGGCTCATATTGTTGGGAAATAAAAAAGCAAGGGCTCTTATTTTGTCATACTGTTATGTTTTGACAAATTTCTTCTCCAGTTTTTTGTTGATATGTAATACGCATTTTCTCCCAAATCTCTTTTTCCAAGATATTTCCATTGCCTAAAGTTTGTGCTCCACAGAAATTTTAGCAGTTTTATTATGTTGATATGAGTGTATAGATTAGTAACTAAATATCAAGTTACTTTAGGATTTCTAACTCTCAAAACTTTAGCAAAGAGGTTGTTTTTTGATATATTAAAGATTGGGGTCAAAAGATACGGCTCAGTTGTTAAGAGCTCTGACTCCTTCTAGAGGACCCAGATTGGTTTTTCAGCAGCCACATTCTGTTCAACATCCAGCTCCCACTCCAGTTTCAGGGAATCCAACACTTCAGACCTTTGTGGGCACTGAATGAACACTGGACAAAGACATATTTACAGTCAAAATAGCCATAAAAATAAAATAAAAATCTCCAAAAACTGAAAATAAAGTACTAAAGATGTGTCTTTAGATTACAAATGCATAAATTTATTATGATTTAATATGTATGAGAGAGTAATATCACCATCCATTGACATCATTGATTTTCAGATTAAACTTTATAAAATGTAGCCCTTGAATTTAAAAATAACTGTAGCAAATATGTGGCTATGGGAAAAGTGAAAAGTAGTGAAACTCTCCCATGAATCCCAAGAATAAAAATTACATTCATCATAGGAATTTAATATGTAAATATAGATTTAGAAATACATAAAAATATTTTAATACTCTATATTGTGTGTATATTATGTACCATAGGTGAGAAATAAAATTATAGACATAAATTTATATTTACATAATATATCTGTACAATAGAAGTATCCAGTAGCTAATCAAAGTTGGAAAATGTGTGTATCTTCCTGGCCAAGGTGTGCAGGCTACGACTCCAAACGATACTTGAAAACATGAGAGAAGACTCAAAATGTTTAGTTTAAGAAGTGCAGATAGATATACCAACTAAAAATTCTATAAGTTAGCATTCAGACAAAGAAAACTTAAGGGACAAATATTGTAGAGTAAAACTAAATGCAAATGAGAGTGACAATACTAGACCTCTATGGCATATTAACAACCTAGGTGACCATAAAATTTTGAATATGCAAAAGAGATTGGGGAATACAGAAAAGGAAGATGAAGAAGAATGGAAAACACTCTTGAAGTCATCAGAAATGTGATTCTGCTGTGTTCCTTAAATGAGTTTGTTCTTCAATGTTACACATGATGGTCTATGAAAAGCAGAATGTGCAATGTTACAGGGGCCAAATCCATGTCAGCATATTATTGGGAAAAAAAGAAACCAGCCAAAAATTGAAGGTAAAGGGTAGCAGAAGAATCAGGTCAATTAGAAAGTATACAGAGATGTAAGTTGTTGAAAACTTGACATTGAACATTTAATCATTTGACCATAAGTGACATGTCTTCCTACTAACAGCAAGATCTCACATTGCCAAGAAAAATGAGACAGAGTCCATTTTGCCATGATTTGTATAATATTGGCAAACATCATCTCAAAATCACTAGCCATGGGCGACGGCCGGAGACCTCAGCTTGGGCCACAGGGCCCCACAGCTGATCAGCGCTGGGACAAAGATCCCTCGGAGATCGCAGGACCCAGCGGAGGGCCAAAGACACGCCCCACAGCTCACCAGACCACAGAGAC
>CM052701.1:110704641-110725698 GCA_028551405.1 Uromys caudimaculatus
GACTTTGGGCCTGAGGGTGCTAGGGGCCCCAGTAAAAGGGAATGTCAAGGTGGGAATATGGGAATGGGTGGGCGGGTAGGTGGGAGGAGGAATTCCCTCACAGAGGCGGGGAGGGGGAGGGGACACGGGGTTTCTAAAGAAAAGGGGAATCATCGGAAATGTAAATAAAATATCAAAAAATAAATAAATAAAAAAAAATCACTAGCCATGCAAATAAACAGAAAAATAATCAGGGAATAAGTTATGACATTTATAAAAGTATCACGCAGGATGGTTCATGACACAGAAATTATGAGACAAAATATTCAGAGAAGCAAATCTAAACACATTCAAAAAGTTAAGGCAACTGTATTCAAGTTGATGGAGGCAAACATGGCATCATTGGCAAGTGAATAGTCTTAACAAGAAAACACAAGCTACTAAAGCATCACTTTCAGAATTGAGAGGCACAATCGATTCATAGTTGAAATGGAAGAAACGGAAGGAAACTTGAATTTAGAGCAACAGAAAATTTTCAACCTAAAACCAACAAAGAAAATGACTTAGGAGAAGTGAGCAGAATACCAGAAACCTGTGGTGATACATGACACTGTCCAATGGACATCCAGTTGTGAGGACACAAGCAATAGAGAGACAGGATAAAGAGACATAAGAAGGATTCTATAATTTAGTAGAAAATAATTAAATATCAACGGCTTTCTGGATCTTCAAAAGACAGACCAACAAGAAATCCAGTTCTGGGAACTGGAAACTGAAAACAGGAGAGTTAAGTTACAAATTGTCAGAAGGAAAATTTGAAAGCAATTATGCAGGAAAACCACAATAATTTTAATGGCCAGATTGCTAAAAATTATGAAAACCAAAAAGCATTGACTTGATATTTATAAAATTAAAAAACCCACAAAAATATGTGCAAGGAAATACTTAAATTTCAACATAGTAATATAAAAAGTTTATTGCATATCTACGTTACTTCAAAGCTGCAGAAACTGATTAGAGTGTTAAGATGTTTTCAGTAAACTAAACCCCAGGGGATTTGTTGCCAGAAGCCTGAACTGTGAGAAGTACCATGTTTTCATTCTGAAAGGAAGGATACTATTGAAGAAGAATGGGAGGTAAGAGTCCCTTTACTTGTAGGTCTGAGGCAAAGGATGTCAGAAGGAAGCCAGTGTTATACAGGAAAACTCTATTTTCATAAAAGCTAGGACTAGGAAGGAGAAGAGGATTGAAGAGGAGGAGGAGGAGGAGAAAGAGGAGGGTGAGAAGACAAGGAAGAAGAAAATATAGAAACAATACAATTTTTTGTTTCAAAAATGATGAAGTAAAAAGTATATTTACAGTCTGGAATACATGTGTATGTTCATGCACATACACATGTACACATAGACACACAATGTCTGTGGTACATTTTTGCATTTTACCTGAAGTGTTTTACTAATAATTTTAGGTAAATGAATATGTCTAAAAGTCATCTGTTATTCTATTTAGCAAAAAAAAAAGAAAGGCAGATATTGAGGTGTAAAATAAAAATACACAGTAAGATTGTAAACATAAAATGTAATCACATCAGAAATGCAGTAACTGCAAAAGTATTAAATATCCTAAAGTGGAAAATTTTGTTTCTTAGGAGAGTCAGGTTATAATGATATTTCACTGGGGTGTACAGGTGAAAGAATGTTTTGCTGAAGCAGACACAGATGAAAGGATGTTTTGCTGTAGCAAACACGTGAAGGAACATGTGATGTTTAGAAAGAATATAAACATGATTCCATAGACAGTGGGGGCTCGGGCTTTGGTTCACCTTGCTCCACCTCACTAATCTTCACTGACAATATGCCTGTATTGGTTCGCCTTACATTGTGTTGCCTGTAGTGACTTCATAGAGAGAAACTCACCAAAGAACTTCTCATGAGATTCCTGCTGCTTCGTAACATGAGAATCCTGTGGCTTCTTGCCACTTCTGTGGACTTGGACAGATTGGCAAACTTCCTGATTTCCTCTGGATTGAACTGTTGTTGCTGACTCATTTGGTGTCTGCCAAATGAACTGGACTGAGAACAATGAAGATTGGAATTGCCCCAAAGAACTATTTCTAAACAAGTCCACTTTGCATGTATCGTAATAACCTTTCTTTTCCACCACCTCTGGTGGATGGTGGGCTAGAGGGGAGGTTGAACCCTTATTAAAGTAAGTTGTGAATAATATATACCTAGACATTCCAGTGCAAAGACAACTTGTCAGTCTACTGAAAAGAAGGAACCTAGTGTCTATAGTCTATAGTCTGGTGCCTATATGAGAGAGATAGATTCTCATACATGTCTATATAAAGAAACATCAGAACAGTGACTCTAAACACATATGCAATTGATGACCATACATGAGAAACAATTCCAGACAAAATAGATTTCTAGGAAAATAATCAAGAAATACCTCTAATCCATCCATTACCTGCTTTCTTTCTTTCTTTCTTTCTTTCTTTCTTTCTTTCTTTCTTTCTTTCTTTCTTTCTTTCTTTCTTTCTTTTTTTGAAACTTGAAGAGGAAAAGTAAAGTAAACCTCAAAAAACAAACTTCACAGCAGAAATCAATCAAATAGAAAGCAAAGAAGCAATAGAGAAAAATCAATGGAATGAAACCTGTTTTTATTGAAAACCTAGTAAAATTCATATGGCTGGAGAAATATTAGCAAAAAATGACGAGAATTATCAGTGTTAATGGAGAATGAATAACACCGTAGATCTCACAAATTCAAAAGTAAACTAAGTGTCTGTTAGGAGTGACTATATTCCTATCCATAGCTGACAGAAGAAGTGAACACATTGTTTCCAAAAGAACCAAACTGTCAAAGTTCATTTAAGAAACAGATAAAATGAATCACTGTAAATTCTTAGAAAAGTAAAATCATAGTTATTGAACACTGGATAAAAGCTGCAAATGGATTGAGAAATCAACAAAAAAACTTTTCCTAAGGAAGATAGTTATCAAGACTCATGTTCACTAGTCACAAAATCAGTTACAACAGCTAGCAATGAAATAGTTTGCAAATTATATTTATAATTCAATTTATGATGCAGTGCCTGGTGGCACACACCTTTAATCACAGCACTTGGGAGGCAGAGGCCTGCAGTTATCTGTGAGTTCAAGGTCAGCCTGGTCTACAAAGAGATTTCTAGGACAGCCAGGGCTGTTACACAGAAAAAGCCTATCTTGAAAAACTAAAATAAAAAATTAAAATTCAATTCATTATATATATGTATGTATATATATATAATGATTATATATGAATATATACCAGAAAATGTGAATAGTATATATTTTAAAATAAAAAATGAGCTAAAAGATAAATAATACCCAAATAAATAAAAAGATGTTGTCATATGTCATATTCATGAATTAGATAAATCAGGATATTTAACATAATTTTCTAAAGGTTAGCTTTAGGTTTAATATAAAAGAAAACAAAGTTCTTTCAGGACTTTAATAATGATTATTAACTGAAATCAAATGTTCGTATGAAAATTCCCATTCATAAAAAATGGAAAACTTAGTTTGATAAAAATAAAACACACTGGGAGAAACAGACTTCTGATTTAAAAGCAAATAGTAATAAAAAAAGAAAATAGAAGGTGTGGATTAAAATACACAGTTGCAATAATGGAGCAAAAAATAGAGTCTAGTAATAGACCAACCTATATGTGGATTTAGGAAAAAATACACAGGTAATGGAGCAAAGGGCATCTTTTATATAGTGTACAAAATGATTGTCTATCTACTTTTAAAACATGCATGTCCTTTAAAAATGATTTAAAATTAGCATATGAAAGTACTGCATTTCATTTTGGCAGTTTTACCCTAATGCGCCATTTTACTTTGTTTTTATTTCTTTCTCCCTATCCTTTCTTGTCCTGCCCCATCCACCAAGTGAGCCTCTTATTGATCTGGAGCCTTCCTCCAAATACCTTACCCCCTTTGTGCTATCACATCACATGCATTTATTATTTCAATGCTTCTCTTTTTCTTAAGATTCCCTCTCATAGGAAGAACTGGAGACTAGAGGATAGTGAGAAATAGCTTGAGGTCAGTGGCCGGTGATTCCACCTGGGGCCAGTGTGGGGTTCCTGGCCTGTGCTAGTGGTCACAGCTGGGACGGTCACATCTGGGATGGAGTTTCTGTAGCAACAGGGGTTTATTACCACCAAAGGACAGGCAGACATTGGTCTGGTCTGTTGCATGGGGATGTGTTAATGTCTGACGGCTATCCAGAACTGGTGCCACCTCTTACTTGGGCATCAAAGGAGATCAGACACTGGGAGCATGAGAACAGGTGAACGGACCTCACCCCTAGTTAGCTGCAGTACTCAGAAGAGGGGTTCCACACATTGTGAGAGTTGCAGGTAAGAATGGGACAGCTGGTCCTGCAGTGGCATGGATGAGGAAGAGATACCCCGATAGCCCTAACCACCTGCTGAAGGCAGGATACATGGCCCTAGGGTCATCAGAACAGGAGAAGATGGTCCTGCCCCTCACCAGCTGCAGCACTTAGGAGAGCAGGCCACACACCTCACCTGGGCAGCATAGTAGAGCTGACCCTAGTGGCGGTGGCATGGGTGAGCGGCTACAGGAGCATGAGCATGGGAGAACTAGCTCTGTCATTTGTCTATCCTATGGTGACATGGGCGAGATGGTCTCTCCTGCTCACCTCTTGCCACCTATAGCAGGCAGGAGAGCTAGGCCTGGGTCATGAGAGTGAGAGATTTGGCCATGTTCCTCACCAGCTGCAACACTCAGGAGAGCAGACTCTGCCTCACCTGGGCAGCAGGGTAAAGCTCTGCTTGTGGGGAGTTGCTGATGAGCAGACCTGGAGGGTGTGAGAGTAGGTGAACAGATAGGCTGACCAGCTTGGATATCCCTCAGGCACAGATCCAGGACTTTGCCTTGGCCCACACCAACTTTTACCCCTTGGATCAACTGCTGGAGCGCATGAAGGGGCCGGTTTTACAGATCCAAAATCATAGGATCTCCTTGGCACAGGGGAGCCACATGATATCTGAGAGAAGTCCCAGTGAGGTTCCAGAATTGATAGACTAGCAGAAGCCAGATATCTTAAACCAGACCAACAAGTCAATGCAATGAACGTTTGCAATCAAAGAAATGTGGATAAAAGAGTACGCTGTAGGACACACTGTGACACACTATAGCTTCCACAGCAAGAGTTTTTATTTTCTAGGTTGGGTGGGAGATTGCAGGGGTGGAAGGTGGGTATGAGGGGAGGAGGAGATGAATGAGATCGGGTCATGTAAAATTCATGAAGAACCAAGAAAAATTTCAAAAAGTTAAATAAACAAAACCAACCAAACAATGCCAAGGATTCGCTCTCGTCGTTCTCCTCTCCCCCTATTACACTGGTGCTTACTTGGCTGTGTGGCTGGAAATGTGTACCTGCGTCTATTTGTTTATACACAGGTAAGAAGTCAATACTGGGTGTCTTTATCAATCCCTCTTTACTTGTTGATTAAGATTGTCTATTGATTAGGCTAGGCTGGCTGTCGAATGATCTCCAGGCATCCTCCTTTCTCTGACCCCTCCCCCCCACTATGTGGTTTAGAGATGTGTAACACTGTGACCAGATTTTCTTTCTTGAGTTCTTGGAAATCAGTATTCAAGTCTTTATGATCGTGTGGTGAGCTCTTTACATACTGATCTATCCCCCAGCCACCCATGTTCCCCTGTTTGCTTTTACCACCTCTATACTCAAATATATGTGCACAAAAATATTTAAATTTATACTCTACATATGACAAAAATGTGCACTATTTGTCTTTCTGAGTCTGATATATTTAACTTAACCTAATGCTATCTAGTTCTATCCAGAATTTTTAGGATTTTTTTATGCATAAATTTATGATTTTGCCACATTTTTGTCCAAGCGTCTCCAGTGACAGAAATGACTGACTAGGATGAAAAGAGGGTGAAAGAGAAAAAAGAAAAAGAAACAAAACAAAAATCCAGACACAAGGACACACAGAAAAGCAAAGATTAGATTTGCCTGGGCTCTGGCTCAGTGTGTTTATTATCTAGATATAGATATATAGAGTTGAACAGTTGAGCAGAGAGATGGCATTACTTCTTACAGGTTAGGGCTATTGCATACAGATAAAGAAGACAGCAAAGTTTATGGTGTACATGATGACAAGTTTAGCTCAGTGTCTGTGGGAGCAGTTTCTGTAGGAGAGAAATCTTCAGGTAGCAAACATCTGGAGTAGAAATTGAGTGTAGAGGTATTGCAGGGATGAGGGAGAAAGCCAAGGTGGATGTTTTCTTCACACAGGGTCAGTCAAAATTCACACACAGACCAAAGGAAGGCTTTGCCACTTCCATCTGTGTCTCACTGTGGCTAGAAGACGTTCCCATTTCTCCATGGGTCTGAGGCTCTGGGGTCCTTGACATAGCTGTGCTTACATCAGCAGTCCACATTCACTCAGGGCTTTCTTTGCTACCTGTGCAATTTTATTTTTGATTTAATGCCTGGATGAAACTTTATGGACGTGTGGCCTGGCGCTATTTCGTGGGTTTTGTGAATAGTGTGGCAATTAGCACAGATTTGCAGATATCTGTGATATGCTGACTTAATTAGAGTACTTGAAGAGTAAGTCCACCAATGGTTCTATTTTAAATTGTGAATGGAGCCTCCACACTGACTTTCATAGTGATTGTTGCAGTTTGCATTCTCACGAAGTATATAGCCTCCTTTCTCTATACGTCCTCAACAGCATTTGCTGCTATTTGTTGATTTTGTTTTGGTTTTTGATTGCCATTGTTCTAATTGCAGTGATATAGATCTCAACACAATTTTAATTTATTACTTCCTCAATAATTAAAGATATTGGAGAATTATTCAAATAATTTTAGCCATTTGCATTACCCCCTTGAGAACTATCAGTAGATAGTTCTAATAACTCATCTATGGATCACATAAATTTTTGTGTTTAAATTTTACTTTTAAATATATATATTCCAAATATAAGTTTTCTAATGTGAAGTTGGAAAAGACATTTTCACATTTTGAATCCTAACTCTTTATTCTGCTGATGGCTAACTTCACTATTGGGAATCATTAATTTTATGGAATGCTATTTGCCAGTTTTGGTGTTGGCCCAGTGAAATAATTTCATGATGTCCTTCTCAATGTATAT
The DNA here is from genome assembly GCA_028551405.1 of Uromys caudimaculatus. NCBI lineage: Eukaryota > Metazoa > Chordata > Mammalia > Rodentia > Muridae > Uromys > Uromys caudimaculatus. Next base: position 110,711,834 of record CM052701.1, read on the forward strand.
ATCTTGAAGTGTTCTGCCTATGTTTTCCACTAATATATTCAGAGTTTATGTTTTACTTCAGTTTTTTAAAATTTACTTTGAGGTCATTTTTGTACAATGCAAAAGACTGTGGATCTGGCTTAATTCTTTAAATATAGATATACAGCTGTCCCAGAATCATTTTCAGAAGAAACTCTCCCTCAGTATAGGTTTTTTACTCCCCTCTGAAAAATTAAGTAGCTGTAACAGTGTGAGTTTATGTGTGTGTGTTAACTCTATTCTATTCCATTGTCTGTCTGTTTTTGTGCCAGGGCCTTGCAGGTTTGGGTTTTTATATATGGAAATTTAGATTTGTGATATTTATTTCATTCTGTTTTGAGCTGTACTTGCGGCTCATGGTCTTTTTGTTTTTCCAAATAAATTTTAGAATTTTTTCTTATTTTTTGAAGAATTCATTTTAGAATTTTGATGGAGATTTCATTGAAGCCACACATTACAATTGGCCATTCTTACAATATTAATTCTAAAAATGCGTGAGCATGGAAAACTTTCTTTCTTTTCTCATGTATCTTCTTAAATTTTTGCTATTTAGCATCTTACCGTTTTTGCTTCTTTGATTAGGTTTATTCCTAGGTATACTACTACTAATTTTTGATGCTATCGTGAATTTGATAGCTTTCATTATTTACTTTTTCTTAGCATGTTTGTTCCTTGCATGTTTCAAAGCTACTAATATTAGTATGTTGATTTTGTATTTTCTACTTTCTTGAAAGTTTCTATGTTTTTGAGTTTTCTGTTAGGATAAAGTAGTGACAATGAGCACCCATGCCTTATTTCTGATTTTCTAGCAAACATTTGGGATTTTTGATCTTTAGTATAATGTCAGCTAAAGGTTTGTTTTGTGTAGACTTCAGTGCATTGAGATGTGTCTCTTGTATTTCTTGTCTATTCAGTGTTTTTATTAGCAAGAGATGCATAACTTTGCTGACAGCCTTTTTTATATTTATTAAAGTGGTCTCATAATTTTAATCCCTTTGCCTATTCTAATCCATTTTCTATATTACACATATTTATTTGCCTTTCATTTTTGGGATGAAACAAATTTAGTAATGATGCATGGTCTTCTTAATGTGATTATGAATATCTTTTATAAGAAATTTATCATTGATTTCCCAATAAATTCTTTAGGAACATTGGTCAACACTATTGTTGCTGTTGTTGTATCTTTATTGAGTTTTTGTATGGGGTAATACTGGCTTTATAGAATGAATTTGGTTCTTTTACTTTCTCTTTTCAGAAACAGTTTGAGGAGTATTGGTGTTAACTCTCCCCAGATAGTAGAATTTGACAGAGAATGTGTCCGGTCATAGGCTTTTCTTTGTAGTAGACATTTTATTATTATATCTGTTTCATTGCTTGTTAATGGCCTTGTTTAATGCCAATTTTTTTGTTTTATTTTAGATGATCATTTGAGTGTAGGAAATTGCTTATTTTTTCTCTAGATTTTCTTTTAGCTCTTTGGAGTATAATATTCAAAGCATTCCAAATGATTTCTGTATTCACTGGTATCTGCTATAATCTTACCATTTGGCTCTCTAATTGTATTATTTTGAGACAAGATTTTTTCACAGTTATGATAGGGGTTTCTAAATACTTCAACAAAGAACCAAGTTTTGTTTAATTGGTTCTATGTGATTTTCTTTAGTTTCTCCTTCATTAATTTTTGCTATCATCTGTTTATATTTCCTTTTTTTTTTTTTTTGATTTTTCAAGACAGGGTTTCTCTGTATAGCCCTGGCTGTCCTGGAACTCACTCTGTAGACCAGGCTGGCCTTGAACTCAGAAACCCGCCTATCTCTGCCTCCCAAGTGCCTGTTTTATTTCTTGGTTTATATTGTATTTAGTATATTATTAGATTTCTCTCTCTCTCTCTCTCTCTCTCTCTCTCTCTCTCTCTCTCTCTCTCACACACACACACACACACACACACACACACAGAGAGACACATGCAAACTGTGTGTGTTTGAATTTCCTTAGCTGTTTTTCAAAAGTTTTGATTCATTTTGTTTTCAGTACTTTGATTGAATTTGTTTCTTTAAAATGTTCCTTCCCTGGTTTCTGCAGTGACTCACTTGTCCTTCAAGAGTGTATTGTGCACTCTCCACATTTTTGTGTGGTTTTCATAGTTAATTTTAGTCTTGAGTTTAGTGTTATTATACTATGATCTTACATGAGTCAAAACATTATTTGACTATCATTTAATTATGGTTCATTTTGGAGAAATCTGTATCAATTCCTGAGAATAGTGTTGATCTTTCTCTCTGTTGGATTGAATATTCTATAGCAATCTGTAAGCTTGTTCTATTTCTTAGTTTAACACTGAAATCTTCATTTTGGTAGAGTACCTGAAGATAAGAGTACAGTTTTAGAGTTAAGACTACTGGTGTATCAATAATTTTTAGACATTTTTGAAAGATTAGTGTTTGCTTTATGTAACTGAGCTCAATTTGGTGTCTTTATATTTATAGATGTTATAACTTTTGGATAGATTGTTCTATTTATTAGTATATAACTTTCTTTTTTAATATTGGTTTGAAGTCTACTTTATCAAACAATGGAATAGTTATGGAAGTATGTTTTTTTTCTTTAATCTACTTTCTATATAGTTTTATTTCCATGAAGAATGTATTGTATCTGTGTTAGCTTGCTTTGGGTTGAGTTCCAGAATCTTTTAATCATAATTTTTCAGTGGAGATTATATTAAATATTGTAATAAACAGCCAAATGTGTTCACCTATATTTAGGCAAAAATTACCAATCCTTTGGTTATTTAAAATGCAAATGAGCTAATGATATTTATGTATATGACAATTTTGTTAACTACTGAACAATCACTTACAACTATGGCAGAAATAGGTAAGATAGGATATTAGATATCATTTAATTAGATAGTAAAGCCATTTAATAGGTTTTAAGTATCCTATTTATTTCCTTATTATGACCTATTCATTATGGCAGCCATTAGCTATATACGGATATTGGACAATAAAATGTGGCTAATGTGAATATGGAAACAACTTTTCTTTTATCTTATTTTAGCTAGTTTAAATTTAAAACTATTTAGAGATTCTGATGCTGAAAACTTTTAAATATGAAATTTAAGTGCAAAGTATGTATCATTAGTGACATTTATGTACAAATAAGGAAATGGTTAATTTTAAAATAGTCATTGTATCGCTAATAATTAGCACAATATATTTTGTTAAAAGTACATTATGAGAGTTATGTGCATTTATTTTGCTCTATGAAAGATGTTCAAGATGCATTCTAAGCATGAACAATAGGAACTATAAAATGTGTGTGACTATTGCTTTAGTTTTACAGGGTAGTACCACTCTAAGGTCTGGAGCAGTTACTTTCACTTTAATTTTACTGAATACCTGCTTTATTGTGTGTAAAATAAGTGAAAATTTCAGAAGGAGAAAAATAATACAAGTCTGAGTAGATGTTACAGAATTTGAATTTACATTAATGTAATGAGAACTGAAAATTTTTTGATTGGTGAAAGGGGTGTTCTTTCTGACATATAGAACAGTTATCAGTCAAGAAAATAACAGTTCATTAATATTCCTATATCACTGAAAATATAAATAAAAGTGCCTGAAAATCTTCCACTTAGTGAATATCTGAGGGCAACCAGTGCCATCAAAACTGGAGAACGGGCTAAGTATTGTCTGCTTTTGGCTATTATTCTCAGAATTCTGGTACCTTGTCCTCACTTAAATTTATCTTCTTTGAATGCTAATCTCCCTTAGTTATTTATTTCCCAGAGAGTATTGCATGGCTTTTCAGAAGATATGTTCCAGTTCCAATAGTTAAACTTATATTCCAGAATCTTCCTCACCTCAGTTTCGGGAAGAGATTAAGATTTGGGCTTCTGTTTGAATTAGTCATTTGGAATATAATAGTGTCTTCTTTAGATGTTAGAAAGATGTTAGCCAATGTGTATCTTTCTGCCTTGATATATACACTGGTCATCCCACTCTTTGCCGCTATTGGTAATACTGATAGCAAAAGGAGATGAAAATTCTGCCAGGCACACATACTCATAGTGGGTTTCTTTATTCTTTAAGACTTCTAATTCAAATGAAAAGCTAAAAGTGAAAAAGATTTTTTTTTGTTACATCTTTAATCACTTTCTTCTTTGATGTTAAAGGGAAGAAAAATATACGGGTACATTTACAAGTTGCTATGTGAGCAGTTATGTGAAATTTATGCTGTGTAATGGATTATGGAAAGTACCTTTGAACAAACTAAATGCCCATTTCATTTGATCAAAGCATGTTTTCACAAATCCAATAATTATGCAATGTGCTTTTTTTTTTATAAAGTTTTTCAAAGTATGGTAAACAAGCATTGGGCTCTCCTCATTTGCACAGGAAAATGGACTTATAGGCTAAGGGTGATTTATGTACTGAAGTAATTTAAATTCCATACTTCCAAAGTCACATTGCATATGTTACATGCCTATAATTATGCTCCTCCGGGTGTGTAAGCCGCGAAGGTGGCAGAGTCAGACGCAAAGAAAGAAAAGAGATTGATGATATGGTATTTTGCTAATACAATGCAAAGGCACTAACAGATTATGAGCTTCAGTCTTGCCTTTCCTCCTGTTCTTTCTAAATTACATTTTCAAGCTGATGTCTTCACTGATCTGTCATTTCCTGCAACTGCTGTCATTCTGTTATATCAAAAAAATTGAAAAATGATAAACAAGTATTTCCAATAATTCAAATTCATTTAGATTTAAGATAGAAGGGCTCCTCCCTCCTTTCATTACCACCATATAGAAGTGCTTCATTAGATGTCAGCTACATTTGATTAAGTGTCAAATAATTTTCTTCTTTCTAATGTGAAGACATTTGTAGTAGGAGACCTGTTTTACTACAACCAAGATAATGTGCTCGTGTCCTTTGAAAAGTTGAGTAAAGGGAAAACAGTGCAGTATAGAAGACTGCCGTTTACTTTATAGTTCTTAAATTACAGATTTTTATACATTGTTTTCTTAAAAGAAATGGTATGAATTTATGTTTTGAGTGGATGGGAGGATTATTTTCCTGTTTCTAGATACTTTCTTGTTAGGGGTGCTTTATTAGCCAGATGAATATTTTTACATGTGGGAGTAAAATTTGGCAGAGTAAGCACATCTTATTAAATTATGCATCCTTATTTCTACCTGATGCTAAAGCCATGACGTTTAACAGTTATCTCATTCAGGCTGATTCCTTTTTATGTCCTATACATTCTATTCTCTGTTTTTAAAGGCACTCCACTCAATTGTAAAGTTTTAGGCACCTGCTTCTATGCTTTTTGTTCCTACTCTGAAGAAAAATGTCATCTCCTCAATACAAATATGCCATGTCATAGTGTGCACATTCAAAAGGAGAAATGCTACTTTTTGCATTTCTTTTAGTGGGGAAACTACCTTTTTATACCATTTTTAATACCACTTTGTGTGTGTTTTTTAGCCCTATTTTGTGATTTCAGATAATGTTTTTTTTTGTTGTTGTATATTTTTATACATTTGATGGCACAATGAAACAATGACACTATACATGGAGAAACTATTGAAGGGCAGTGTGAAAAAATGAAAGGAGAGTGACATATTATAAGACAGAACTTGCCTTATGTTACTAGACATGGGAAGATTCTTTAGGATATGATCTTAGTGTGTTTTTACTACTGTAAGTAAATACCTCATGCAGAGAAATCTATAAGGGTAGATGCTTATTTTGAATGATGGGTTTGGATGGTTTAGGATATCTAAGAGGTTTGCACGAGTATCTTCTTGTCCTTTGGTGAGAACAGCTTGCTAGGAAACTCATAGTAGCAAGCAGGCATACACAGAAGACACAAAAACAGCTCATGAAAGAATAATCCTACTTCTGCAGAAGGCCAATTATCCCATTTAAAATTCTAACTATCTTAAGAACTATAGCTTCTCAACAGTGTTCTAAGCACATACAATATCTTAATGAGTCTTGATGAGAAAAAACCCTCTAATTTATAATAGACAAATCTGTAAATAATGTTTTCTCTGTTTACCCCAAAACGCCATGGTTGTAAGTATGTCACTTGACTATCAAAATTCAAATCTCTCCAAGTGACAATCCAAGAAACACAATAAAGTTATTTAGACTCTTTATAAAACAACTATATTTTTTCATGTTTTCATGGCTATTCTTCTGAGAAGAATTTTAATGGGAAAATGAAAAACAAAACCACTCATAAATTAAAGAGTATTGTATTAATTTCTTTTCTTGTTGTTCTGACAAATTACCTAACAAAAACAAATTTAACAAGGAAGTGTTCATTTTTGTATAAAGTTTGAACATCCAGTTCACCATGGTGAAGAAGACAGGGTAGTGAGACTGTGGGTGAGAAATCATTAGGCTGATGAGTGCATTAGGCTGGTGGTCCAGACTGTGTTTGTATTCAAGAGGCAGAGGCAGATGTGCGTGGGTGACCAGCTACCTTTTCCCCTTTTATTTAATCACCTGTGATTTTTTTATTGGTGTAGAGATAGCTAGATTTGGCCACATGATGTAGAAAATTGTAGTTATCCTGTGTGTCTTTCGTATGAAGTTTTCTGAATTTAAACATTGATATCTGAAGGAACCATGGACACCAACAGAGTGATAAAAAGTATGCATTATTATATGCATTCGCATCGTAGCCAAGATTCTTTTTTAGCCTGACTAACTATTGAGTTAGTTTGTATAGACACTTTGATCCTACAAGTACTGCACTGTAGCTATGGCAAGGACCAATAATCCAAACACTGCAGAAAAATGTTAGATAGATCAGACAGAGAAAAGACAGATAGGCAGATAGATGATAGATAGGCAAGCATGTTATTACTCACCACAGTATAATACTCCATAATTAGAATTATTTCCTAATTTCAACGATGCAGAAGTTAAAATATTCTCAAGTATTTAATTACTTTTAACAACATCATTTTAAATTCGTTATATTTGAGACATGCTTATAGTCTAAATTCTTGGGAAACTGAGGCATAAGAATCATGAATTTGAGGTCGTATTAAGCTACATAACAATATCTTGTCTCAGAAAACAAACAACTGTCAAACTAACAAATAAGAAACCCATTGTATGTAATAATCCATAGTATTTTCTAACAAGATTATAAGTGATGGCTAATCCTAGGATTTCTTGAAATTTCCTAACAATCTTTCTCTATTAAATTTTTTTCTATGAGGCTAAATCATTTTAACCTTTTTTCTAGTAGTTTTCTTAAGGTAGAAATATTTGCTAAAAATTTCCTTAAAACTTAAAAGTAACATGGGTTAGCAATTATAAAGCAGTTCTCCAGTTTGAACATTTCTGTATGTTAAAAAATAATCATTGTAGTTTGCATTTCTATGGGTATAGCAAGTTAAATTATTTTTAACAGTTAGTAATCATTCAGTCTACAAATATTTACTATCTGTAAAAATTATAGTATTAAAAATAAAATGTTCCTTTAATGAGGCTAGTTCATAAAGCAGTGGGAGTATAGAAGAAAGATTGCTAAGTTAGAATACAGAAATTTATCTGAGTTCTGCATTTGTAGAAATATCTCCATAACTGGAGAAAAGTGACTACTCTGCTTCATTAAAGAAAATTGTATGGGCCCAATTGAGGCACCTATTAGTTTCACATCCTGTATATAAAGGCTGTAATCCATATCTTGAAGAAATTTGTAATAATTCTAAAATTGCATGTCAAATCAGGAAATCACAGGAATTATTCTACTGCAGCTTTTAAAAGACTTTAGATTATATCAAGAATAAAATGGAATATGGTACTGGACTCTAGAATTGTAATTACATAAACTGTAGTTTTTCCTGGGTTCTATTTAACCATTTAAAAACAAACAAACAATGGATATCAATAATGTGAACCAAATCAGAACAAAACTATCCTAAGAGAAGTTGATTAGAAAGGTTTGGCCTTCACGAAGCCATGGAAGTTCCCTGCAGCTCAAGAGAGTTTGTTGTGTGCATGTCCTTCCAACCTGCATTCCTTTATTAATAGATAATGTGATGTGCTTATAGGTGCATCCATGCAATGAAACTTGCAAATGCTAGGCCATCATAAATTTTGTTTTCCAGGAAAGCACTGTTAAACATCTATTTGTCCATCAGTAACTACTGACTTTGAAAACATAATATAGATTATATCTGCCTAGTGTAATATATTCATGTCAATGAGATGGGGTCAGATAGGATGGCGTTCTCTACACACCAGTGGATATCCTATATAGATTGTAGGTGATTTATGTGGTATTTCATTTCCATAAATTTTTATTATGAATTTTTCTTAAATTTCAGAGCTTTAGAATATATTTACATTTGGAGGAAGAATCTTTAATGTGATTATTAAAATTATGCATAGGTCATAACATAATTTAACTGGTGTCCTCAGAAAAAAGGAATTTGGATATACAGGGAGGCAACAGCGATCTACACATATAGAGAGAGGAAAAATGATGATACAGAGAGAAAAACAGTTACCTGTAAGCCAAGGACAGATGTCTTGGGAGTAATCGATTCAGTTGACATTTTGGTTTTGGATTTGCAAACTTCAGATTGTTGTATAAGTTTGTCTTCCATAATTTTTTCTAGAAGCTCCAGAACAACTAATGTTTAGTTTCTTTGCTCAAACAGGCAGAACCATCAAAGAATAGTACTTGTCTTCTCTGAGTTTGTGGTCAGCTTGGCACCACTGACTCTAAGCTGTAGGAACGGTTTTTATTTGTATATTCAGACAGCAAGTGTTCTATGCTTAGTCCCTGCCTCAGAAGAAACTGGAGTTGACTCTTAATTCTCCTACTAGGCCTTCAAAAGTCTTGTTGTTGTTGTTGTCGTTGCAGTTATTCCCTTCACCTTTACGCAAATCCTGCTGTGAAAATCTACTACTCCCATCATACCTCTGGACTTAAGTCTGGACTTAAGTCATTGGCTTACCTCACTCTCTTGAGTGCTGAGGCTTTAGGGAAAACCCCTACATTCAGCTCCTGCATACATCTTTGCCTTACTTCCTCATTGAGGTATTTTCGCAGTGACCTTAGGTAGATTTTTTCCAAAGCAAATGGAGCAAGTTCATGATTTAGTTGACAGAAAACAAAACAAAACAAACAAACAAAAACATTTTTTTTTTTTTGAAAAGCACCGTGTGCCTGAGAGATGCTCATCTTTTGGTTGTACAGACATCAATCAGTGGCATCTTTGAAAATAGAAAATGAGATCTGCATCCCAGAGCTAAGTCTGTCCCATAGCCCTCTATAACCAAATCCTGCCCAGAGAGAGCTGGTCTCCCAGGAGGTCTCTCATTCCTAAGCCCACAGGTGAGATCACCACTTTCGCTCCAAAAACTATCCAAAGAGGGACCTGCCAGGAGCACACAGGGCACATAAACTGCGGAACAGTAGGGGATAGGATCCATCTGTGCCCTGGAGCTAAAACCTCAGTACCCAAATCCTGCCCAGAGAGAGCTGGTCTCCCTAGGAGTGCTGACAAACCTAAGAGCACAGGCTCACAGGTCCACAGGAGGGACAAGCTCCAATCAGAGACAGCAAACTAACACCAGAGATAACCAGATGGCGAGAGGTAAATGCAAGCAACAGTAACCAAGGCTACTTGACATCATCAGAACCCAGTTCTCTCACCACAGCAAGTCCTGGATACCGCAAAACACTGGAAAAGTGAGCTTTGGATTTAAAATCATGTCTCACAGTGATGATAGAGGACTTTAAGAAGGACATAAATAACTCCCTTAAAGAAATACAGAAGGACACAGGTAAATAAGTAGAAGCCCTTAAAGAGGAAGCACAAAAATCTCTTAAGAAATTACAAGAAAACACAATAAAACAGATAAAGGAATTGAACCAAAACATCTAGGATCTAAAAATAGAAAAAGAAACAATAAAGAAATCACAAACGGACACAACCCTGGAAATAGAAAACCTAGCAAAGATCAGAAGACATAGATGCAAGCATCAACAGCAGAATACAAGAGATAGAAGAGAGAAGCTCAGGGGCAGAAGATACTGTAGAAAACATTGTCACAACAGTCAAAGAAAATGCAAAATACAAAAAGATTCTAACCCAAAATATCGAGGAAATCCAGAACACAATGAGAAGACTAAACCTAAGGATAATACATATAGAAGAGAGTGAAGATTCCCAACTTAAAGGGCCAGTAAATATCTTCAACAAAATTATAGAAAAAAACTTCCCTGACCTAAAGAAAGAGATGCCCATGAACATACAAGGAGCCTATAGAACTTCAAATAGATTGGACCAGAAAAGAAATTCCTCCCATAACATAATAGTCAAAACACCAAATGTATAAAACACAGAAAAATATTAAAAGCAGTAAGCAAAAAAGGTCAAGTAACTTTAAAGGTAGACCTACCAGAATTACACCAGACTTCCCAACAGAGACTATGAAAGTTAGAAAATCCTGGGCAGATGTCATACAGACCTTAAGAGAACACAAATCACAGCCCAAGGCTACTATACCAAACAAAACTTTCAATTACCATAGATGGAGAAACCAAGATATGACAAAATTAAATTTACACAATATCTTTCCAGAAATCTAACCTTACCAAGGAAAATAGATGGAAAACTCCAAAAAAAAAAAAAAAAAAATTTGAGGGAAACTACACACTTGAAACAGCAAGAAAGTAAACTTCTTTCAACAAACCCAAAAGAAGATAGCCACACAAACATAATTCCACCTTTAACAGCAAAATAACAGGCAGCAACAATCACTATTCCTTAATATCTGTTAATATCAATGGACTCAATTCCCCAATAAAAAGGCATAGACTAACAGTCTGGATACACAAACAGACCCAGTATTTTGCTGCATATAGGAAACAACTCAGTGACAAACACAGACACTACCTCAGAATAAAGGACTGGAAAAAATCTTCCAAGCAAATGGTCCCAAGAAAGAAACTGGAGTAGCCATTCTAATGCTGAATAAAATCGACTTTCAACTAAAAGTTATTAAAAAAAAAAATAAGGGAAAATACTTGATACTCATCATTGGAAAAAAACCTACCAAGATGAACTCTCAATTCTGAACATCTATGGTCCAAATACAAGGGCACTCACATTCATAAAAGCGACTTTACTAAAGTTCAAAGCACACTTTGCACCTCATACAATAATAGTGAGAGACATCAACACCCCAGTCTCATCAATGGACAGATCATGGAAACACAAACTAAACAGAGACACAGTGAAACTAACAGAAGATATATATATATATTCTAGAAGTTAGACTCCAGAGGACCAAATAACCATATTAAAATTGGGGTACAAAGCTAAACAAAGAATTATCAGTTGAGGAACATTGAATGGCTGAGAAGCACTTAAAGAAATGTTCAACATCCTTAGTCATCAGGGAAACGCAAATCAAAATGATTCTGAAGTTATACCTCACACCAATCAGAATGGTTAAGATAAAAAAACTCAGGTGACAGCAGATGCTGGTGAGGATGTGGAGAAAGAGGAACACTCCACCGTTGTTGCTGGGATTGGAAGCTGGTACAACCCCTCTGGAAATCAGTTTGGTGGACCCTCAGAAAATTGAACATAGTACTATCTAAGGACCCAGCTATACCACTCCTGGCCATACACCCAAAAGATGTTCCAACATATAGCAAGGACACATGCTCCACTATGTTCATAGCAGCCTTGTTTATAATAGCCAGAAGCTGGAAACAACCCAGATGTTCCTCAAAAGAGGAATGGATACAGAAAATGTGGTACATTTACACAGTGGAATACTACTCAACTATTAAAAACAAAGAATTCATGAAATTCTTAGGCAACTGGATGGAACTAGAAAATATCCTGAGTGAGGTAACCCAGTAACAAAAGAACACACGTGATATGTACTCACTGATAAGTGAATATTAGCCGCAAAGCTCGGGATACCCAAGATACAATTCACAGACCATATGAAACTCAAGATAAAGGAAGACCAAACTGTGGATGCTTCGATCCTTCTTAAGAGGGGGAAGAAAGTACTCATGGAACGTAGAGAGTCGAAGGGTCTTAGAATGAAGAGAGGATGGGGAGATGGAAGAAGGTGTGCAGGATCAGGCATGAGAGGAGACGTGGATGATATACAGAGGGTCAGCAATTTGAACAGAAGTGTATAGCACTGGAAGATGGGGAACTGGAGGTAGCCATCAGCAAGTCCCAGATTCCAGGAAAGCAAGAGACTCCCAGGACCCAACAGAGATGAGATTAGCTGAAATACCCAACAGAGGGGAGGGAGAACCTATAGAGACGATATCCAGGGGCTAGACAAGGCCCCAGGTTGGGAAATGGGGCTACACACTCACTCTCTAAATTCTTCATCCAGAAGGGCTCCTGTCTAAAGGAAATACGGGGACAAAGTGTGGAGCAGAGACTGAAGGAATAGCCATCCAGAGGCTGGTTCACCTGGGATCTATCCCATATACAGACACCAAACCCAGACACTATTGTGGATGCCAAGAAGTGCTTGCTGACAGGAGCCTGATATAGCTGTTTCCCGAGAGGCTCTGCCAGAGTCTGACAAATACAGAGGCAGATTCTCGCAGGCAACCATTGGTCTTAGCACAAAGTACTCAATGGAAAAGTTAGGGAAAAAACTGAAGGAGCTGAAGGGGTTTGCAACCCCATAGGAAGAACAACAAAATCAACCAACCAGACCCCCCCAGAGCTCCCAGGGACTAAACCACCAACCAAAGCATACACATAGAGAGACTCATAGCTCCAGCTGTATGTAGCAGAGAATGGCATTGTCTGGCATCCATAGGGGATGCCCTTGGTGCTGTGAAGAATTGGTTCCCCAGTGTAGGGGTATGCCAGAGCGGTGAGGTCGGAGTGGGTGGGTGGGAGTGGGAGCATCCTCATAGAAGCAGGGGGAGGGGGCATGGGAGAGGGGGATTCCACAGGGGAAACTGGGAAAGGGGATAACATTTGAAATGTAAATACATAAAATATCCAATTAAAAAAAAGAAAATAGAAAATGAAGTGTGTAAACGTGCTTTCTGATCACCAGCCGTGTGACTGCTTGTGACATGTTTTGTCAGCTACAGAAAGAAATTGTATTGTTTCCAACTCCGTGTTTTAATTCTCTTCTACCATCTTTCTTGTTTTCAATTTCTTTGCAATGACAGTTTCTAATAGTAGCCAATCAGCTGATCTCTGCTTCTTTTCATCTAACAGAATATATTCTATTGTCTCAATGGAGGACAAGTATTTCTGATATATTTCTGTGGCCAGGAAGGTGGCTTGGGCCTGAGTTAAAACCCTAGGACCCACATGGTTGAAAGTGAGAATCAACTCCCAGAATTTGACCTCTGATTTTTCAAACCATGCTGTGGTAGGGATGAGTATATAGCCCTGCACAAGCACACACATATGTGTCTGAGTACATATGTACACAAAATAGAATTTAGAAAACATAGAATTTGTATAGAATAGGATAGAACAAGAACCCAGGGCAACTATTAGCAGAAAAACGCCACCTCAGTGCCTCAATGTTCCTGAGTATCGAATATGTTCAATGGCCCAGAAAGCAGGTTATCAGTAGAGATGCTCACTAGTGAGCTGCATTGATTTGTACTTTAGCATAAAGATGTCCAAATACACAGTGTTGATAGCAGTCTGTAACAACAGGGCCATTTAACCTCCTTTGAAGCACAGATTTTTCTTTTTTCTTTTTTCTTTTTTTTTATTTATTTTTTGATATTTTATTTACATTTCCGATGATTCCCCTTTTCTTTAGAAACCCCGTGTCCCCTCCCCC
>CM052701.1:110726198-110746549 GCA_028551405.1 Uromys caudimaculatus
AATTGCAAAGTTTCTGTAAGGCAAAGGACACTGTCAATAGGACCAAACGGCAACCAACAGATTGGGAAAAGATCTTAACCAATCCTATGTCTGATAGAGGGCTAATATCCAATATTTACAAAGAACTCAAGAAGTTAGACTCCAGAAGCACAGATTTTTCAATCCTAAACTTTCGATTAGCAAAGTTCAATTTCTAAGGTATATTTATTACTCTGAATAGGTTCCTTCTGGTATTAAGAAATCAGAGAAACAGGAGCATCTGGGTACATATTTGTAGCTGCGGCTATCGCTGCGATTGTGTTCATGCTTTTGTGCTGAGTATCACCTGACTTTTATTCCAGCAACATCTCTGAAACTCATTGATTCTTGTGATAAGTTTAAGACAAGACCCTATCTCCTTCCTAGATACTCACAAAAGTGTTGAGTGAGGGATGCTGAAGGAGATAAGTGTACAGTAGAACTACCTTGGGCATGACTGCACTTGGGTTCTCAGTTTTGTAATCCATTCCACCCTTTTAAAATAACAAAATTCTGAGATTTGAATACCACCTTTTCTGAATTACTATATTAAAAAATATAATAATACTGTTTTTAAATACTAAATAGTTGTATCTATCACCTCACTAAACTACATTTTTACCCTCTTCTCGTTTTTTTTCCTCCCCTTTACTAATAGATGTAAACTTTACTTCAGAAATTAAAATTAAAAATATAATAAGTAGTTTATAATACTGAGGACCTTGGTTTGCTGTAAGAGAAGTTTTTCAGAAATAGCATGACTTATATTAAGATTTTTTCCAAAAAAATCTTAGCAAAACCAGACCTTTAGACGAGACCGAAATTCATAACAGATGATCTGATGCTGTATGCTTTGCTGATTTACATTGGCAATTCTGAGTTTCATCAAATACAGAGATTTGTAGAATGACTTGTGAGGAACTCCAAATATCTAACAAATATGATTTTACTAAATGCACATAAGGTTACATCTTTTTATTCCAGAATACTGTACACTGTATATGTGAGGGGGGGGGAGTATTCTCTTGGACATTGCATTGTAGAATTGCTGACAATTATTAAACAACTGAAGGATTTTGTCTTTTGACTCAGAGAAAAAAATACATGATGCTCACTATTGTGAAACGTGATATTGCAAAGAAAGAAGAGCAAACACACACACACACACACACACACACACACACACACACACACACACAAATGCCATCACCCTTTCTTTATTCTTACAAGCAAGACTACATTGATTATAGTAAAATAATATTCCAATATTTAATACATGGAAAGGTTTAATAGTTTATATCTTGTTTTATAACCTTAAGTGATTATTATATTTCTAATAAATCCAAATATTTGGGAAGTATGGTGCTGGGATCCTAATACTGGGCCCTGTTTGTTCCAAGTTCCTTCTATGGATCTACATCACCAGACAGAGGGAACTATCTCTAAAAGTCACTCGACAGTTTGCTTATCAAGAAATGTCTGCACTTCAGAAATGTGATAAGAATTTGGAAAAAAAAATTCCTAAAGGTTAATTTTTGTAAATATCAAACAGGGGTATAAAATCTGGGATTTTATTTTATGCAATTTATTTAATTTTATATTGTAGTTTTTACCACCAAGCAACAACATAATGCTTGTTAAAGTAATGTTCATCAGGAAATTTATCTCTCCCATTGCTTCTATTCCAAGTCTCAAAAACACTCACGATTAAACTTTTAGTATTATGTCAGACTTCTTTCTGTATACAGACAAATAGAGAATTATTTTTAAATAATTATATACTATACATACTTTTCTGATGCTTGCTTTTCAACACTTAGCTGTACATGAAGCATATATTTTCTTTCGAATACACGAAGAATCTCCTTATTCCTTGAAGTGACCTAACCACATTTTGTCATATAAATACACCAACATTTGCTGAACCAATTCCCTATAGGGGGATGTTTAGATTGTTTTCCGTGTTAACTCACTCTCAGGAGAATAGTTTCAAAAGATACGCTGTGAACATGAGCTAAAGTGTTGGCGATTTGGATGAAAAAGCCTAATCTCTGAGGACACACTCATCATCTGAAGCTAGAATGAAAGACAATCAAGATTTTAATATGATGCAATTTTTATATCAGCCAGAGACTATGAAGAATATTGGAAAGGGCTATAAACCCATAGCCTGAGAATCTAAATAAATATAAACAGAAAATTCTAAATTTCCCCTGCCAAACATATGTACCATCATTGCTAAGTAAGACAAGAAGTACACACACACACACACACACACACACACACACACACACACACACACACACAACCAGGCAGTGAATCATCCTTGGAGGTTGCTGGTTTTGTTACAGGAAAAGCTGTCAGAAAGCACAACACACAAAGTGTCAGCAAAACCACTCAGGATTGATATTCCTTTTCCTTTCAAGTCTACATTTAAGCTATTATCTGTCCCTTTTTCTATACTAAAGATATCCTTTCCAGAACCTAAGCTTGATATCCCTACAGTGGATGTGCTATACTTTGAAATATCAGTTTGATGGAGTCATGGGTTAGAAGGGTATGCCACACAGTGGTGTATTCAGTCAAGGTTTTTCTGAGTCTGAGTAGCCTTTGGTTTCAGAATTAAATATGAACAGGCTGCTTTGGAGTCTGGTATAACACGAAGCAGTTCCCAGGATTCTGAGGCAAAGCATTTAAATGGCTCAAAGTCTGATCTGTACTGACAAAGACTTGTTTTCATTCTTCATTGCCCTACCAAATTGAACATAACTGGGTTTTGACTAGACAAAGAGCTGATAAACAAGCCATTAAACTTTATAGTAGTGTGGAAATATATGTTTTTTCTTCAAACTGGAGTTTGTATCTTAGGAAATCTTTTGTTCAGAGGTATTAGAAATAAATTTTGGTCACTTTAATAATGAAAATTGTGTCAAGTAGGAAAACTTTGTAGGAAAAGTATGTAAGATTCTTGAACACATTCTTCAAGACAGTGCAGTGTCAACATATTAGGACTTCTTTTCCTATTCGGTCCAAAATGACTTTTCACATCTAGCTAAGTGTGCATACTAAAAACATTATTTTATAGTGATGGACTAGTAATCTACTTTAATTGGAGTCACCCAGTGTCCAGGACTATTCTTCATGTCTGAATGGTGTTTGGTTTTATTTGCTTTATGATGTATTTTCCAATAGAATATACTTCCAAACCAATTTTATTAATGGCGATGCCTACATGGTGTATTTAATAATGTCATTAATTCCTCTGTTACTAATTGTTTCATTACCTTTCTTCTATTAGTAGCGGTAGACACCCAACACTATTTATCAGGGATAGGAGTGGCCTCTCTTCTGAGTGGTGAAGCTGACTAAGGAAAATAAATGTCATCCTACTCCATGAGTCCTCTGTTTTCAACCCTTAGTCTCACCTGGATGGAAAGCCAGCCCTAATTTCTAAATAAATTGCCATAAACATAATTTATACATATAAGGAACACGTGGAAATGACTTAGAGATTGATCTTCACATCAATCCTTGTTTTCTACTCACAAAAGAAAAACTAGCATTATCCTTTTATAAATAATTGATACAAAACCTTTCAACTGAGGAATGGGCCAGTGACAGTGGCTTATTTAAAACCCCAGATAGGCTAGATGATTTACTCTGATAGAGGTTAGAAGATTTAAAATATTTATTTTTACTTTGTTTTTATCATTTCCATAATAAATATGGAGTAGACCTCTATCTTTTAAAATGTGTGAATTTGACCGAAGAATCTTATATTATCCATTTTGATAACTGCCTAAAATCATCACAGGATGAATTCTCTTGAATGAAAAATAATAGCTGCACTATGGCACATGTGTTTAAATGCTTGGCTCTTCACCCACTACAATGGTTGCTTTAGTATATCTTCTTTTTTCTTTGCTGAGTTTAATTTTCTATTAATCATCAAAGAGAAATTATAACTGTATAAGACAAACCTATCTCTTTAAATTTGTCTGTTGTGTTGGCCGGGAATCAGTGCTTAGCATTTTTAAAAACATGAACCAGCCAGCATTTTCACTAGGAACCTTGTCAGATGTCTGCATCCAGTTGTCACTAAAATGCTACCTCTGAAATCTTTTGAAAATCTTCGTGTTAATATAGGCACCACTACAAATTCTAGGTCAGACAGAATGAATCCATCTTCTCAACAAGACTGGAGCTTTCCTGCCTCTCTGTTAAGCTCATGCTATGAGCAGGGCTGCCACTGTTTAAGACAGATGCAAATTGTACTTAATATCATCTGTATTTCACAGTTTATCATCAGGCACGCATCCCCCAAATCCATTTTTTATTCTCCTTTAAATCCCAGAATTCTGGACACTTCACAAAGCAAAAAGCTTGCTGCCACGTTCAAGGAACTCAAACTATCTGATTGTTTTTATTTGCTGCTGCCATTAGATTGAAATGATTTTTCTTCAGTTTGCTCAAAGCCAGATTTAAAGTCAGGTCCCAGAGGTAACGGGAAAGTCGATCCCCTAAGCTGCTCAGTCGTTGTTTGCTTTTTTACATGTAATATCCCACTTCTAAGCCGGAGTATAATTTAAAACACAAAACACACTCTACATAAATATGTCCCTTAGAAAATTTAGTAATCTGACATTTAATAGAAGTTAACTAAGTGTCTAATATTATGTTTATGGAGGGAAATGGAGAAATTAGAAATATCCTTGAAGACAATTATTTCTTAATAGTGTGCTACCTCTTCTTAAAGCTATGTGTTTCCTTGCTGCTTCAAGTTAATAAACACCCATGCTATGTGCTCCCTTTTTACATAGACCCGGCAGATTGCTTATTTATGACGCTTTGAAATAAGCCTCACATCATTCCAAACAGAGCTACTCAGGGAGCTGAGGTTTGCAGTCACTTTGTGTTTGCTGGGAACAGCAAAGGGTTACTTTCACTCCAGAGCTGCGAGTATAAGCAACAGGAATCCACGGGCTTTAATTTGTCCATGTCTTTCATTTGATACCACCAGTATTAATAGCTTTGCAAGGAAATTCTGCAGTCATTAATCATAATAATTAATCAGATCCAATTATATTGCATATAAATGCGAACAAATTGCTGAAAAAATAATGATCTATCACCAACGTGTCACAAGGAAAAAGAGACTAAAATAGTAATTAGAAGCAGGGATTTAGTTGTGTATGAGTGCCCTGCAACTGATTTTAACTGTATGATGATCTGATGATGTAATTAGTAGAAAGTCTAGCATGCCTTTTCTGCAGACCATCTAATGACTGCGCAAGTGGGAAAATCAGCTTCCCTTCTCTTGAAACATTCTGTCCTTGTTCTTAACATCTTGCATTTCTGGGGAAAGTTGATATAATGCTTGTATTCAAATGCAGGGTTCTAAATTGTTCCTGTCATGGGTTTTCTGGATTTTAAAGATCTCTTTTTAAAGTAAGACTAACTGTTAACTGAGGTTAGAAATCAAGATAGCCCACATGGCACTTTAAAAAAAAAAAAAAAAAAAAAAAAAAAAAAAAAAAAAAAAAAAAAAAAAAAAAAAAAAAAAAAAAAAAAAAAAAAAAAAAAAAAAAAAAACTCTTGTCATCATAAAAATGTGTAACATACAATTCAAAATGAAATGTTTTGGTTATAGGATGTTAACACCATTCTGTGGGTTGCATGCACGCTAGCTATTTTCACCTATCTTCTTTCCTTTGAACTGAACTGAAAACATTTCAGAAAATGGAATTACTCTGTTTTCACTTCAGTTAGCACTCTACAAAGCTCTGGCTGATCTTATCAGAAACCATTTAAAAATATAAATGCGTGTGAATGTGTGTGAGTGTTTGTGTGTATAAATTCGGTAACAGATTCTTAATCTTAACCAAAATGCACTGTTCGGTGCAAGTTTTTCTATGGATTAATTTTACTATGCGGCTATTGTTTTCTTATTTTCACTTTTCTGTCACAAGCTAGAGCTTCCAGTACATATTTTCCATTTTAAACATACATTATGTATACTCCTTCTCAGCATTACTTTATTTTAGGAGCAAATGTGCAATTTTAAGCTCGTCCACAGGCTTCCCTGCTGAATTTACCAATCACACATGAAAGAGTTAACTGAAGATTGATGAGCAGTTTTTATGATAGGTTTGTGATTTGAAAATAAATGTTAGGTTCATCATAGTTCTCAATACTAAGCAATGCACTTTCCAGGCTTTGATCTCAGTGTTGTGAGTACTACAAAGAAATAAAACCTTATCTTACCTTTTCCAGCATCTACTGCAGAAGACCTCAATAATGCATAAGAACATCTGGAAGTCGGTAATTTCAGCTATCAGAGATAAGAATTGACACAGAACAGGTAAACCCTACAAAGTCATCATGTTGAAATGAACTGATTAAGGTTTAGTGACATAAAACATCATGTATAGTATTTCCATGCTTGCTACATCTTGCTATTTTTTATTAAAAAGAGAATGTCAATTATATATATTTAATAGGTTGATTAGCTCGCAGCGATATTATATTTTACATTAAGAGACAGAAATGTCTGCAGATCTATTGCCACGCACATCTATTCTATGAACCATGAGTTCATAGAAAATACATGGGCATAGTAAACAGGGTTTTGAAATGACAATTTTTTACTGGTTGCAAGTGCTAATTGCTAGTTTCTCAAGGGTATAGAATTAATCACCTGCTAGATTTACAGTCTCTAGGTTGAGACCTGAGGATGGAGGTAATAAGAAAAGCTCTTGAGGGACATATCATATGGCGAGTCTAAATATCAGTCTCTATGCATATGTAAATTGGTAACAAAGTTTTTTCAAAGCTCAAGTATGCTAATTTCAAACAGGCAAGACTAAAGCTAGCTTTTAGCAGCTGTTTAACGTCTGCCTGTGGGTGGTAGAGAGAGCTTAAAATACAAGCAAACAGCGGTGCATAAGTAATTAAGCAACATTTTGCTGGGCATAAATAATTCTGTTTATATTGCTCTTTTGAAGAGTATAGAATACAAAATAACAGATCAAGTGCACCTTGGGTCACCAGAGGTTAAATGTTCTTCCTCTTTACCTTGCCTCAGGTTTTACATTTTAAGTGAAATAAATAACACAGTGTGCTAGGTGATCTTTTATAACTTCCTGGGAAACAAAATCACTTAAGATTCGAATAAACTGTACACAGAAGCATCACGCTTGGAGTTCAACTGTTCTGTCCTTCCTGTGTTCCTCCAACAATGAATAAGAAAAGTGCAATTATCAACTACCAATTTGTTTATTAACATTATATATTTTAATATTTTAGAAAGTTAAGTTGAAGCTGTTTGATAAAATGTAAAAAAAATAATAATAATAAATACAACCTTTTCCCAAAGTAGAAAGAATAATATACTTAGGTTTTTTGCAAAATTAATCTTAATTAACCAGTGGATTTATGTGAACACACACACACACACACACACACACACACACACACACACACACACACACACATACACACACACACATAATGCATATGTATCCATATGCTGCACTTACAGGTTGTTGGCTAATTGTAAGGACTAAGTTTATATGATATATTCAGGATAATCACCTGATTTGAAGAGATCATGCTAAGTTGTAGGAAGACCTTAACCAAAAGAAAGACTAATCTACACAAATTGCATTTGATTCAATTAAAAACCTTGAAATTTACCAGAAGGAAGAGGAAAGATTTAGCATGATTTAGAAATACCTAGTCTGGAAAAAAGGATTAGAGACACTGACTGTGAGAAGAGTCAGGGGTTTAAACTTTGTTTGCATTAAATATTCATGGTTTAAGGAGGGATAGTGAAAGGAAGTACCCAGTTGGGCATCACATCTTTTAAAGGCTTTAACATGTTAGAGCTAGGAAGGCAGCAGTGGCCATTTATGTACAAGGTTGCTGTTTCCCTTTGCATGGAAGAAACAGGTAGATAAAATGGGATTTTCAAAACGTCTCTTTTTAAATTCTCAATATTCTAGAAAAATTACACATAGTTGGTGGGAAAGAAAAACATTATTTTATTCTGGCATTCTGGTTTTTTTCTTAAATCTGCTGTGGGGTTGGAGTTTTCAAACCACTTGGCTAGAAGAAGAGAAGATAGGGTAAAGGATTGCAGTACAGATACCATATTTATTCAGAGTTGTTCTGTAGGGCTTTCCTACAAAGAAATGGAAGCTATATGCCTTGTTCTTCTTCTTCTTATACAGTTGGTTGATAACAACACTTGACTAGTATTCTTAATAAAAAAATAGAAGGCTAAAGAATTAAAGAGCACTTAAAGAATCATCAGGACAGCACTCTACAGCTGATTGGCCTTGCAGGCAGCTCGGTTTTGTCTACTTACTGTAAGTCATTCTGAACACAGCAACACAGGTAGTCTTGCAACCTAAGTCACAGAGACAAGAGGACAGAGAGGACAAAGAAAGAAACCACAGACTCTCTATATTCATGGGAAAGCAGGAACATTTTCTTGATTTTTTTTTTTTTTTTTTTTGGCAAAAGTAAGTGGTGTGGTTGGTGCAGTGATACAGGTCTACAATCCTAGCTATCAGGGAGGGCATTTAGGAACTTTATGGCTTCTAGACCAGTTTGGGCAAAACAGAAATATCAACAAATAAAATATCACCAAATAAAAGAGAAAAAAAGATAGCTATATATCAGCACTGCTTAATGTAATAAATAAATTGATGCTTTATATCTTGAATGTGTATGTTTTGAAAATCAACTTTATTACCTCTGCATATTCTGACTTGGTTTTCGGGGAACCTTTTCTACTTGTACTTAAATACTTGGATGTCATTAGGGTAGCATGCTTGGTTGTGCATGGTTAAGTACCATAGCACTATAGTTGTTCTGCAGAGCATGGTTTTGCTGACCACCTTTGAGTCCCTTCATCGTCTCACTTCTGTGCACTGCTTTGTACCTGTTCAATCATTTGCTCCATTAAGAACTGACAGTTACTAAGAAAGAAAAGTAACATTAGGAATGAAATGACTACCACTTGACTTACCATTGAGACACCATGAAATGTTTCTCATGTCCTTTGTCACTCGCTCATCAATGGAAGTCTAGATGCTATACTGTAATTCATAAATTAAAATATATTCATAATATTCTGATTGATCATGTTAGTTTTTCATTGGTGTCTGCACAACTGCTTGTGCTTATCCAGATAGGAAGAAGTATAACACTTTTCAAATTGATCAGTCTAATAAATATAGATTTAAAAGGTGATGAGTGTCATCAGGTCATTGCATCTCATTCACTGAATTAATTTATAGAGTATATTTAGCCCATAAGTAAAAAGCTAGGAAAGATCAGTATGTGTGTGTATATATATATATCATGTGCATAATATTAAGATGTATATTTTAACATCCACTATTTAAAAATCTTAGCTAGAGAATACACTCATTAAATGCTATCTTAAGCTCCCACACTCACACCTCCCAATGGTTATTCAGAAAATGCTGTCAAAAGAAGGTACCTATTCATAGCAGCCTTATTTATAATAGCCAGAAGCTGGAAAGGACCCAGATGTCCCTCAACAGAGGAATGGATGTAGAAAATGTGGTACATTTACACAATGGAGTACTACACAGCTATTAAAAACAATGACCTCATGAAATTCTTAGGCAAATGGATAGAGCTAGAAAATATCATCCTGAGTGAGGTAACCTAGTCACAAAATAACACACATGCTATTATACTCACTGGTAAGTGGATATTAGCCAAAAAAGCTTAGAATAATCACAATACAACTCACAGATCATATGAAATCCAAGATAAAGGAAGACCAACATGTTTCAGTCCTACTCAGAAGAGGGAAGAAAATAATGGGGGAAGTAGATGGAGGGAGGGGTCTGGGAGGAAGAGAGTAGGAGGAGGGAAAAGTGGGCAGGATCACATGTGGGAGGAGACAGGGGAGAAGTAGGAATTTGAACATAGGTGTGTAGTAGGGGATGGAGAACTGGGGATAGCCACTAGGAAGACCTAGATGCCAGTGACCCAACAGGGAGGACATTAGGCAGAATACTCAACAAAGGGGAGAGAGAACCTGTAGAGAGCATACCCAGTGGATAGGCATGGTCTCCAGTTGAGGGATGGTACCACCCACCCACCTCAAAAATATTCATCCAGAATTGCTCCTGTCAAAAGAAATGCAGGGTCAAAGAATTGAGCAGAGACTGAAGGAAAGGCCATCCAGGTACTGCCCCACTTAGGGATCCATCCCATATACTGTCACCAAACCCAGACACTAATGCTGATGCCAAGAAGTGCTTGCTGAAAGGAGCCTGGTATAGCTGTCTCCTGAGAGACTGTGCCAGAGTCTGACCAATACAGAGGTGGATGCTTGCAGCCAACCATCAGACTGACTTCGGGGACCCCAATGGAGGAGTTAGAGGAAGGACTGAAGGGGCTGAAGGGGTTTGCAACCCTATAGGAAGAACAACAATATCAACCAACTAGATCCCCCAAAGCTCCAGGGACCAACCAAAGAGTACAAGGAGGGACCCATGACTCCAGCTGCATATGTAGCAGAGGATGGCCTTGTCTGGCATCGATGAGAGAGGAGCCCCTTGGTTTTGTGGATGCTTAATGCCCAGTGCAGGGGCATGGTAAGGCACTGAGGAGGGTAGGGGAGCGCCCTCATAGAAGCAGGGGATGTGGGGGAGGGGAAACTGGGAAGGGGGATAACATTTGAAATGTAAATAAATAAAATAACCTATAAACAAACAAACAAACAAACAACAAAAAGCTGCCTAATTCAAAAAACAAACCAACACACCAACAGACAGACAAACAAACATCTTGCATTGTCCTAGTATGTGGGTT
This sequence comes from Uromys caudimaculatus, assembly GCA_028551405.1. Lineage (NCBI taxonomy): Eukaryota > Metazoa > Chordata > Mammalia > Rodentia > Muridae > Uromys > Uromys caudimaculatus. The sequence goes on from CM052701.1 coordinate 110,737,077, forward strand.
AATTAATCTTGTTCAATTAAAATCAAAGGAAATCTCAAACATTCTGTGATGAGAGACTGTTTGGTTCAAATGAAAGCTGCCCAACAGCCAATGCACAAATTTAATTTGAGAAAGAGAATTACGCCGGCCCCTTTTAAACTCAGACACAGTGCTTTGCCAGTTTGCATTCAGACAAGTCAGTGAGAAGAAGAAGCACCTACATACTGGGGGGTGGGGGGGAGAGTTTGCCTGGGAATCTGATGAGGCAGTGATTGCTGATGGAGGAGAAAGACCAAACAACCAGAAAAACCCAGGCAGCTGAAGTGGAGACATTTTGCATCTTAAAGCAATGAACCTCTCTTCCAGATAGTATCCAGACTTCCTTTTGTCATGATAGGAACATATTCTTAATTAATATTTTTTGAATGTGTTTAAGCAGCTCCTCTTTTAATTTGTTTATTATTGTCGTTAGCATGTAAATTTATATAGATACTGGGACAAACATGATGATATTGGCAAATACACATAAGTGGTCTTAATTTGAAAAATAATATGTTCTCCATACATTAAATTTTTATGAAGAATGCTATTCCATGTGTATTTTGGGGGCGGGGGATGTTAAAGAACCTTTTGAGAAAAAGCTAAAATCTATTGTATCATCTTTCTCATAAACATAAACTCAAGTTAACTCCAAGCCATTTAAAAGAGGCAGGGGACAAAATAAGGCCTCTTGTTGAGGCTGGAGACTTGCTGGGAGTACACAGAGCCTTGAGTCTGGAAGTCTTCTGTATATCCCGTTCCTTTGACTGTCAGCTAGATACATGTACACACCAATGTGGTGTCCCCCTTGTTTTGCTTTCTGAATTGAGATTCTTGCTGAAGGCATCAGGAGATCCGTCAGCTGTACCTCCTGTTAAGGGAACTTTTTCAGATAGAACCATTTCAGTGTTTATGTTTTTCCCTGTATTTGTTTTTCTTATAGCTTTTTATGGAAATTGTTTTATAATGTTGAGATCATGTGCAGATGAAAAACTTCTTATTATATTTACTAATTTATGTAGCAACCAAAAGGTAAGGAAAAAGAAAACAAAAACATATTTAGTAATTTCATGAATTTAAAAACTAGCCCTGGGGGAAAATCAGCGCTTTATATTTTGTATCACTGCTGTGTTTAAGAAATCTAAAAATGGGAATTTCATATTCTCATATTTTGACAAGTACTTTACATTTGCTTGAATAAATATTTTACTATGAAAGGAATATGATTAAAAAAGGAAAGAACCCCACACTATTAACTTCTCAGGAACATTAAACCAGTCAAAGTACACATTCCATAAGCCCTGGGATGCAGCAACGCTCGCATGATTCTAACCAATCCTCAGAAGAGATTTCCTTTTTCTTTATTATTTTTAGGCTCTGGAGAAAGCCCACATTGAAGAGGGGAGAGATATACTGCACGTTCACTGTCAGATTGACCCAGTGGAGATCAGCTCTTCTCTGAAGAGCTTCCACATACAGGAGCATAAAGACAATTGAACACCAAATACAGAGCCAATAAGTCAATCAACTCTAAAACCTAGACTTCATGAAATGTATTTACTCTCCTTCATGAAAACACAGCTTTTACTTAAAGGCATATTTCATACTGTTAAGGTCAATTTTTCGCATGGAAATTACATTTAGTGAGCGAAAAAAATCACTCATAAACATTGTAACGGAGAAAAAGTGGCACTTACTTTTTTAAGAGAATGAGTTTGTTTTGTTTGTAATTATCTACCTTTAGAGTAATTGAGATCTGAATCAGCAGCTAATAGCCTCGCTGTTTCAAATTACTACCGCATGTAACTTTACCTTGCCAAATATCAAAGAGCTTTTCAATTGCAATACTACAGCTTAAAAACTGGGTCATTTTCTAGCAATTAATTGGAAGAGGTGATTAATAGCTTAATAATGGGTTGATCTGTGTTTGAAAGTGCAGGGGACGTGCGTAGAAAAGGAATATGTAATTTTGTATTCTTGAAATATAACCTAATTGAAAAATCAGCAGTTGGTCTTATTTACTTTAGGATTGTACTTCCTAACCCTCTCTTGATCTACTCCGAGAAAAATGTGTAAATCTGGCTTTTTTCTAATTAACTCCTTGAACATTGAACACACTATGAATTTAAGAAGCACAAACTCTTTTCTGAAACTAGCTGTGCTTCTCAGGAATTTGAGGGCAATATGTGCCAAGCATCTGTCTAGATGTGCGGATGGTGGTGCCCATTTGGTGAGTACACACTACAGATACCTATAGATTCGCAGGGACATTGAACCATGTTATAGCCTCAAGAGCCTTAAGACCTCCATTCTTGGGAGCTTATGACCACTTGTGTACATCCCTAATAAATTCACCAATGCCTTACTGGCCATAAAAATCCAGCTATATATCAAGTTGTCAGCCCCCAAAACATACAAACAACTAACATTATACAGACTAAGCAGATTGTATTTACGTTTTTAGGCATATGTATGTAGACACATATAAATATATGTATGTAACAACAATTAAGGAGAAAGGAGGGCATGGATTTGTAAGAGGTAAAGGAACAGTAAGTGGGAGAGTTCAGAGGGAGGAAAGCGATGGGAGGAGTGAGGTAAGTATATTACAATTCTCCCAAAATATAAGAATAATAATAAATCTATTTATAGTTAATCATGATACTCTTTCATGTATATCCAGTATAGTTTGGTGAGTTCAGAAAACCAAATACTCAAAATGTTTGTACAAAGTTTCAAAGAAATAGTGATCAGCTTGTCATAAGTATTTCATGGGGAAAGGGATACTTTGATAAATTCAAGAGATAGACTTAGTAAATTGCAACAGAGTAAACTCAGTTGTCTAGGTTATTATAGTGTCATGCTGATGTATGTCAAGATGTCTGGAAGTGATACTCACTGATACTCGTTTTTACTCTTGTTTACTGTATGTAGAACATATGTTGTATTTTCTTTTATGTAGCTAGAAGAAAAATTTTAAAATGAGGTCTTATATTTCTCATGAATTCTTTCCCATTGTGCATTGCTGCTTCTCCTTTTGTGCCAATTTTATCTCGCATGAATCTATAGAAATACTAGTGTATGTTTCCCCATTGTTTACAGGATGATGCAATGTGATGTTTGTATCTTTGGACCAAGCATGAAATAGCATATGAAGTGGTACATAAACTTCTTTAGAGTACATTGCAGCTTCTAGCTTCAGCAAACCTTGGGATCAAGTCTTGAAACCACATATCCATTAAAAGTCAAGGTATTGGACGGCAGTCCAGAAGGTCACTCATTGTTCTTTCCAAATCTTTCCCATTTATTGGAAAATATATAGGAATAGAGAAAATAGTGAAAACGGGCTACAGACCCAGGCAGCTGAAAAGGTCAGATGCAGATATTTGTACCCAACTAATGGACAGAAGCTGCTGACCTCTGTGGTTGAAGTAGGGAAAGGCTGAAAGAAGCTGAGGAGGAGGGTGACCCTTTAGGAAGACCAGCAGCCTCAATTAATCTGGACCCCTGAGATCTCTCAAACACTGGAACACCAACCAGGCAGCATACTACAGCTGATATGAGGCCCGCAACACATATACAGCAGAGGACTGCTGGGTCTGGGTTCAATCAGAGATGATACACTTAACCCTCAAGAGACTGGAGGCTCCAGGGAGTGTAGAGGTCACATGGGATGAGGGGGGGAGGGGACATCCTCGTGGAGACAGGGGTGGGGAAGAGGTATGGGATGTGGAACAGTCCAATCAGGGGGTGGATGGGTGGTAATATCTGGAGTGTAAATAAGTAAATAAATAAAAGAAAAAACAAACAAACAAATAAACAAATCTAAAAAAGCATTGCTAAGATGCACATGATTAGGTTCACATAGCTGCAGTAAGTACCCAAAACCATGCTGTTGATGTAGACCATCAACTGAAAACAAAGCCAACAGTGGCTTTAAAGGGCTATACAGGCCAGCAGGGCCTTTCCTGCTTTCAGCAGACAAAAGGCAGAGTAGTCTGAATGGATAGAGGGGCCCCCCAGAAGAAACTCAGAACTCTTGCTGGTCAGGGAGCCCGAAGTTCTCACTGTCTTCTCATTCAGGGAGAAGCTCTCTCATTCCTGAATGCCTGTCGGAGGTGGATGGGGGAAGACTTTTTCAGTTAATGTAGCTCTTTGTTTTGTATAGTTTGTATCATTTTTGCATGGGATAACTGCTATTTTAAATTTGCTTAATTTTCTGTTTGGCCACAACTAAATAACCCCATAACATTTAATTTTCTGTGCACAGAGCTTATTATTTAATTTATCAACTTTATTTCTTGGAACTTGGTTCTTACCCCAAAGCTTGCTTGTTTTCAGTTGAGGTCTCCTGATATCTAATGCTACAAGTAATTACCTCATACATTTGTCTTCATCACTTTTACCGTCATGGTCTCCAAATGCCTGACACGGAGACTCTAACGGGAGGGACCATTTGCTTTCCTCTTACACTCAGGGTGCACATTTCTGGATCACATGGCACTTGGGTAAGAATCATGTGGCAGGTAGAGGTGGAATTCTGCATATTTCACTTCTGACCAGTGAGTGCAGACCAGGGAATCCAGATGTTGGCTGCCTTTGTCTCATTCTCCTTTTATTCTTTCTGGGAATGCAGACATTATAGATACTGTCATTGACCCTGAATTCAAGCTTTATTTATGTTTCTCTTATTTTTCTCTTCCTTCAGAGATTATAATTCTGAGACCCATAAAGAAAGAATAAAAAGCAATGTTGGGTATGTTTGTGAGGAGTAGGGTAACTTCAATGAATATTTCCTGTGTCTGGTCAGATACTTAGTCCTGTTGTTTGCTATAACGCAGAATATTTTCCATTGGTGTTGATACCAATGATAATTTGAATTACCTAACCTTATTGAAAGTGGCTAAGTGATGGGCTCTGATGAAGTCACTGGGATTCAGGCTATGTTAGGCACTACAGAGATGTTATTTCTACAAAGCTATGTCATAATGGCAGTTAGAAATTATCATATTTAACAGGTTAATTAATGCATGGGGAAGTTCTTTAGAAGCTCATGATTTAATAGTAAGTACCCAGAAGTACACTTATTTATGTGCTAGCTTAAACTCTTCTGGAGAAACAGGGTTTCTATATGTTACCTGACCTGAACATTTGATCCTCCTGGCTCAGCTTACTGTGTAACTTGGACTATAGGAACATATTATATTTGATCACAGAACTGTTTTGCTTGTTGTATAGAAAACTTCACTGTAATGCTTCCTCAACCAAAGAAATTTTATAAATGGGGTTAAAACCAATTCTAGCATGGAAATGTGTAATATACTATGGAGGTAACCAAATTGTGAATTGAATAATAATGTTCTCTTTTGCAGAGCATTATATTCTCTCTCTCTCTCTCTCTCTCTCTCTCTCTCTCTCTCTCTCTCTCTCTCTCTCTCTCTCGCCCTCCATCCCTCTCGCTGTGTGTCTGTGCTCATGCACGCACACACATTGATGCCCAAGGGTGGCAGAAGAGATGTTGGGTCTCCTGGAATGGAGCTACAGATAATTGTGAGCCGTGATATAGCAGTGCTGGGAGGTGAACTCTGGTCATCTGGGTAATCAGGAGGCATTTCACTTTACTGAGCCATTTCTCTAGTTCTACAAATACTAATATTTGCCTTAGAAATATTAAGCAACCGTGAATGAGATGGCTCAACAAGTGAAATGCTTGCAATGCAAGCTGGAAGACCTAAGTTGGATCACAGGATCAGTGTAAAAAGACAGATCCTGTTACTCACATCTCTAATATAGAAGCCCTAGCATGGTGTCATCTCTAATCCCAGAAATCCTACCATGACCTGGAAGTGAAAGGAGATGTGCCGGGAAGCTCACAGGAGAGCTAGCCTGGAGTATACAGCGTACCCACAGAAACAAGGGAAACCCTGTGACCTCTTCACATGTATTATTTCACATATTTCATATCTATATCCATATGATAAAATGTACACAATTGCATGGACAAATGTAATGATATGCACAGTACTAATGAAAATAATATTGAAAAATTTAAAATGTATAGAATAAGACATGTTTTAATGTGGTATAAATATCTCCAATGTTAATCTGATGTCACAGTGATTGGTTTTGACATCAAAATAAACAGACTTCAATGGATGATAGACCCTCCAGTCATGATAGAAGAAAGATTGTGATTCATTTTTCTATCCAAAGTGCTTTCTCAGAGAGACAGAAGTTGCTGGGACATCACCCTCAGGTGATGTTTTAGACAGCATACACATCCTACCTAGAATGAAGTTGAGGAAAAGCAGGTAAGGAAGAACATATGATAAATTGTTTGAAAATTTACATACGAAAAAAGTTAAATTAGATAGTACAAAAAATTTGTCTGATAAATATCACATTGTAAGGTTCTGTAGGTCGTTCACAATTCTCACAGTAGTGAATAAGGAGTGTGTGCCCTTGTGGATCCTTATCCTTGGAAATAATAAAGGAGAGTACATTTGGTTGTGGGAAGTGCTTGCTTCTGTCTGGCTGGAGAGCTGGTTGGTTAGGCCTATCTAATAGCCTTGGCAAGCAGCCATTATTCTTTTGTCCATGTGTCCAAATCAGTGCTGGGTGACCAGCTAGTGAGGCAGAATACTATGGACGGTCTGTGACATATAGCACGGTGTTCTGATGAACCACAGGCCACTTGGTATACAAACCACCTTAACATGGCTTCCTCTTTCTGTCAGATGATCTGACTGAGTCTCAGGTACCCAAGGAACCACATACACGTAGTACCTCATACTTTTAGGGCTATAAAACATTTTTATTTATTTTGTATTTTGAAAAAAAAGGCTAGTGAAGTTGTTTTTTTACTTTTTTTCTTCTTTTTCTTTCTTTCTTGACATGCCGTCTTTCTATACAGGGTAGGCTGATATGCTTTCTCCTCAAATCTTAATTCTCCTGACTCAGCCTCCCATGTGCTGGGATAACAGATATTTTCCACTGTATGGCCACTTAGTAGTTGAATTTGCAGTTCAAGATAAAGTTTATGTATTTGTTGTATGTTAATTAATGGTATCAGAAAACATAACGTGGATATCTTTTAATAGAAAGGGGACTCTAAAAGCAAGTGAACCTAGCTTTTAAGTCATTCACTAAAAGGCAAAGTCTGAGTAAGATGAAAAAATTATCTCTCTAGAAATGATTCCTGAAAGGTTATGGTAAAGGCACCATAATCCCTTTGGTTTTTCCTAGCCAGTTCAATTTAGGTATCTATGACAAGAAAAGAGATTTTCTTTGGCCTTTAGAGAGACTCTGGATACAATTGGTCTCTTACCTTAAGCATCTGCAAATATTTTGTGGAGAGAGACCTCTTTTTTTTTTTTTTTTTTTTAGTGTTTTTATCAACAGCAATGAAGGCCATGTTTGCCACTCTTTTTGATATTTTTGGGGGGAAATGTGAGATGTTCCAAGGCTAGAAGCACCTTGTGACCTCTCATCTGAAGATAAAGGAAGAGAGAGACATTCAATGGTATACAGAATGTAAAAAAAAAAAAAAAAAAAAAAAAGACCAATGGCGGGTGTTCATGACTCCATTAGATACACTAGGCCAGCATTAACTCACTTCACTTCACTTCACTTTGGTCCCTTTTCATATGTGTGTGTAGAGTGTGCTAGATGTACAGAATCCCAACATAATTGGAGTCCCAGCACAACAGCCTAATCTCTGGACACCACATGCTGTCCAGTGGTTTAATAGTTTATGATCCCAAAGCACATGGGCCAGGATCTGGGGTCCTTCAGCTGTGGTGTAAGCAGAACAAGGACAGTTGACATCTCATTCATCCCGGACTTTTCTGAGTCCTAGAGAACTTAGCTTCCTACGTCCCTGACCGTCTGCCTGCACACCACAAACCCACTTCCTGTAGTCTCCTTGGTATCAGATAAGAAACCAGAAAACAATGGGCCTGTTTCACTGACTTAGTGTGATTAGGATTCACTGGAGAACTTCAACTAGTTTAGAACAGGGGAGGGATGACCTAACAGTGTTGGCTTGAAGAGTCATCTTGGTAGACGGAGGCAAGTTTAAGAAAGGAGGAATTTTGGCCAGAAAAACTAAAAATCGCCATGTTAATTTGTGTCTACTGCTGGAGCAGAGTGAAAACACAGTTGGATATGAGCTGTGAAATCTAGTAACATACACTGAGCTCTGAAGTTAGAGTGCAGGTAATGGGCAGGTTAAAGTAGGTTGGAGGTATAAACAGGAAAAATAAAATAGTATTTATAAGTTGTTTTTAAACATTAAGCTTAGAAAACCCAGTAAGTAACATCCCAGCATGGTCTTCAGTGAAATGGTAAGAAAGTTGAAAATACTGAGGGTAAGTGAAGAAATATTTTTGATAAAAGTGGAAAGACCAGTGGTGACAAGTGCTAGTAATGGCTAAAATGTGATGAGAAAAAAAAAAAAGCAGGATTGTCCTGATTAAGTTAAGTTAACCTTAACAAGACCAGCCTTAGTGATGCTGTGAGATCAGCAGTATGATGGGATTGATTGGTAGGAGGGGAGAGGGACAAAGTGAATGTAAAACATCATTTGAAAATAAAGTGTCGATGCAGAGGACAGCATGTTAGAGAAGCTGGGCTAGAGCAATAAAATTAGCCTTCTTCCTCCCTCATCTGTCCTTCTCTCTATTCCACTGCCCTCCTCCCTCACCCTTGACGATTCTGTTCCTCTCATCTCCCTCCCTCTTTCCTTCTTTTTCTGCTCTTTTAAAAATGATAGCATTGAGCTCATTTTTGTTTCCTGATAGAAGTTGTGCTGCAGGGAGGATGACATCGATGATGTCGGAGCCACAAACCATAATTAAGGAGTAACGTTAAGAACTGATGGAAGGAAGACCCACAGTTGACAGGAGTAGGATCAGTGCATGATGCTGCATGATTATTTGGTGATGAAACACAAATCCATTAAGAAAGATTGGAACCTGCTTCCGCTGACTTTTATTAACTGTAAAAGTCCGGCAGCTATATTATTTTGTGACTATTAATTTATATCCCCTCTTTTTACATGGGTGTTATATATAAATAATTTCTGTATAAAATCTCTAAAACCTGGGTGTAGGTTTTGTTAATTTTTTGCAAATCCTTTTACAATTTTCCCATCTTGGAAGTGTGTTTTTCTGGTTCAGGACTCCTTCTATTAGGCAGATGGTTGAGTACCTAAGAAAAGCTAACACTGATTTCCAGAGTGGTTGTACCAACTTGCAGTCCCACCAACAGTGGAGGAGTGTTCCTCTTTCTCCACATCCTCGCCAGCATCTGCTGTCACCTGAGTTTTTGATCTTAGCCATTCTGACTGGTGTGAGAGGACCCAGCTATACCACTCCTGGGCATATACCCAGAAGAAGCTCCAACATGTAATAAAGACACATGCTCCACTATGTTCATAGCAGCCATATTTATAA
>CM052701.1:110746649-110786460 GCA_028551405.1 Uromys caudimaculatus
CACATATGAAGCAGAGGACGACCTCGAAAGTCATCAGGGAGAGAGGAGAGGCCCTTGGGCCTGAGGGTGTTAGTGGCACCAGTAAAGGGGAATGTCAAGGTGGGAATAGGGGCATGGGTGGGCGGGTGGGTGGGAGGTGGAATTCCCTCATAGAGGTAGGGATGGGGAGGGGATGGGGACTTCCAAAGAGGAGACCCAGAAAAGGGGAAACATTGGAAATGTAAATAAAGTATCAAAAATAAAATAAAATTAAAAAAAAAAAAGAAAAGCTAACACACTTCCACTAATCTCTCTCTGTAAACACACCTACCTGGCTACCTGGCTTCATGTATTTCCTTTTCCTCACAAGGTGCTGTGAAAATATGTCATGCAGAATAATGTAATGCCAGCTATGATTATGGGTGGTCCTTTTTCATAATCAATCTATCAGATTACAATTGCAGTGAATTTTATTTGTTCTAAGATCAAGGAGCTGGACATTGACAATACCCTTCCCATTCAGTACCTAGTCAGTACCTAGTCTGTCCAGCAAGCTGTTTAGTCAACTGTAACAGAGAAGCAGGGATCAAATATCTCTCATATGCTGATGTGTTCATTACATATTTTGAGACTTTAAAAGAAGAAACACATACAAATAATTTAAAAACCAATAAGAAGAAAGTGAAAGTTCTGGAAAATATAACTCCCTGCCCACACCGATTGGAGCCTTCCTCAGGTGCGTGCAGACCTACTCACCATGCTGGTCTTCCCATTCTGTGGTGTCCTATGTTGGCAAGACACCCTCTTTCTCTCCATATCTGATACACATGTACAGCAGGGAAATTACTCTTTGACTTGAGAGAGGGTTGATTTCTATTTTTTAGCTGCTCTGAAATAATTAAAAATGAGTGGATACGGTTGAATTGTGAGAAGCATATTTATTATTTGGAATAGTTATAAAAGAATTCCCTGAAATTAAAAATCAGACTTTGAACAGGTCGATTAGTCAGATTTAATTTTTCTTTCACTCTCTTATATTGGTGTAAATATTTTCATCTGTTATGCATAACCAAAAAGTATATTAAACTGTCAAAATATAAATGATTTCCTTTGGCCACCATGGCTTGAGGGATTTATTTCAAGTCTGTTGTGTTACTATATGCCCCTAGGATGTGTAATCTATATTTTAGGGGAATGTGGCTTACTGTAAGACACCTGTATTATTTATGTGTGATTAATATTTGTGCTATGGCGAATGTGGTACTTTGCCTTACTTTTCTCTTGTAGTGACTTAATCATTTCTCACAAGAATGTAGTCACTGTAATAAAACATTCCACATCCTAGTTTGTTTTTCAGCAGTGACAAATGCAATTGTAGTAAAATGGGAATTTTCAGTTATTAAATATGGCATCATGAATATAATTTACCAACTACGTCTGCATGATGCTGCTGTGTGGCACTGCTGAAGCTGAACCCAGGCGATCTTTGTTTATATGAATTTAAATGCAAACACTGGTGAGCCTTTCTTATACCACAGTGCTTAGGCCACTAGACCTACGTTTGTGGCACTAGTAACACACTTAAAAACTCTTGATTCTTTGGATACCTATTAGATAGTCTGATTGTAATTTGAAGATTTAACACAAATTTGGAGAGCCTTGATCAGCCCTCACAGATAACATCATGCTTCAAATCAGGATATATGTCAAAGTTATTTACTGTGGATCACAAAGCATGTGAAAAATTTTGCAACTTTGTTTCAGGAAAAGCAGTAATGGCAGAAGACGGAGGGATTTTCAGATCTACAAAATATACAAGAATAAAATTAAATGGAACCATTCAGGATAATCTCCTTTCACAATGATGACAAGAGAAATGAGGCTTTTACCAGTTATTGTATGGCTATGGTATGCTGTGGACTTTTGAACATAAAATAATTCATCTTAAAATGGCCACATAGAGTCTTTGAGTCTCATACTCTAAGCCTTGTCAAAGGCGATGGAAGAGAATATAAGTTTAAACACCAGGGTAACATCTAAATAAATATATAAACAATTTCTTTTGTGAATACATTAAAGATACACACACACAAATATGTATAGCTGTTGCTCAATGATGTATCATTGCAGAATTGAAGAGATATACAAAACTATGGAATTTATTTCCTCCTTTAAAAAAGTAGCGCATTGTCCAACATTAAATATATGCCTTTGTTTTTATGCCATGGTGTTCCAAGGGGTATATATATTAAAACAATTGCCAGTATTTTGAATAGATGATTAGATAAGTGTCTCTGAAGGTGTGGCCAAAGAATCTTACATGTAAATATTGGCATAGTTACATATGAAATGCCTTTGGGGCATTATTAAAATTTTGCAAGTGGCTCAAACTTACCAGGTTTGCCAAGAAAGTCATCGGGAGTATTAAAGAATCATGTTCATAATTATGCTAAATTCAACAAGGGTGCAGTGGACAAGGGCTTTAAAACTTCAGAAACATCAATTAAAGTCCAAGTTGTGTGCAATAAGCATCAAAAATTGATAAAAACTCAAATTTAGGGTTTTAGATTTAGTGTTTAAATCAATCAACTGCAAACAAGATTTAATTAAAGAATATTATTTCAAAGTGTAATTACCTACTGGGATTAGAATGAACCTCTATTGCCCATAATGTTCTCCTACTGTGATCCCACACTGAAAAATGTTGAGTTTTAGATTAATATGCATCTTGTAAGTACAAGTCCTAATCTCAATCTTAAAGGACATTTAAAACACACTTGGAGCCTTCTATGCAATCAAGCCCAGTGTGACTACCCTGTCCACCATGCTAAATTTGTGATTACATTTTTTATGTGCATGATTTAAATTGCTTTAGCAGGAGTCCGGGGAGCATTTTACCCTGCATATTAATTACACAAAGGCTTTGTCATGTGAGGGTCTCAGTGGTCATGGTCTGTAATCCAGCTCATTTGAACTGGGAATACAATTTTTGAGCATGCTGTGCACATCAAGCCCAGCTTTAAAGAGAGAACGGGCTGAGATGGTTAACAGGTACGGTTCCTGCTTAAGGAATGAATGCCATTTATTTAGTGACATCCGCAAGCTAATTGCTTAAAAATCTTAAAGTGAATATGTGTGTTCGGAGAGTCATTAGTAACACACAGGAACAAGGTTCCATGCCACAACACTCAGTTTCTATTGTCGCAAGCTAACATTATCAATAGAATCACTAGATCCCTTCATAAAATTTCTCTTATTATAGGGAAGGGATTTATCCTTTGAATTTCAATGATTTTAGCATCATCGGTTCATTTACATGTTTGAAGCTATTTTTCCTCAGGTATTTATCCTTTTATTTTGTATAATTAAAGTCAGACATTGTTAAGAGTGTTTCGAATGAAAGACGAATAGCACTCATTTTACTTTCATATACCTTCAAATTCCATGGGAAAAAACATAAGTGAAAGACTTTCAAACATCAAAATACCTCACTGGAAGAATTTCCAAATATTAAGGATATTTAAATATGTTATTTAATCATAGTAGTTTGGTCATGAATGATTAGAAATACTGTATAGTCTTTGCTTATTCATTTTAGAGTCATGATATAATATTAGTATAGAACACATTATTAAACAGAAATGGAAGTTTCTGTATGATACTAAAGGCTTTTCCATGCTGTCATAGAAACCAAAATGGTTCTTGACAGTGAGGGAAAGTCAGAATGATTTCAGTGACTGTCACATAGAGGCACCCAAAGTCCACACTTTCAACCCAGACCACAAACACAGGACTTAAAACTTTAAACCAATGATGACAGGACAGAGAATTGGCATCTATATTTTGAACAATCACCAATGTTCTGAACTACTGATGCTTAGCTGATCAGTTTAATACAAAGCAGCCATGCCTTTATTTCTGTCCAAACAAAGGATAACAGAAATACAGAAAAGACTCTACAATAAGAGAATGGAATGCTTTATCCCAGGATGAGTTTTCTGGAAAAGTAGTTTTATTTTTCCTAAATATGTAATAAGCCATGTAATTGACATACATCACCATACTATCACATTTTGAAATGCTAATTTTTAGCCATAAAATGAACTAGAAGATCAAAGCCACTGAAATACTTTATAAAGTCTAAGTAAAAATAAGTCAAGATTGGGTCTTTTAAAAAATATGGTTATCTCCCTTATCTATAAACACTTGAAGCAAACAAAATCTCTCAAAAATGACCATCTCTATTCATAAAAATATTTTATTATTTGTATATAACTTTTCATATTCAAAGCAATTTTCCTCAAAATTCATTGTGTAGCTAAGTTATTTAAAATTCTTAAACAGGCCTATGGAAAGTTTTATTTCTTCAGTGGTCCATATATAACTGACAATAGAAATGATGGTGGGGTTGACCAGTAGTTAAATTTTCTGTAATAAATTGGAAATTGACAAAAATAAGACAAAAATTCAAAGGTTATAAAGAAGAACTTTATCAAAATAGAGATGGATTTTCCACATTCTTTTGGTTTGTTTGTGGCAGGTCTCACTATTTTAGCCTTGTCTGTCCTAGAACTTGGTTTGTAGAGCAGGTTGGTTTGGAAATCATACAGCTCTACTTACTTTTGTCTCCTGAATGCTGGAATGGAATACCACCATGCCAATATCTATGTCTTTTTGTTTTCCATCGAGAGATATATTTGTAATCATGCATTAAGTATTAATTCTCAGTCTTAGAAATATATACTTTGGAATAAAACCAGAGGATATACATTATTTACATTTTCAAAAATATACAGTTACATAGACGTATTTTCACTTAGTCCTGGCTACGCTCATGATGTAATCAGGTAGATCACAAAGGTAGAGAATTCTCACTTGAGTTTTTGTTTAGTAAGAATGGTGTGGAAGTTGAATACACTAGGTTACGATATGCAAAGAACAAGCAGAGTTACAGATACTCTGACAGAACTGGCTCAGATTCATCCAGTAGAGTGAGTTGTATATTTTAAGGACTTTTCAGTGTGGTATTTGAAGAGTCAAATGCTACATTGACTTACACTTATGCATCATTGTATTATAAAAAGATTCCAGAGAAATTTGGCTATGCCATTTAGCAGGTCTGACGGCCTCTGTGGGAGTGTGAACACTCAAGATGCCATGTAAAAATTCAGTGTCTCTGAAAACTTGTGCTCTCCTATCGTTGGTTTAGGTTACAAAGATTAGGATGTTTTTAAAGGAACGGCAGCAATTCAGTCAATTTTAAATATTTTAATATTAACTTGAATCTTGCTAAAGTGAAGTATAGTTGTAGGATAAATATGAAGAGCTAGTTCAACTGGTATCTATGAGCAATCTTTTCAATCTATGAATACCTTATTCCAGAAGGTGTTGTTATCCACTAGGGTAGGCTTTTTCATTTCTGTCTGTCCACACCGATGCCAGAAATTTAAGAGTCTTTGGAAAACAACCTTGATGATTGATATTTCTACTTTTCTTCAGAATCATATACTCACAGTTCTCAAGGAATTGTTTTCCTTTCACAGGGACTTTCTAGCAGACTATCTAGTTCATACTGGGAATATTTTAAGAACTGATTGCTTAAATCAGTTTGAGTACTACAGCCTGATGTCATTTGATTTAAATTCTATCAAGGAAACTGAGAGTTTTCTTAAAATAATCTGTCTTCTAGTAACTGCTGCATAGTATTCACAATATAGCATCACTTGTCCCAGACAATACACTGAGAATTATGCTTTTCTGATCATTTATTTAAACTCTCTGGTTTTGGAGCAAACATCCTTGCTCTCTTAGAACTGGCTAGAAAATCTGGTAATTGGAAGTCAAAGTTCCCTTTTAGAGTTGATGGCTTTTCCCTTAATATACTTTGGCCACTCACTTAATAGGGTTACACATTAATAAAAATCTCACAAATTAAAGCTATGGGGTTATTTTTCTAATAAAAAAGGCTCCTTAAATATCTGGCATTTTATATCAAATTTTAATGTTTCCAATCTTGAATTTCAGCAAAAAACAGTTGATGTGGGTTCTTTTTTGATAAATTATAAAGGTAAACCTTAATGACCATTGAATAGAATCACCTTTGTTACTCAGGGTAGTAGAATAAAACAAGCAAACACATTTTTCTTACTGCCACATGCCTCTCCTTAATAATAACTTTTGTCTTTTCTGCAGAAATAGATGCCGTGTAAGTCTCATTAAATTACCTGACAGATGGAATAAATACACAGCCCATATAGCTCTGCAGTCCATAGTAAACTGAGCAAGGGTCTTGATATCTCCGAGTTCTGCTTATTTACACATGCCTTGGACTCTTCTCACAGATATGTAAATTATTCCAGTTAAAACTAAATGCTAAAGTCTACACCATTAGTCTTCCACTTCATGATCTCCACATGGGGCTGTTAGAGGGATAATGTACCATACAATACACGGTTTACTTTTAATTAATAGAAAAAAATGTGAAATGAATATTAAATGCAGCTTAATGTGAAAGAAAGCTCAAAGCAGTTTGGTGTAATTTATTTATTTTAAAAATATTCAGTCCTGCTTCATGATTAGAAAATATGTAATACATTACTGGACTAGAAGGTTTACTGAAACCTTTGGAAGGAACAAAGAATTTGGGGAGACCTTTGCAAGCCAGACAGAAGTCCTGGGCTGGACACAAAGGCCATGATTGGCAAGGCCAGGCTCTGCTTGGTTCCTTTGCATCCTAACAGAGCTTGTCCATCTGAGACTCCACATTCCCTGCTGAGATTGTCTCCTGCTCTATACCACACAAATTCTAGGTCTGCTATTAAATCTTAGAGCAAAAAAGCTCATCAAATAGAGCATTTAATTAAAACCCAAGTTCTGTTTGTCTGTGTTATAATTCAATGTGTCAAAAGTAATGCCTCTGTTTTTAATAAATAGAATTACCAATTCACAAACAGTTTATCACACTGTTCACAATCACAGAATGGAATTTTAATTATATAGCATTATTTATGGCAATGAAATGATCGTGTTTCATGATATTTGCCAACAGCACAAGTTAGGGTTTAAAAAACAAAGCTCTATTGAATAATCCCACCCTTGGTGGATTCTCCTTTGTCTCACTTGGCTCACCTAGGATAAGGTAAGGACCTTGGGAACAGACAATGATCCGGAGCAATTCTAGCATGGCTTTAGGAGATAAGAAAGTCCTCAGCAAAGGCACTTATTTGCAAGATTAAAGGGTTAGAAGTAAAGCCTGAAATTAGTAACTTTTCATCTCCTTCTACCCAGACAGCCAGTGTTTTGTAATAAAATAAAGACCTTGCACTTTCCACCCTTCATGCCAGACAGACTGTGAAACTGAACGCTACTCAATTTTAAATTATTCATACATTCTTAATTGTGATGTTATCCTTATAAATGATAGTAATGGTACCGTTTAAATCCTAAAAACCAGCAGGCACCTGCCAGTGGAAAGCGTTCATTTAAAGCACATCCACTGAATCCTTAATATGAGAGGCTATTCAAAAAGGCTCGGCTAGAAGAGGGCCAGTAAGACATTTGATTTTTCAGTTAGGAATTAGGTAGCTTGCCATGATTAGCAGAAGAAAAGTGAAATGCCAGTGCTTAATTTAAGGAGAATTTACAGACCATTTGGGGAAAAAAGTCATCCTGGCCTTGAAGAACACTCACAGAAAATTCTGTTAACTCTCCTTAAAATAGCCCCAGTTACAAACAACTGTTTTCACATTATTAACAGTAATCCAATCGCATTTGGAGGCAAAGAGTTGCAGGAGATGACAAGTAAAAGGACTCTAGAAAACATGCAAATTTACTTCCCTGAGTTGTGAATGTAAGTTTCAAAGCATATGTGTGAGGAGGATCTGCCCAGGGTTCAGTAGTTCTTTTTGATTATTAAGAACTGAGTTAGGATCATGGGCAAACTAAGATCTTTGCATCACATGCCACACTAGTCTTTTTTATTTTCTTCAACATTTAAAAAAAAATAATGTTGCTTGAATTCATTTTCAGACTCCTTTCAGTGATACCAACACTTGTCATGGTGTTGGGAGAAGAAATGTCTCTCTGAAACGTGGCCATATTCTTTTGGAATATACTTGTTAAAAAAAAAAAAAACAGCAACTTTTTGAGGTTGTGTCATTTTTAGATGGACATTTTTTACATACATCAATTTATGTAACATTTTTAGCATTTCTTTTTTTACTTTGGAATTTCACATTAAAAGTCTTTAATGAAAAAGGGAATTTAGTTGCTGTTTTATTCAGCTATCAGCTTCTATAAGACAGGTACTTATGTATCTCACTTTTGGTCTAATAACAAAGTTCTTCCAGGATTCTCAGGACAGTCTTTACAATAGTGTTTCATAGTTCTAGTCTGCATACATTACTGCTTTTGGAGAACAGGGGAAAATGACCTGTGTTTCAAAGTATGTCATTTGTTCCTGAATTTCTTATTATATTCATCAAATATGATACTTGAGTGGCTTTCAAGTATAAAGCAGATTAGTAGGACATTTTAACTCTACTTCCCACAAGGACTCATTCAAAAGGTTGTCCATTTTTGTTGGGTTGTTTTATGTTATTGCTTATGTTTACGTGGGACTTCATTGAAACACTCACTTTGTCTTTTCAACATGTATGCATGCGACTAAGACACGTTTATTTCCATTAGCATAATAAATGCAGTGGTCAGATGGGGAGGCTAATAAAATTCTATTGTTAACATATGTCTCAGCTTAGAGACATGGGAGAGAGAGTTCTTCATTTCTGTGACAAAACGTCTCAGAAAAGAAACTTAATAGGAGAGAACATTTATTTGGCTCATGGGTTCAAGGGTCCCAGGTTATGACTAGGTGGCCCAATCACTTTCAGTTTTTGGGAAGCAAAACATCGTGACAGGAAAAAAAAAGTAACAATGTAACAGAGAAAAGCTCCTGATATTGTGGTGACTAGGGGAGTCAGAAGGAGGGGGTGGAAGGAAGAGGGAAATGTGAGGTGGAGGGGAGAACAAGAGGGAGCACCAGCTGCTGTTCCTCTATCTTCTTGAGAGAACCCTCCAAATGACCTCTCTTCCTCTCCAGGTAGACTTCATAAAGTCTCCACTAACTCCTAATGGCGAGGATGGGTGAAGCCCAGTGCTTTAGCACATTGTTGCCAGTGATTATACTCAAACCACAGTAAGCTACATCTTGTTACTTCAAGTTTGAGATTGCAGAGATTTTTACAGAGAATAGTTTATGTCTTTCAAGTCTGGGTGCTTGATGCACACTATGCAGTTTATAATCTAGAATCTGCCTGTCCCTAAGCATCAGAGTGTTTCTGAGATAATAAGGATAAAGTGAGAAGACAGAACCAATTGATTCCTATAACTGATCAATATCTATGGATTGTAGGACAGGGGGAACTGTTGTGGATATTGTGATACATAACCTCACTAACAAATGACTGCCATTAGCATATTGAATAGACATGCTATAATGAAAGCAAAATCAAAAAATTAACTTTATTTAATTGCTTTACTGCTCATGAGCTTCTCCGAATGGGCTATTCCTACTTTGCTTCTTAAAATTTTAATTTGTATTCATTTTATATTTTATTTTATATATTTATATATTTTATGTATTTATATGTCATTTTGCCTGAATGGCTGCCTGGTGCCTGGGAAAATTAGAGGTGGGCGTGGGATCTCTTGGAACTGGAAAAGGATAATTGTAAGCCTCAGTGTGGATGCTGGGAATTGAACCAAGGTCCTGTGCAAGAAATACACATGTACTTTACCGCTGAGCCATCTCTCTATCCCCTAAAATTTACTTTGATTCTTGATGAAAGTTCTAGTAGGACATATGGCATCCTGCTATCTTTGAGTATCTAAACTAACATGAACAGCAGCAGGAACAAAAGTGTCTCTTCACAGGTTCAACACTGTTTCTGTTCACTAACTAAAATGCCCATTGCCCCCCGCCCCCATATCCTTAAACTCTTCAATTTAATTTAACAAAGTATTTTCCTAGCTTATGTCTATTATCAGGGCTAGCCCACAGTACATATGGTATTACAGCTATGACAGTCTGTTCCTTGTCAACTAAGGTACGGCTTTCACTTAAGGTCACTAGTCTGGTTGAGGGTTCTTGCAGAGTACAAAAGATCTGTCTGGGTAGAAGAGTAGAGTAGTCCTGACAACTCACCACATGCTGTCTTCATCCACAATTTTTTCCCTCCAAAGTATCCTCCTTGTGAATTTGAAGAACTTTGTTTTTAAAGTTACAGTGTACTTACTGTCACCGTGGCATGTATAGACGTGATGAGCCTCAATAGTGCTGTTAATTTTCTCTTTTCTTCCTTTAGCTTTTGGATGCTTCTTTAGTAGAGCATTTACCACTTAGCACTGCATAAGAAACACCTCTGCAGTTTGTGCATATTAGGGTCTATCTCTTAACTGCAGCACAACTTCTAAAAGATAATGACTATATTCAGTTTTTAAAAATATCCTGTGGACAGACTGGTTTTCTACTTACCTTTGGCAAACATATAAATAAACAAAACAGTTATAAATTTACATGTAGAATTTCCCTTCTGGATATGTAACCAAGGGAAAACATAACAGAATCCGGCAGAGAAACCTGAACTTTGAGTTTACCACTTTTTATTTAAACACACAGTTCACTTAGGAATCAAGTCATGTGTCCTTCACTAAATGAGTGGGTCTATACACACTGTGGAGTGTTGTTCTGCCACAGAGAGCTCAACAATACTGTCATTTGAGACATCATGGATTAACTCACACAGTAGTCTAACAAATGAAATAAATCTGCCACAAAAAGGCACGTACATGTAGTCTCATCTCATTTCGATTCAGAGTAAAAGTGTTGAAGGCACAGAACAGAGCGTATGATGGTGTCTATTAACAGCTGGAAGAGAATATGCCCCAGGAAGAGGATAGAATATATCAATAAGAATGAGTAGGTCTGTAGGTAGTGCAACATGGAGATAATAATTAATATTATATTATATACTAAATTTTCCTAAGATAGTATAACTTTACCAAAAGGTGATAAGTACTCAAAATTATGGGTATGCTATTTTGTTTGATGTCACCATTCCATAATATATAATACATTAAAACGTTTTTATGGAAAGTTGAAATTCATTATTTTCATTTTGATAATAGGGATTCCCCATTTGGCAAATGGTTCTGGAATAAATGGTAAGTATTTATCTTGTAAGTCCTGATACTAACTTTAAAATTTTAAACTATTAAATATCCACTACATTAGTTTAAAACTAGAAAAAAATATTTAATTTAAAATTAAATAATCCACAATCCAATTTCTCACAAGGCAGTGGGTAACATTTAATTGAACTTTTATTTATTTAACCAAGAAAAGTTGATGATTCCTTACAGAGGGAGAGACACTTATTTTTCCACTAAATTATTTATTTATTCACTTTAAAATTATTTATGTATTCACTTTACATCCCAATTGCTGTCCTCCTCCTGGTATCCCCTTCATACTGTCTCTTCCCCTATCTGCCATCTTCCATTCCCCTCATCCTTCCATCCCCCATCCCCTTTTCCTCTGAGAGGGTGGAGACCCCCTTGGGCATCCCCCAAAGCTGGCACATCAAGACTCTGTATGGCTAGGCGCATTCTCTCTCACTCTGGCCAGACAAGGCAGTGCAGTTAGGGGAATGAATTCAACAGACTGACAACAGCTTTATGGATAGTCACCACTCCAGGGTTTGGGGGGGCCATTAAGACCAATCTATACATCTGCTATTCATTTTACTTATAATTCTGACATCTTTATAAGTATTTGAGCCCATGAATGTGCTCCATCCTTGGAAGACATTTGGTCCCTATCAGACTTTGGTACTTGGCACAGATGAGCACTGTCTACTTCAGTGACCATGTGAATGTACGGATGCAGCATCCTCATCCTGACTGTGTTATTAATCATGGGAAGGATTAGTTTCTCTGTGTATGCTATGACATTATAATCATGGTGTTAAGTACACTGATACAGAGAAGATAGCGAGGCATCCTCTCATTGGATATATGCCTTATGTTGCTATGCCCACTCCGTTTGACTTTCCGGGTTCTACACTGTTTCTATTCTGTTTGCATATTTTATCAATGCAATCATGCAGTACAAAACCTTTGGGCATTTATGCTTTCTACTCAGCAGGATTCCCAGATTCATCCAAGGCGTGTGTAACCAGTGTGTTGATAATTAGCATTCTATCATATAGGTTTTAAAAATCCATTTTTAAAATGGCAAGGTTTATCTACATACCCCAAATGAATAGATTTTCAAGTTTTTAACTGTTATAAATAGATTGCTTTGAATATATCTATACAGATTTTCATGTAAATTTAAGAACTGAATAATAGCTATCTATTAGGCCTTTTATATAAAACATATTGATTCTTCCAATTTATTTTTTTCTTCTTCAAGCTTGTTATAGTTAATTTAGTACCCAAACTTGTCTATGTACGCAGAAAACCTTGTTGGGATTCTACAAAAACAAGCAGAGCAGTGTTAGGTAGAACTCAGACAGAGATCATGTGGTTACTATGTCTTACATTCCAGTTTGTGGCAATGCAGTGTCTCTCTGTTGACTTGAATTTGACTTTGATTGGTATTGCATACTTTGCCATGCATAGATCTTATACATTTTTCTTAAAACTTCTGTTCTTTGCTGTTTTTTAATGTGGTTGTAAATAGTACTATATTTTTAATGCTGGCAAATATTTCTTAAAACTTCCTAACTGAATAATATATATTTTTTTTTATTTTAGAAAAATGACTATGTGATCACTAGCATTTGGGCAATGCTAAGATTTCTAGAATAATTTATCCTGAATAGTAATTCAAAAATAAATATTCCAAAATATAACCTAAATATAATTCAAAATGGATAGCAGTATCATGTTATTATTATTATTATTATTATTATTATTATTATTATTAGTAGTAGTAGTAGTAGTAGTAGTAGTAGTAGTAATATATGGAGTTACTTCTACCCATTAGAGTCATACTTGAGAGAGGAGGACCCATGTGAGTACAGTGGCACAGAGCACAGACTTGTATGAAAGAAGAGAAAGACTTTAGAGTACTGTTTAAACTGAGTAGCAGCTGGGCTGTTTTCTGTAAGTGTTACTTTAAGTCTTCCTTATTACACACATTTCTGCATGTATGTGGTCCACAGATCATGATGAATCATCATGAGTTTCCTATTTGGGGATGGTTCGAGAGAGAAATCTTATATTTACTTTCAGTAGTATATTCTATAAGCTATATGAGACAGTCACTGCTTTCTTTTGCAATGTGCTTGGGTTGAGACAGTTTTGTCTAGTTGCGAACTAGTGTTAGTACCCTGCACATACTTAAAGTAGGCAAGATTTATCAACATTTCCCAGGTGACTTCTCTCAAATGCATTGCTAATTTATGATTTTTTCAAGTTGATGAGTCTGTCATGACAAACCGACTGAGGTTGAGGAGCATCTCTATAATATGTATGTAATAACACTGCTGTAGTCTGCACATTATGGAACAGTCAGAAAACTTCACAAGATTCATGTACTAGATAGACATATACAGCCCTTTTTTCATCTCATGGGATAATTTTACTACTCAAGAAATATGTGAATTGTATTTTTGATGCCTCCAATTTAACAACCATATTCAAAGGGTGGTGACAGCTAAGGGGAAATGTCAAAACTGTGGTATATGGGGTTGGAGAAATGGCTCAGTGGTTAAGAGCACTGACTGCTCTTCCAGAGGTCCTGAGTTCAAATCCCAGCAACCACATGGTGGCTCACAACCATCTGTAATGTGATCTGCTGCCCTCTTCTGGTGTGTCTGAAGACAGCTATAGTGTCTTCATATAAATACTCATATAAATAAAATAAATAAATATTTTAAAAAAACTGTGGTTTAAGTTTAATTCTGCTCAATGTTTGTATCAATGGATTTTCACTTCTTCTGTCAATGATTAATCTATAATGCATGAATAAAGTGAAGGGATTTACATGGCATTTAAGCCATATTATTCTCGTGACTTACAGTATATTCCTAAAACCCATAAAGTACCCACATTTTTTATGACATCATACACAACCTAAACCGGCCTCACTCTCCAAACCTATTTCTTGCTAATGTCACCCAAGTTTCTCTTAACAGTTCTGTAGTGGTCTTCAGTTTTTTTCTCAGATACATTAAACTCCATTTCTTTGGTCTCATTGAGATTTCCTCGTATTGTCTTTTGATTCTTCTTTTGTAAATTATCTTAAGATAACAGATTGAATTTAAATTCTTTTGTATGATTCAAATTAAGCCTTATTTCATGTTTGGTTTGTCTGCCCATCTCTTTCATATACTTGCTATTTTCTACTTCAGGACACTCTCTCCTTTAAATCAAAACCAATATTAATAATTTTGATTTTTCTCTTTTTTTTTTTTACATTGTTTCTACTAAATAATTGTGAGGCACAAAAGACAAGGATGTATATACCTATTTTCATATATACAAACTTAATAAATCTGTGCTAGGTGAATGAATGAATGAATGAATGAATGAGTATAAAGATAAATACAAATTTAAAAGGATAGAGTCTAAAATACACTTTTATACCATGTATTTCCTTAAAATCTATTTCCCACTTAAAATAAATTTGACTTAAAATAATTTCTCACAAACAAGAGAAAATACTAACAGTATTTTTCTGCTATGTATTTGAGCACTGTAGCCTGATTAGAGTGTGCGATGTTCTGTGATATATTTAAGTGTGTACCTTCACCTCTGTGCTATCTGCTTCTCATGGTTGAATCATATGTTCCATATACCCTGCCCATTTTAAGAATAGCTTGGTGTTTTGATAATTGTAAAACAAGCCATGTAAACACTACTGCTATCAAATTGTACACTTATTATCACTGTGAGATTTACAAAGCAGCATAAGTTGGCTGAAGTATACATGGAAGGAGATCAAAATTGAGGAGAGATTACAACCTATGTGCAGTGGAGATGGAAAGAAAAATACATATTTTGAATTTTTTTAGAAGGACTGAAATGTGACATTTAAAAAAATTGAAAAATAAACATTACCTCAGAATTAATGGGGTTCAATATATCCTCAAGAAGCAAAATGGGCAGAAGAGGAAAGATCCTAGGCAGTTAGACATTAACTTAACATGGGGGACATGTTTTAGAAATTGGTGCCCCACCAAGTAATAAGGTCCCATAAAAATACAAGAATTTAATCAAGAGTTGAACACATCAGGATTATTTATTTTGTAACATGTTTTCCTAATGTGGAGGGAGGGTAGAGATTATGATCTTCAAGTTGGTGCTCCAAAAATATTTGAGTATTGAGGTCGTCATGTTAGCAAAAACCACTGGGGAAACATTTACAGAGGAGGAGAGACTTGAGTCAAGAGCAGAACTCTTTAAAGGCTTCAGTCAGGGAATATGCAAGAGAAAAGGCTTCAGAGAGGTGAAGGCGTGTATCAACATACATCCATTCAGGCTACATTGTTTGAAGCAGACATATTTCATGGATCACAGACCACTGAAATAGGAGTGAGAGGAAGCTCAGTCGCACTGCCTTTTAAAATTCTTCACTTTAGTTCTAAAGTAGATTTAAAGGTAAGAGAAAGGGTTTATTTAGTTGCACAAAGTCCTTGTTCAATAAAGCAAGACTAATGATCTTAAGTTTCCAAATAGCAAACACCTATAAACAAATACATATACATAAATTTCATCTTAAACACTATGTAGATTTGCTTTTCTGACAAGCAGGTAATGGGCCTTTTCCCTTATGGTATGGCTGACAAAGAACTGGTGGATTTCCTCTATAATTTGCTATTATCCTAAAACTCAAGAGCAAACCTAAATGCCATCAGTGTTATAAGCTGTGATGTGTTTGAAAATGGAAATTTGGCCACTTCAAATAGCAAAATCTTCATTTCCATTAGAGTTTTATGAATTGATTGTAGATCAGGACAAAACGCACACTGTTCTGTAGCCTGCTACGATGCACCTGGCAAGAAGATGAAAATAAAGACAATTATTTGTACTAGAAATAGCATAGTTCCTTAAGCATGTCACGCATGAGGATAGCCATACCGCCACGCACTGCCTTTGTTGGTATCCTCCAAGCTATAGAAATGGCTCCTATTTTAGTTAAGATTTGCCACTGGACAGCTTAATATGTGAATATTTCTTTAATTATGCATTTAAAATATAATAATTTACAATCTAACATCATTCAATAAACTAAGCAGTAAATTGACTTGGTACTCATCTTTTGAGATGAGCACAAAAGGATTACTTTTTTTAAAAAGTGATTTCATTACTTTACCCACAGAAAGTAGAGGACTAAATATGTTATTTCTGTATAGTTCAATATAGGATGAAAGCAAAAATTTCAAAGGTCTTTTAGGGTTCACGTGAGTGATAGAACATATTACTGGAAATGATATGAATTAGGTATAGCTTTAGAGAAAGTAAAAACAACCTTAACTTTACAAAAGGCCTAATCAGTTAAATACAAAGTGATGAGGACTCTGAATGGTCAACTCGATAGAATTTTGAGAAATCTTCACCTAATTTATTTTTCCCATTGGGACAAAACCAATACGAAGTGTATTCTGACTGAAATAACAATAAGTATTGCTGAACAGAACTGATTGGCATAAATGAAGATTCCTGAGTTTTCTGAAACAAAGTCTTTTGATTACACTTTAGGCTTATAGGGTGCGAAAGGTGGATTTTCTCTTGCTCCCTAGGTTCAAGATTTTTAAACACTTATGTCATGGTTGCAGAGGTAGCTTCACAGTGATCTGTGCTGTCTAGGATTTTCTAGATGTCAGACTTTTAGATTTGTTAATGGGTTTTGTTATCATTATTGTAAACATGGCCACCTAATCCTCGGTAGACTTCTAATACAGAACAGGTGTGTAAATTGCTTTTAGTTGTCAGACTTAGGACAGAGTGGTTGATATTTCAAGATTTGGTTTTTCTCTGTTTTCATAGCTTAAAATGAAAGCTGCATGGAACATTCTATTGTAGTGTCAAACCTGATGAAATGAGTATAATCCATGCTCATTGTTAGGTGTTGCATAAATATAAGGTCATCATTCTGCATGGAAGAAAGCAGAATGAGTCATTTATTGATTATTTGGGTATATCTGATGGGTGACAGAACTGGGTCTTATTGGGGACTGCTGTAGTCTGGCTCCAAATATCATCTGGTATTAATCATTCATTCAACAAGCATCTATTTAGTGCCCCAGACTTCAGTTACTCTCCTAAGATCTCAGTAAATAGTGATGAATAGCATAGAGCCTGTGCAACTCTCATTGTGCTCTTATGTCAGTAGGAGAGACAAGAGTCTTAAACAAACAAAGATACATTAAGTGCATCTATGGAAGAATAGACAAGAGACTTTAAGAGCTCAGTGAACAAGTGCTTACGTCTTATAAGAGTAAAGAAAATGCTTAAGGGTGATACTCAGGTTAAGTTTTTTCAGGAAGATAAGGATGGCACTTAGCAGAAAACAGTCCAGCATATGTAAGAGAAGGAAGTTGAAGATACACTTAGTGTAGGAAAGGAAATACATGCGATTAAGTTTAGATTTAATCATCTGATGAAAATAGTAGAAAATGAAGCTTAAGAAGGTGATAAAGATCCTGATATCATGCCATGGAAGTGATAGTCAAATATCGGATTTCATTCTATAAATGTTCACTGGCATCAGTGTTGAGAACCTTTCCAACCTACAGTGAGTAAGCATGAAGAGATGGAAGCTTTACTGGTGGAATCTAACTATCCCATGATGTTAATTCAATCCAGAGTAGCTAACTACTCTTCATAGCTAACTATCAATAAGAATAGTAAACATTGCTTCCAAATGCTTTTTAAAAATTGTGAATCGTGCCTCGGTGTCTTCTGTAGCGTACTGCAAGGGTAAAAATATATGGTTATTGAGGGAGTCTAAATTTGATGTCCTGTTTTTCCCCTGCAATACATTTAGTTCTTCTGGTTTTAAAACTACACTAAGCAAATACATAACAATATGGATACATTTTAAAAGGCTAAACCGAGCACTCACATACCCCAAACCCTCCTTATGAACTAAGTTTATAGAACTTTGAAAGTCATTTGTGCATCTCAATGCCATTTTCCCTGCATCCCTGTCCAGATTCTGAATGCTTCCTCCATTACGTTCCGTAAAAGTGTGGACAGTCGTGTGATTTCTTTGTTTAAGTCCTTCCTCTCACCCACATGCCAAAAAATAGGATTAAGATTTCTAGAGTCTACTCTATGTCTGATTGACACACATGAGAATATTCCCCAGTTGGCATCATAGCACAAAGTTGGTGAGGTGAAAGCACATTTTATGTTAGCACAGACTCAAAAATCCTTGGAGCACTGAAATGCACATATGTTATCTTTGAACTGCTGCCAAATCATAAGGAAATGTAAAGAAATATGAAAACGAAGTTGTAGAAGGAGATGTTACCATTAATATCATGCATTGCTAGGCACCAGCCATCCTTGTTCATTGAGCTCAGTTTGATTGTATTAATTATTATTATTCAAAGATTCCAAACGAATTTTCCTAAATCAATAACAATGGCTTGCCAGATCTTTTTTGATCTCACACAGCAGATTCTTAAACCTCTTCACTGCTTAGTACAAAACAAGTACTCATTGAATGTTCACTGCGGCATTGCTGTGCTTTCTGTTAGTATTGTTATTAACTCCAGAGATGACCTATTGTTTTAGTGAAAGAAACACAGCAATACTGGATGTTATTGTATAATTTGAAGACATTGCATTGTAGTAATTGAAAGTACTTGCTTTGTTACACATTTTTGCATATAAATAGGATCTGATAATTCTTGTGCAGCATTGCCTGCTTACGTTTCAATTGATAAGCCCATCTTTTGTTAATCTGTCTTTTTCATGTTATTGAGAGTGCATTACAGATGTTCTTCCTCCTCCCCCAGATGCCTTTTCTTCCTGAGAAGCTTCTTATGGGAGCACATGACTAGCTGCTTAGTACAGTGTACCATTTCCAAGAGAAAAGAGTGAAAAGCCAGGTAGGAATGGTCTCTACTCTCTGTCTCTTCAAGGAATCATCAAAATGGGACAGAAATGGTCATACAGCCTGGGAGTTGACTGATGCACACTTTATAAGAAGGAGAATTAAATTATAAGTTCTAATCTACTATGAGTTGAGGTTATGTTTATCAAGTCTGTCTTGATTAATATGATACTGTTTTATTTTTAAAGCATATTAAAACGTATTCTTTCCTGAACAGAGATAGCACATCATTATTCATTTTCATGAACTATCATTGTGCTAGTACTAAAAAGATGACAATTTGGGAGATAGTATTTATTGCTGTTGGAATTAAATTGCTTTTATTTAGTATTCTTATTGTTGTTTCCTGATATTTAAGTACACAAGATAAACCAGCCTCAATATTTTATAAATTTAGCATATACTACAAATCATCACGTTATAGTTTCATGTAGAGATTAGTGTCAGTTATGAATACAAACAAACATATTAATCGCTAATCATTCTGTCATCACCACTGAAAAGATCTAAGTCAATGATGACTGAGTTGTCGTTCATTATAATTCAGTTCATGTTGCATGTAAACTTTATCAGGCTAATTTGTGGATGGTGGATTGTTTTAGGCAGAAAACTCGTTGTCTAGGACTGAAGTAACCATAACAAATGCTGATTGGTGAGAATGTGTATTGAGTACCTAAGACTAGGTTATGGTGTAGTAACGAAGAGCTTCAAATGAGACACCTATAAAGTTCAGTATTTACCTGGCTTGGGTGTTACTCTACGCCAGTCATATCTTTGAGAGGAATCTATGCTGATGGTAGCACTTTGTGGCAAGGTTAAAGAGATGGTTACAGTGAGATGATAACTGTGCTGAGTGTCATAGCCTTCTTTACATTCCATGGGACAGAGCCATGTATGTGATCAGATGGGATGCCAGTGAGGCAGGGTAGGTCCTTCTCTCACATGAAAGGGCAAAAGACATTTTGGATCATGATACAATCTCACTGAAGGTTAAGCAGGAGCTTGTGAGGCAAGGGGCAGGATCAGAAAGTTAAGCCCTCTGACATTTCCAAGAGGATATACTCATTGTCAGCAGTGTTTGTAGCAACCTGAGCAGAGAAGAGCAGTGATGAATATAAATAAGAAGGGAGTCTGAGAGCCCAATCTTTATTCCACACTGAAGTAGGGTGCCCAAGAGAAGACTAAGAAAAATAAGGTACTAGGTAAATCTCGGTGGGATTTAGACCTGAAAGTTTTCGAAGATGTCCAGTTAAAAAGCAGGAGGGAAAGAAGAATAAAAACTCAGCAAACTTTTTGGGGGGTATTTGAGTTGAGGACTTTTGTTCTTGTTTTGTTATCTTTTTTTTTTTTTTTTTTTTAAGTCTGTTTGCTTCTTTTAGGGTCTCTTGTAGCCCTGACTTTCTCAAACTCAGCATAGAGTCAAGATTACCCTTGACTTCTTGATCCCCCTGCGTCTACTTTCCAAGGGCTACAATTACAGATATACACCAGCAACTTTTTCATCATAAAAACATTAAAAATAGAACATAAGTAATTCTTCCTATAGGTGATAGCATCTACATACAAGTATGATGAAAGATTCAGTCCCACTTATCCATAACCGACTATTTCATCACTTGCTTCATTTTTTTACAAGTCCACATATTGTGTAATTTAAATGTTATTTATCACTAAAAGATAGACCCTCATAATTAAAATGTAAAATACAAATCTTACATATAAAAATAAAAATGATTCACATTGTCCAATATTGAGTCAGAGTTGGCATCTCTTTTAACTTATGGGACTTCCTTTTCTGAAAAGTTTACTTTTTATTTCTGGTGAAAAATTATGTTTCATTTTTTCTAAGGTGTTGGGCAGAGGCATATTTTGCCAAAACTTTTATTTTTAATTTTCTATGTATTTTTGAATTCAAAATATTCTTTTCTTAAACAATATTTATTAACCAGAGTTTCCTATGGCTCTACTCCTTCTAAGTACCCCATACTTCTCCTCTCCCCAAATCCCCTCCCTCTCTGTTTTCTCTTTAGAAAAGAGCAGGCTTCCAAGAGATGATAACCAAACAGGACATAACAAGATGAAACTCTCCTATTACAGTTGAACAAGGCAACCCAATAGGAGAAAAAGAGTCTCAAGAGTAGGTAAAGAGTCAGAGACACACTCACTCCCACAAAACAGCAAGCTGCTGTAGGAATCAGAGAAAAAGCTGTGCATTTTAAACTAAAGTAGAATTACAACGCTTTCCTAACCCCTTTCCTTCCTCCAGCCTTACACACTTTTCCTCTATCTGTTGTTGCTCCCTTTCCACTCTCATACTGATAGCACCTTTATCTTCAATTATTATTGTTCTGTGCATATGTATATTTGTATGTATACACACAAGTATATAAACACATCCTGCTGAATCTATTTTGGTTCATTGTGTAGATACAGTTTCAGGGCTGACCACTTTATATTGGATTACCTATAAGGGGACTCATCCCTGGGAGAGGCTATTTCTCCCTGATCCAGCAGTCAGTTGCCTATAGGCTTTTGTATAGGAATAGGAACCCTGTAAGATTTCCCCCTCTACACTCACATGTCTTTTAATATTGTCTTTGTTTTGGTCATCTTTATGCATTCATTTCTAAGATTTCCTGGTGTTTGGCCCTTAAAATCTCAAGTATATATCTCTTTTTCTTTTAATTAGTTTCTCACATTAAACTCTTAAGTTATGTTCATTAATTTAAATAGTTTTTATGTTTCCTGAGAGTCTTCAGCATCAGTGGCACTTCAATCTTATGTTTAATTCTCCTTCACAGTGTTGCTGTTATTATTAAACAAACAATTCAATTTAGGATGTGATATGTTTCTGTAACAGTAGTCGGTGCTTGCAGAACAAAGCTGCAGGTTTTTCTTTTTTTCTTTTTAAATTTGGATATTTTATGTATTTACAATTCAAATGTTATCCTCTTTCCTGGTTTCCCCTCTGGAAACCCCCTCTCCTATCCCTTTACCCTGCTTCTATGAGGGTGCTCCCACTCTCACCTCACTGCTCTGGTATTCCCCTACACTGGGGCATCAAGCCATCACAGGACCAAGGGCCTCTCCTCCTATTGATGCCAGACAATGCCATCCTCTGCTTCATATGTTGCTGGAGACATAGGTCACTCCATGTATACTCTTTGGTTGGTGGTTTTGTCCCTGGGAGTTCTGGAGGTCCTGATTGGTTAATATTGTTCTTCCTATGGGGTTGCAAACTCTTTCAGCTCCTTCAGTCCTTTCTCTAACTCCTTCATTGGTGACCCTGTGCTAAATCCAATGGTTGGCTGCAAGCATTCGCCTCTGTATTTATCAGGCTCTGGAAGAGCCTCTCAGGAGATAGCTAAAACGGGCTCCTGTCAGCAAGCACTTCTTGGTATCTGCAGTAGTGTCTGGGTTTGGTGTCTTTATATGGAATGGATGCCTAGATGGGCCATTCTCTGGATGGCCTTTCCTTCAGTTTGTGCTCCACACTTTGTCTCTTTATTTCCCCCCATGAGTATTTTGTTCCCCTTTCAAAGAAACACTGAAGAATCCACATTTTGGTCTTCATTTTTCTTGAGTTTCATATGGTCTGTGAATTGTATCTTGGGTATTCCAAGCTTTTGGGCTAATAACCACTTATCAGTGAGTGCAAACCATGTGTGTTCTTTTGTGACTGGGTTAGCTCACTCAGGATGAGAACCAAGTAACCCTATTAAAAATGCAGTACAGAGCTAAACAGAATTCTCAACTGAGGAATATCAAATGGCAGAGAAGCACCTAAAGAGATGTTCAACATCCTTAGTCAAGAGGGAAATGTAATTCAGAACAACCCTCAGATTCCACCTCACACCAGTCAGAATGGCTAAGATCAAAAACTCAGGAGACAGCAGATGTTGGTGACAATGTGGAGAAAGAGGAACACTCCTCCATTGCTGGTGGGATTGCAAGCTGGTATAACCACTCTGGAAATCAGTCTTGTGGTTCCTCAGAAAATTGGACATAATACTACCTGAGGACCCAGCTATTCCACTCCTGGGCCTATACCCAGAAGATGCTCCAACATGTAATAAGGACACATGCTCCACTATGTTCATAGCAGCCGTATTTACAATAGCCAGAAGCTGGAAACAACCCAGCTGTCCCTCATCAGAGGAATGGATACAGAAAATGTGGTACATCTACACAATGGAGTACTACTCAGCTATTAAAAGCAATGACTTCAAGACATTTTTGGCAAATGGAAGGCTGCACATTAATGCCTCTAATGCAACAAACTTTCCCTCTTGACATGCCTTTCTTTGTCTGGCTCCAGTGGCTTCAGGGCATCATACTATATCATGTTCTGTAGGCCTTTCCTTCCCAGTACTTGTGATTGGCATCCTACGTTTCACCTCAGAGTTTGGTCAGCTCTTGGACCAGTTCTTCCTTTCATCACTTCTAGCTGTATAAATAGCATAGGTGAATTATTTCACTCTCAGGACTCCAATGAAACTTAAGTTTATTGCTAATGCTAAGTTGTCATCCTTGTGATCATGACTCTGAAACTCTGTCTTCGAGTACTCTACAGACACACAAATTGTAAGCTTTTGTTGCTTTGGTATATTGAAATAGACAGATTGGTATAGAAATGCATATATGAGAGATGGTTGATAGAATATTTGATTTGTTTTTCTGTGGAGACTTAGAAGTCTCACAATGGGACATATATATGTCCCACATCATGGGTTGCTAAAGGCCTGGCCAGTCCATGTCTAAAGACCTCAGAACCTAAGGGGGCTACAGGTGTAAGGCCTTTATCCAAAGGACAGACAACTTGGTCTTCTTGGGCAAAACTCTGTCATGTCTCCATGTTGAGAAGCTGATAAAATTGCACTCTGGTTTTGTTCTATTCAGCCTACTGCTGATGGGCTAACATTACACACATATTTTTCTCAGCTTACTCTGGTTATATTTCCAAGACAGTATTCATTGGAAAAATCCTTCACAATAATGTTTTATTTGTTGTCTGGGTATCTTTTATGTCAGTAAAGTAACAACAAAAATTTGCAATTCCACACTGTAAATCAAAGCATTTCTAAAGCAACACTTTAATTCTCACTATCCCTAATGCCCTAATGCCCTCTTTTCTGCTTTTCCCTTTCATGTAAATGGATCCACAACTCCCTTTTATCACCCAAAGATTTGAATTATTATTTATTTCTTTCTATTCACAATTTTGCTGTATCTTCTCTAAATTCTGTTAATTCTACTTCCAAAATATATTATAGATTCATTACACGAATTCTGTTGCCTCTGGTTCACGTCACTTCCTTCCTCAGATTACTGTAACCATTAACTAACAATTTTCCTGTTTACACCTGATTCTTCAAGTCTCTCAGCTGCAGTCTGAAAGACATTTTAAAATTCTGCATAGTACACATATTCCAGACTTAAGACCTTCTAGGAACTTCTAACAGAGCTAAGCTTATTTCTGCCTTTTGACCTTTTCAGTAACTCTTCCTTTTACTTGAAATGTTCTTCCCATAGATTTTATCACGGCTGGCTCCTTTGTGTCATTCAGATCTTTGCATAAATATCACATCCTCAGAGATATCTCCTTAAATCCTTTGTCTAAATTTGCATTCACTAGCACATTGCACTCTTAATTTTCTGCCAAATACTTATAATTACCTGAGAATCTTCTTGCATATCTCCTTGCTGTTTTTCTTTCTTTTCCATGCCCCTAACAATATCATTTTCTGTTCCTATCCCATATGTCAGAGAACACACACCACACACCCACAGACACACACATAAATCCACACAAAACAAATATGTATCCTCTAGTTGTATAGTTGACACTGCACATATTTAATTAAGAAAAATTACCAAAACTTAGAGCAAACATATGAGTAAATTACAAAATAATCTAGGAATCAATTTATCTAATTTTTAAACAATGAATATTTATAAAACTGCATCAATAATCTAAAAAATTGATACTGCAGAATGAGAAGCATTAATTAAGTCCTGCTGGTGCGGTGCTCTCAACTGTCATAAGTATAGAGATAATTCCTCAAGTCAAGGAGCCTATCGTTAAGATTGGCAGTAAAAATATCAGTGTAGACAAACTTCCAAATTAGAGTTTCCTAAGTATCTGGTCCTGTTTCATGGAGCATGGAGAAAAAATTTATTTGCAATCATTCTGACTCACGAATATATCAGTAAATAGAAAAGTGGTAAATTATCCACGAGGTCAAATGTTCTCCTGTTCTTCTGGAATGGCAATGAAAAGTAACAGGCTGACATGATAAGAAATACATAATGCTTAGCTCAAATAAATAGCAAGAAAATATTATTTAAATAGCAAACAAATCATAACATAAGGAGATAATTGCCACTGTTGGTATTCAAGATGATTACATTATTCATACGAATGGGCAACTTTATGGAATTAAATCTTTATCCAAATGGGGAGAGCAAACAGTTAAAGGCTTTTAGCAGTACACTATAGAAACAGAGAAGAGAGATCATCTAGTTGGCTAATGTCATCCAATTGTTCCAAATATTTACTGTCAGGTACCCAAATTCCAT
Source organism: Uromys caudimaculatus (assembly GCA_028551405.1). NCBI lineage: Eukaryota > Metazoa > Chordata > Mammalia > Rodentia > Muridae > Uromys > Uromys caudimaculatus. The sequence goes on from CM052701.1 coordinate 110,772,340, forward strand.
CAAATTCTTAAAATTTGCATTTTATCCACAGAAATTACTCAGCTAAATGTTTAAGATTTGTTTGTTTGCTTTGTTAAACATTAAGTTGTGGGTATATGTATTCTGTTTGTTGTCTATCTGTGATCATGCTGTACCAAGAAAGAAGAATTTTAATTAGCATGAAGTCATCACTCCATGCCACAGTGACTTCTCATGACTCATTTGGGCTTTTCATGACTTAGCCTTGATACCCTTGCTTAGCGAAGTACCTACTTAAAACAAAAAGGCCTATAGAAAGGCTTGGAAAATCTGATAAAATATAACTCACCAACATTATTTTGAACAAATGATGGAATCCGTAATTTTAAAATTAATGAGTGGGACAATCCTCACAACAACTAGCTGGCTCATAACTGTTGGGATATTGGTAGCAATCCCAACATGGAATAAACACGAAGTGCATGCAAGCTGGAAACTGAGTCTGTAGAATCTGAGGACTGGTAAAAATGTCTACTAAAAATGGCTGTAGTTTGAATTCTTTGGGGATATTTTGCTGCCTTTGACTACAAGACACTGTGGGACATTGCTGTACTGTTTCTGTAGTGTCTTTTCATGAGATGGTTACCTAATTGGCTCCCTGTGCATTCTTTACAATAATACCTTTTTGTACTGTTTAGGCTTGCATTTTGTGTAATACTCAAAACTACAGCAATTTCAGTCATAAATATGACCATGCAAAATAATTATACTGATAAATCTGTACTCATTTGGAAAAGTTTTTGGATAAATGAGTTTTCTGACATGTAATGGGAGGAGTATATATTGGTCTTTACTCAAGCTTGGAGTGTATTCCAAACAAGTACATTAAAGTTAATCATGCCAGTTGCATTTGTACACACTTAATCTGATGAAACTCATAGGTACATTTCCTCCTTGCAATGAATATAAACTTCCTGCCAATTATCTCAACGTACTTTTCATTGAACCAATGGTGTTTGGATTCTGATAGTTCAAGAATCCAGTGATATCTTAGTTAGATTAAGGAAAGAATGAGGAAGATTATTTTCTCCTTCTATGGCTCTGAAACCAACTTGTGCTCATCAGTATGCAGTCTTGTCAACAAATTCAATGTAATGACTTTTTGTAACTCTCTATAAAAATTGAACACACATAATGAAACCTACAAACCACTGGTGTTTTATCTTGTACCAACCAGAAGCTTAAAGGATATGAAGCATTGAAATCTCTCTGTGAAATCCATATCACTGTCGATGAGTGAAAAGAATTTAAAAGTGATTGCTATGAGGCTGAGAAAGCTCAGTAATATAGTACTTGCCCCATGTATAGGAAACCCTAAGTTCAATACCTAGCACTTAAAGTAAAAACTAAAATTGAAGTAAGCATGTTACACTGAATAAAGATATGGGACAGCCTCAGCATGCTTCAGTGAGTTTGAAAATTTCAAACAAACAAAGTTAGAAACTACACTTGTATTATTTCTTTGAAATCCTCACTATCTCCATCATATGCACACAGTATACTATAGTTTGAGTATGAAATCTTCCCTAAGGCTCCTGAATTTGAACAGTTAGTGGTGCTCTAGGGGAGGCTGAAGAAGCTTTAAATTAAAGTAAGGACTTGCCAGAGAATCAGGCCACTGGGGCACATCTTGGTGTATAATGTTGTAGATTCCATCCTGTAAATGCTAGAATTCCTGGTAGGCCAGTGACATGCAGAGAATTCCACCACTTGTTCCCTCTGCCACCAAGTTGGTTGGGCTGCACCTTTTTGCCATGATGTCCTCTCTAGTCTGAAAACAGAACCCAAATCATTCTACTCCCACTCCTTAAACAAGTACCTTGTCAGGTACTTGGCCATAGGAGGAAAAAAATAACAGAAGTGCTTTTGATTAATGGTTTAGAACTTAGTGCAAAAGTTATTGATCTGAGTCACAAATGTAAGTCCCAACGTAGAGTTAACAAGATTTGTGGAGGAAATTAAAGAGGGAATGTGCTGAAGGAAGGGGATCTCTCTGTCTCTGTCTCTCTGTCTCTGTCTCTCTGTCTCTGTCTCTCTGTCTCTCTCTCTCACTCTGTGTTTATATGTGTGTGTGTAAAGAGTAAGAAGGAAAACATGGATGAATGACTTGAATCAGGATATCTTTAAGTTCACACGTTAATTACAAATTCATTCATTTTTTTCAGAATACTAAATACATCAAAATATAAATAGAAAGTTTATGTGAAGACATTAGAACAGGAAAACCCACCCCCACTTTATATCTCCTCCTGAAACCAGTGTCAGCTAAGGAGTCAAAAGATCATTTAACTTGTCTAGATGTGAGTGAGTTTCATGACATACAGATGAGGACAAAGCATGAGATAAAATATTTAACTTTTATATATATATATATATATATATATATATATATATATATATATATATATATATATATATATATATGAGATAGGTAATCTCCTTCTGCATTCACAAGAGAACAGATTTCGTGCCTCTTGAAACTCCAAGAAAAGGACAAAAATAGATTTGGGTATAACTAAGAAATATTTTTTTTTTTCGTTTTGTTTGTTTGGTTGGTTGGTTGGTTGGTTTTTTTTTCTGTTTGGTGATAATAATTGAAAACAAGATCCATTTAAATAGCTCCTAAAAGGTTTCCCTTGCTCTTTCCTTTGCCCTGGCTTTTCTCGAGGACACAGTCAGCTGAAGCTCAAATGCTGCTGCCATCAAGGTCTGGTTTGGTTTCAGGATGTCTAGCGAGTGTTTTCACCCCTCCACAGTGTCTCCTCAAACAGAAATTGTCCTGAGTTTACATCACTTAGTCACCCTTGCTTTGGCAACCAACACTACTACAGACTATATTTTTAACTTTGATTTTCTTGTAAGCTAAATCTAACTTTCTTTTGGTCTTTCTTTTTCCATCCTTCTTTAAGATTCTTTTATGAAATCATCATGAGACATGTGCCCTTTCGCCACTACCATCCTGCCCCAAATAGCTGCCATCCTGAGGAGTCGAGAATTACATTACTTGATTCTCTTCTCATCATCACTATTGTGTTTTACAATTTTTTTCTTTATGAAAAAACCCCACACATTGTTCTTCTTTGCTCAAAGCGTGGCATTCTAAACCCTGAATAATATTCTGAAAAGGATGAAATGAGGAAGGGGCCACACTGTGCCAAAATGAAATGCTTTTCCCTTCTGATCAGGGCAGTTAAATAAGACAGACTATACTGAATACCGTATTATAAAACAGTCCTAAGGACACACTTTACATGTAGCTGGGTGAGTAAACAATTGGAGTACTGTAAGTTTCTTCCCAGCGCAAAGGCGAGAAAGTGGGAGATCACTTCAAGTACAGTTCACTTTTAAAGACCAGATATGCTTTTTCTTCATTTCAGAAATCTTGATACATTGCAACTAAGAAAACAAAAATCTTCACTTTGGTGGTTGTTTTTTTTTCTATTTGATATTCCTTTCCCCCTTTCTTTTGTTTGACAACCATAGCAGAGTTAATCAGCTACAGTAGTGCAAACAGACTTCTCCTAGCCTTGCTAATCATGCAAATATCCTTTTTGAAAGCAACCCTGCATTTTAAATAACAATTTTCCCATATAAGGATATGGGGTGGCTGGGGGGGAAGAGGGAAAATTACTATAATAAAGTCAGTTTAGTAACCTAGTTTATTGGCCAGCTTCCTGTGCAGGAGACAAGAGAACCTACAAACACAGTAAGTCAGTGTCAGAACTCACCCATGTTTGACTGACCTGAACTCTACCAGCAGCTAGCCAGTCAACTTCTTTAAGACTCAGCTTTACTTTTTTTTTTCTTTTTTTTTTTTTTTTTTTTTACAGTGGGATAGTAAGTATCTGCTTCCCAAGATCCAGGTCCTTAAATACTGTTTGATATTAGAATTTGTATAAACTGACAAACACCTATTAATAGTTATTGTTATTACTGGTGCTATCCAAGCAAACCGAAAAAGGGCAAGTTGTGATGCTCCAACTCCAAACAAGTTCAAACTGTCAGGCAGCTATTTTCCTAAAGGCACAGGCTAGGAAGAAATGCACTCTGTATATATATAGCTTATTATGCAATATACATTTGTTTCTTTACATAGTTTGCTATCTCCCAGTGAATATGTGTGTGTGTGTATGTGTGTGTGTGTGTGTGTGTGTGTGTGTGTGTGTGTATTAAAGAACACATGATAATACTATTTTCAGAAAAGGTAAACAAAAAAGAGCCTCCAGGTTTATCAGGAAGAAAAGATTATTCATATGGTTTAAGGTATATAAAATATTAATTTTGAATAAATATACTTTTCTTGTTTTTGTTTCTTTACTCACTGGAGAAAAGGAGTACGCTGCTCCCCAGACACCCTCATCCTTGGGTGGAATTGTTCTAATAGAACGGCACAGCACAGTCTCCCCCCACTGGGGTTCAAGAGTTTATTTCTTCTGACCCAACAGTAAATCAACTGACAAAATGGAATTCTTCTGCATTACACAGTCAACATTTAGGCTGAATGGACAAGTTGTCTTTATTTTACGTATGGACATTCTGGACCATTTTATTATACAGCACTAGCACTGAAAGGCTACTTAGATGAGTAACCAGAGGATTATCTAGGAGAAGACATGGGTGAGCCTAGTGGAGCTCAGACCTCATTTGTATGGTATTGGAATCCTCTGTCCACCACATCAAACAGCAGCCTGTACTGGGTGAGTAGACAACAAAGCTGATTTAATGAATCCCTCTAACACTGCTCCTTTCCTTTGAGAGAATAGGTCAGGGGGAATTTTATGTGAATTGGTGTGGTTTTACATTACTTCCAATGCAAATTGTATTTTTGACTGTGAGAAACCATGTTCAGTATCACATGCCCTGCATTTCTATGTCATCGCAGGTTTGGAAAACCCCATAACCAGATCTGTTTCTTCAAGAAACAAAAGCCAACTTTGTAGTTATAGACAAGACACACACGTTAAGCCAGCTCATATTTTCCTATAGCTTCTCTTTCTAGTTAAGTCTGCAAACTAATTTGGATTAAACTAAAACAGACTTTTGCTTCAAGCATTTTGAAAGTTTAAAGAGTTTGGCTAATTTTGGTTGTCTTTTCAAAATATTTCTTATATGGTTTCATGTCTGCATCCTGGAAGGGGACCAATATGTGCTTAAATCTTTCAAGGAGTTGCTCTTTTCTTCTGTCCAGGCTTCTGAAAAGCAAGGAATGCATGGAAGTCATAAGGCTCTCTGTCTGCTTTTATCTAATGAGATGCTGGACAAAGTTCATTGCCACCAGGAGTCAGAGTCACTGGGAAAAAATGCACAGTATGTATTTAAAACATATTGTCATCCTCATGATATTCTAAGTGTGGTGGTGTGTTTCAATCATTTAAAGAAAATGCAAGAGATCTAGCAATCTTACTAATTCCCTATTCACTGTGACATAGTTTCTTGCCACTTGAACCTGTAAGGAGGCTATTGTGATTTCTGGTTTAAAGTCTCTGTTATCACTGGTACATGTACTATACAGTGATGCTGTTTAAATGAAGAAATCTTCCTTACTAAAAAATCTTTGCCACTGATGCCACATACAAATACCGTATGGACTAACTCTCAGAGCCAAAGCAGGAAAAATCGCCAAAGGGTAAAAATAGTTCTTGATATGATGATATGCTGCTAAAAGCCACATGGTGTTTGGGTGCAGCATTTCACAGTCAAACAATCATAATTTTATGCCTAAAATGTGCATGTTATTTCAGGAAAATATAAAATCTGAACATTGCACATTTGCTACAGAATGACCAGTGAGTGTTGCTATAATGATTTGTTTTTCTTTTACAAATGAATATTTCTCTCTGAGCCTTTTCATGCCATATTGCCCAGGGCAGCAATGGAAGTAAGGACAGGATAAGGTTACAGAAGGAAGGAATATTGAGGATATTCGGTCTTAATTTCTCAAATTAGGTAAAGAATAAAGTAAACTTTTTTCATTCTTGAAATGCTTATATTTTAGTCTTCATCTCAGAAGAGTCATGTTTTGTTGGAATAGCTATTTAGATATACAACTTATGTTTTATTTTACCATACTCCTAATTTTCTTGTTATCTTTATTAAGTTTTTATAGAAAAGGCTCTCCTTGCCTTAAAGCTAAGATGGATTTGAGAGGGTTCAATTAGTATGAGGTCATAGACATTACAGTAGAGATAAAAGAGCACACATGCATGTTTCTTTAAAATACTCATCAGATTTTATTTGAGCCATATGATGGTAAAGAGGAGAAGGGTAGTAAGGAATAATAAGAATGAATCTGCAGGGGACACAAGGCATAAATCAAAAGTAATTAGGTTCTGGGTTTGATGTATTTTGGTAACAAAAACCTTGCTTACTCAAAAGACAAAAGCAAGTCCCAAAGCTGTTAAATGATGGTAGATGTTTTGTGGCATCTCGAAAGTAGACAAATATTTGTAGGCCTGAAAGGAAAAACATCCATTTGAAAGGTGATGATAATCACGAGGACAGGTGAATTATTCATTTACCACACCAGGATAAGGAGGAAAGTATGTATTAGTTGCTATAAAAATGTTGAAAGCATTTTATAAAGCTTGCCAATTTAGGAAGACTAACATTAATTCTTTACCAACCTTTTTGTAGGTATTATTATCATATCCACTCTGTAGAGAAGGTTAAACAATAGTGAACTCAACAGGCCATAAATATCTCCAGAATACAGTAAAGCTAAAAACTAAATGTTTGAGCAGATCCAGCATCTGAGATCGACTACACAGAGCATATATAGCCTAGTGATATGGTTGCATGTATCTTTTTCAAGGTATTGAGTGAGTAGAAGAAGATCACCTGAGGAGGATATTCTACTAAGAACCACTGAATCTAATTGTGTGTTGTTCCTCTGAACCCTGGCCACCTACCTCAACTCAATAATATATGAGCAAAGCAGCAACATATTTTTGAATTAGAGAGGATAGATATTAAAAGTGTACTGGATGAGATAGAAAGATACATTCAAGACATTACAGCTAGTTATGGTGTGGGAGGTCTCTGACTTAGATATTCTGATTTTCAGATTAAATGTTTAGACATGTATGAGATGCAGAAGAGAAAAGAAAGTGTCTTTAAAATAATGGTGCAAAGATGCATGTTTGGGAGATGTAATTCCAATATACATGAATTCTTGAGCTAGCAGATGAAACCAGGTACTGACTGTTCCTGGTAATAGAACAAAGTACTCTCAGGCCATGAATAACAGTTAATAAATCTAAAGTTGAAGGAATAGGGATGGCTTCTCAAGAAGTCATTGAAAAATGAATACAAGGATGCAAATTGGTTAGAGAAAAAAATTAGTGAAGGTCCATAGGAAGAATGAATCTTTTACAAGTAGCCGACTGGAGAAAAGTGTTGAGACTTGAATATAGAATCTAGTGTCAGGTAGCATAGTAGGATACACATGAAGACAGGATCTAGCCTCTAAAATGCCTTCTGTAAACCATGAGGAAGGCTGATCTTCATAAAGTTCTAAAGAAGAAATTGCTATTAGTTAGATTTAAATTGCAGCAAGGTTACTCATTATGTAGTCTGAAAACTCAAGACAATGAAACCAATGTAGAGGGTTTAACAGTCATACAAGGGAGAAGGGAGTTGTTTGTAGATTAGGATGACTTGTGCCTAGAAGAAAGGACAGATCAGTGATACTTTCAGGACAGAATTGTAAGTGGAGTGCCAATTAAGTACAGATGGTGATATTTCAAGATATAAAAATCCCTCACAGGAGATAAAAAGCAAATAAAATCAGAGGTAATCTAAGCTTTATAGTTAATCATTTATGTCTACCATGGAACACAATGATGACATTTTCTAATTTCAGAAACAATAGAAAGTGAATTTCAAGAGTGAGTCTCATAGGATGAATCTGACAAGAAATGGAGATTTAAGAGGAAAATTCTGGAAGTACTGACAGAAGTCAGGAGAAAAATAACATTTAAGAAGTAGTTAGATGAATCTCATCTTAATGATGGGGATAACTGATGATTAAATGTAGGAGGGTAGGTATGTGCCAAGACTTGCTCTAACTAAATGCATCTTCTGTCATGGACATCTTTATAGGGTTCCAGACCAGTATGGCCTTGATAGGGACAGAATGACATGGCTCCTGCCCATGAGACAGGGCCAGCAGTTGTGGGTCTCCACAAGTGTCAATGGGTGCTGTGGGTATAAGGTTTGTTTGCATAATAATGTACATATTTTCATATTCCTCCAAGGAAGTCCTCCCTGTTAACATTAATGACTCTATGATAATCAGAGACAGTATGTGTTGGAAAGGCAAAGGTGTGGCTAATGTCTCAGCAAAATAGTAAATGCTGGGACCTTCAGGACAGTCCTTAAAGCTGTGGAAAAACACTCTAATATCACGAGTTCAAAAACATAATTTCTCAATAAGGAATCAATATAAATTGTATGAGGGGATTCACAAATCTAAAGGAACAAACACAGCTGCGCTCTGAGCCAATTTACAAAGGTAGACAGATTCCTCAGTTCAAGGTGAGCCTAGGACAGAGGAGGGTTAAGCCCAGGTGTAGTAGAAATGGTAATTTCAGGAGAGGGTCCTATCCAGCCAGCTCATTGTCTGTGCTTAACAGAGGCAGGCAGATCTCTAAATTCTTTTGCAATGTTAAAAGAAAATGTGTGCTTGCTGTCTCCTAAGAATCAAAGGGCTGGGATCCTGGGATGCTGATTCATAGGATAATCAAAAGGAAACCTAGAGTAAATAACTGCATTAATATGGAAAATAAAAGATTGTGCTTATGATCTGCAAGCTCCAAAGCATTTTTAGAATTGTAAAAGAGAACTTCTTGGATAATTGTCATAAGCAGAAAATAGAGAAAATACTATCCGGAGAACTCCAGAGAAAGCCGATCAGAGAGAAAGAAAGAGGAACAGAGAGAAAGCAAGCTGGAAAGCTGTCTCAAGCAGAACATAGACCATCAGCCTTGACCCATGATTTGACTTTGAGTTGTTTGTTTTTGATGCTCCAAGATACCCTTTCTTTCAGAACCCCTCTTCAAGCCAAAGCTGGTCCTTGGCAATAGGGATTATCATCACAGCCTGAAGCTCTCCTATTCCTGTGTAGACATGATTCCCTAAGACATATCTTCTTCCACATTTAATTTCCTTTAGGTATTTGCTCCTTGGAGGATATTAATGTTCAGGAACCAAGAGGTGAGAACTGAGAACTTATCATCCAAACATTTGCAAGATATATAGATTTGAGAAATGAGAGAGACCTCATAAGTAGATTATCTGACATTAGTGAGATATGGAGGGTCTTTGACAAAGGAGAGGCCTTTCTTATCCATGCAAAGAAATCCTTAAGAAAGGGATGGAGATGATTTTGTAAGTTTAAAAACAAGATCCTAATGTAGATTTTATTTATTGGATTAATCATATTCTATGAAACAGAGCATGAATTATCTGCTTGGAAGTGGCTAAAAGTTTAGAGGAAGAAGCTTGAAAATGATGCTTTAATTCCTATAATACAGAGCATTGAGGAGAAAGATAAGAGACAAAGCAAGATCCAGGGCAGCTTCATTTAACCCTCCCTTCCCTTCCTCCCTCCTTCCCTCCCTATATCCCTCCCTTTCTCTTTTCCTCCCTTCTGATTTCCTCCTTTCTTCCCTCTTTCCCTCATTTATCATCATCTCTCTTTTTTTCTTCTTTCTATCCTTCTTACCCTTGCCTATTTTCTTTCATTGTTTCATTTTCTATTAGAAGTAGCTAAGGCTACCCTTGAACTCATGACTATTCTTTCTCAGCTTCTTCTGTTGTGAGATTTTAGGCACGCTCAGAAATGCCCAGTTGCTTGCATACTTTCCAAATAAATTCAATAATTTTGTGGTGAGATCATAGAAAAGTGAAAGATGAATTTCAACTTCTAATTTTTTATTTCAGATACTGGTCTGTTATGACTGTACACATTACTATGGCTTTCTCTTTGGGCAACTTGACTATAACAATTTCTGAATGATTCTGAGCTAAATATCCCTGGATTTTCCAAGCATGCTAAAATAATTTATTAGTATTAGAGAACCTCCTGACTCTTATTTTGAATATGCTACCTGAAGACCATGACAAAATACCCAAGAGAATGAACTTACAAAGAGTAAAGATTGGCTTTGGTTCATGATTTCAGAAATAATTTCTGTCTGTATTTGCTTGTCTGTATTTTCCATCCTAAGGTGAAGGAGGTTGGCTATGGTAGGATTGCATAGCAAATCTATTCAGAATCTCATGGCTGTCAAGAATCAAGCAAGAATGAGAAGAAGGGACCAAGGTCTCAGTATACCATATAACCTAATGACCTAACTTATTCCAGTCTATCTGCTCCACCACCTCCTTACAGCACCATGTGCCTTAACACAAGGAAGTTCATGTGATCATTTCATATCCAAACATCAGCAGCTAACAGAAAACCAATGTGTAAGCAAAGTAGAAACAAACCTACAAACGTTTTCACCTGCTCACATCTCCATGTCTTCTGAGGAAGCTGTGACCCCTCCAGGGACATTCTCCCCCAGATACCTCCATTCTGTTCTACAACTCATAAATAGTGGGAACCCCAAATACAAGAAGGCTATCAGATGACACTGGTGAGTATTCAAGTTTCTTTCAAGTATGAAAGGAAAAACAAATCCATGTCAGAAATCTTTTAAAAATACCCAAAGGTAGTAGCTATGTTTTATTTCCTAGGAGATTAAAAAAAGATTTAACATTGTTAACTGTGATATGGATATCGTTTTTGTTCTATATCAAAAAATGTGTATATCAGTTTCTTCACTGGAGTTTTGGAACCTAATTAGCAAGACTGTTGGCCAATCAAATACATTTCTCACTACTAACTGTTATATATATCCCATGCTGAAAAGTCAATCACTTGGGGGCACAGTCATATGTGAAAAACAGCTTAAGCTCATCATACAATGATAAGCTTAGATCATACTGTGATCATACAATGAAGGAGGAAACAGTTTCCCAAAAAATGACATTGCAAAGAGTTTGGTAGGGGTCAGGAGAGATGACAGTATGAGACACAAGAATAACACTCCAATTACTTCTCCCTGATACTACACACTCTAATAAAGCAGCTTTGGTACTCAGGATTTTTTCCACACCAGTTTTTTTTTATTTTCCTTGTTTTCTATGACTAGGGCTTCATTCTTGTCACATTTCTGGAAGTCTCATAGAAAATGCAAAGATTCCACATAAGGCATTCACATGTATTTGGGAATCTTTAAAAATTATCAGTGATAGAATTCATAAAATTCTGATATAGAAGGTGCAATTTTATTCACTTCATGTATTGCATATTGATCATTATTTCTTTTGAAGTAGGAATTTGCAGAGGCAACCTTTATAGATATATGACTTCTCCCAACTTTTACTTTAGAAAACTCTTTTAGAAAAATTATTCTAGGTCTCTGGTACATTCTAGAGGGTCCCCCACCTCCCACCTCCCACGGTTTCATAGTTCCATATTTCCATCATTTTGCTGGCCCTTGGGGCTTCACTCCTGTTTACACCCAATACCTGATCATGCTCCCCCTTTCCCTTCCCCCTCTCCTCTTCCACTCAGGTCATTTCCTCCCTCTGCTCTCTCCCCAATGATTGTTTTCTTCTCCATCCCAAGTGGGATTGAAGCATCCTCACTTGGGCCCTTCCGCTTGTTAATCTTCTTGAGTTCTGAGGGTTGTATCCTGAGTATTCTGTACTTTATTTATTTATTTATTTACTTACTTATTTATTTATTTATTTGGCTAATATCCACTTTTTAGTGAGTACATACCATGCATGTCCTTTTGGGTCTGAGTTACCTCACTCAGGATGATATTTTCTAGTTCCATCCATTTTCCTACAAAACTCATAGTGTCTTCATTCTTAATAGCTGAGTAATATTCCATTTTCTGTACCCATTCTTCTGTTGTGGGACATCTGGGTGTTTTCCACCTTCCAGCTATCACAAATAAGGCCACTATGAAAATAGTGGAACAAGTGCCCCTGTGGCATGGTGGGGCATCTTTTGGGTATATTCCCAGGAGTGATATAACTGGGTCTTCATGTAGATCTATTCCCAATTTTCTGATGAAACTCCAAATTGATTTTCAGAGTGGTTGTGCCACTGTAGGTTGCAATCCTACAAGCAATGAAAAGTGGTCTTCTTTCTCCAAATTCTTACCAATATGTGGTGTTACCTGAGTTTTTGACCTTAGCCATTCTGATTGGTATAAGGTGAAATCTCAGAGTCATTTTGATTTGTATTTCCCTGATGACTAAGACTTTGAACATTTCTTTAGGTGCTTCTTGGGCACTCGAGATTCCTAATGTTAATTCTCTATTTAGCTCTATACTCCATTTTTTGATTAGGTTGTTTGGTTTTTTTGGAGGTTAACTTCTTGAGTTCTTTATATATTTTGGATATTAGCCCTCTATTGGATGTAGGGTTAGTGAAGATCTTTTCCCAATCTATACATTGCCATTTTGTCCTATTGACTATGTCCTTTGCCTTACAAGAGCTTTTTAGTTTCATGAGGTCCCATTTATCAATTCTTAATCTTAGAGCCTGAGCCATTGGAGTTCTGTATAGGAAATTACACCTCATGCCAATGAGTTTGAGGCTCTTAGTAAATGTACAAACACAGTGATCTGGAATTGGTTAAAAATTTCCACAGCTCTGTATATGTATGTGTGTATATATATATATATATATATATATATATATATATATATATATGTATATACATATTGTAGGCATATACACACATATATAAGTGTGTATACCCCTTATTTGGCAATAAATTTGATATGAGAGATATTTGACAAGGAAATTTTAAGGTATATTTACAATAATTTACAATTTTTACAATAATTACAATTCCTATGTTACCTTATGATAATTATTGGAAAACTTCTCTTAGTTTAAAGGACCATAAAGCCATTCTGATTTTTTGAGTCAGAAAAGTAAAGAAATAATTTTTATTCAATGTAGACCTTATCCAGAGCAAGCCTTTTCTTTCTTTTCTAAATATGTTATCTTTTCATTAACAAAAACATCATTTTCAACTCATTTTCTGTACATTGCAGTTTATCTGAGATCATAATGGGAGGATTTCATTTTTAAAAGAATGAGAGAAAAAATATATTTAATGTGCCAGAGACTTCCTCAGTTATAAGTAACAATAAGCCTTATTAACCTGTAGCTATAAAGCTGGGACTAGTGATGATGTCATCCTTTGGATACTAAATTTAATCTCCAAAGCTACTATAAAAGCTACTATCCTGTAACCACCAATTCATTAAAATCTGCACTTAACATGTGCAGATTAACGCTCATTTCTGTGAGGCAAACTAAATGCAAAGGTTCATACATGAACTCTGAGGTCTGTGTCCTAAATGATTGTAACTTACTTAACTCATGACTGTGGTGGAAGCCGGCGTCAGCTAACACACCTGTTGCTGTTGTTATAACTAGATTCAGTATTTTTTTATAGCACCACTTGACTTTTGCTTAAATGTTACATAATTATTAATGGACAGCATAGCTGCTGTTGAGACTGTCACTAGGCAGCTGCACTGGAGCCTCTGCATTTCATGCCAATGAGGCAAATGAAGCTTACTTATTCTTTCTATAATGACTTGCTCATTGTAACAAAAGATAAGGAGGCAAGGGCAAGCAAAACAGTCATACCAGAGTGAATAGCTATTATTTTTCCCCAGAGATTTCTAGTTAAGTTGATTTTGTGTGTGTCGTGGGTGGGGGAGACTTTCTGAAATCATTTTTATTCGGCTTTGTTCTTTCCTTAAAAAAAAAAAAATACTTTAAACTTGATGAATTTAAACTTGCCTAAAAAATCATCTTGAAATCAAGATTTACATTGGACTTGCTAGTGATAGACCAGGCACTTTCAGGGACAGCTTCACCCTGGAGGAAGAACCTCAGGCCATGAGAAGCTGAGTACCTCAGGCCATCTGTAACTATTAGCTCTGAATATACTGGGAGCTGCCTCCTAGCACCGATTCATATGTTGGAGATTTTTTTTCCTTTTTCTAGCTTTGAAT
>CM052701.1:110793957-110823628 GCA_028551405.1 Uromys caudimaculatus
AGTCTTCTATCATCATCATGAGAAATTATTTTAAATCTGAGTCTTGCTTTTCTGGCATATTGGGGACTCCAGGGCTTGCTGTGGTGGGAGAGCTGGGTTCTGATGATGCCAAGTGGCCTTGGTTTCTGTTCCTTAGGTTCTTGCCCTTGCCTTTTGCCATCTTGTTAACTCTGATGTTAGCTGATCTTACTTTCTGACTATGGCTTTTCTCACCTGCAGGCCTCTGTATCAATACTCCTTGAAGACCAGCTCTCTCTGAGAGGTGTTTTTTCCAAGCTCCTGGGAGAGTAACTTTCTCCCGGTGGGCGCTGATTGACTATGGAACCCTGGTGGCCCAGGCAGATGTCTCCTGCCTCAGCTGCCGCTGTTGGGATCCAGGGGGTTTCTCTGCCCGCCTACCTCAGTCCTTGTGTCTAGCAGGTTCGGGGCAGTTCCTGATGAGCTGTGGAGCTTGTCTTGGGCCCACTCCCGGCTTTTCCAAGCTCCCGGGAGGATATCCCTCTCCAGGCGCTAATCAGCTATGGAGCCCTGTGGCCCAAGCTGAGTGGGCACTGTATTTTTAAGAAGCTCAGATTAGAATGGATTTGCCTATGAAAACCAATATTGTGCTGACTTCACTAATATAAAATAGCTAGTTACAGAACCAATAAAGAAGAAAATAACAACAAGCTTGAAGGGAAAAGATACAAGAGTGCTGTAATTTACTAACTAAAGCAAAAATACAAAATGTGCAAAGAAATAGAAAATGATCAGTCAATGCTAGAACAAATGTAGATAACAAAACTTGCATGTAAGATAAAACAAAAATTAGCTATGACTTTAAAAATAGGTTGTCAAAGTTGCAGTTATAAGCATGCTCAAAAGACTAAATGAAATCATTGTTAAAAACAAGTGAAACTTCTAATGCCAGGAATAGGTTACATCTTGTTGAGTAGTTGACTGAAGAGGCCTCATAGACAATCATACAACCAAATATCATAGGCTATTGCCAAGGCTATTGGTTACTATCTACAACCTGATGGTAAGGCCCTACTGCTGAAGAAACGACTGCATGTGAAGAAATCCAGCTGGTATCCAACTTAAAAGATCATCCCTACTGACTTGCTTCATGGGCCTGGAAGGTACTCTGAAGCGATTAGAGAAGAAAAGTTATCATCATTACCACCCAGCTACAAACCCTTGGCCTACAATAGCAACCTATCTGTAAGATATATTGATGCAGTAGTGCTCCAAATATTACAGGGGTAACCAACCACTTTTGGATTGGTCCACTCTGTATAACACATGCCTGGCATTGCTAAAATAGCTAAGAACCTGAGGGTAGATAGATAATGGTAGCTAGGAAGAAGCATACTATAATTCTATTAAAGGAACATAGAAATAAAGTGACTCCTAATGAAATATTATCATAGCGATAGAGCAGTGCATGATTCAACCTTCTTATTTCAGTGGATGTTAATAGGAGACCCACAATTAGATAATGTACGCTGAATGAGAGATTTTGGAACACCCTGCCCTAAATTGGATGCCTTTATCAAAGCCCTTCTTTCAAAGATCAAGAATTTACACAGAAGAGGAAGTAGAAAGATTATAAGAGCCAGAGGCGGTACATAACTGCAAAGAAACAGTATATCTAGACACAAAAAACTGATGTATGTATCAACTCACAGAGACGTGATGGTTAACACAGAACTTGCATATGTTCAAATCAGACAAAATCCTAGCACTGAGAAAGTGAATACAAAATCCCATTCCTAACTAAGAAGTTGTTTGCAACTGATGCCTGCTGGGAAGGGAAGTGTCACTGGGTATTTCAACCACACTCCTAGGCAAGCCCTATACCCAGCAGTAGTTAGCCAACAAAACAGACTCCAGAGCTTTTTTTGAGTGCGGGACAGGCTCTTCATTTTGCCTTGGTATTCTCTGTCTTACTGTTTTGTGCTGGTTTTAACCTTTGTTTTATTTTATTTTTGTTTGAGAAGCATCCAGTTAGGTAAATATATACATAATTACATGGTAGATAATAGATGGATAGAGAGATTGATAGACAGACAGACAGACACATGATAGATAGAACATGGATTTAGGTGGGTAGGAAAGTAAGGATAATTTTGGGGAAGTTGGGGCAGGGAAAAATAGGATCAAAATATATAAAATTTTTTAAACAAAATAACATGTAACTATGAAGGAAAAGAAGCATTGTGATGAAAGTGTTGCATCAGGATAAAGCAATTATTGCATAAAGCAAATTCTAACGTTAGTACAATAAATGAAATTAAAAATTCACCTGGTGTGGTGGTCTTCTTATGAAAGTATCTTTTTAAATATAAAAAAATTATTTGTTATGAAATCTATCTTGTCTATTTTTGTCTAGCTACCCTGTACATCTTTTGAAGAGTCAAAATTTTCTCTAAAAAACTTTCTTCTAGGAAAAGAACGAGAAAACTTGAAAATAGATTAGTATATATTATGCATACCAAAAAACCAGAGAAAAATAATGAAGAAAAACAGTCTCTGAGAAAGATGCATATGTATATATATAGCACTGTTGGACCTATAACGTATAGAAATTAACTTATTGTAAAATACAAGGAAACAGATGGGTGAATGTGAAGTGGCACTGGATGAAGGAAATGACTACAGATGGAAGTTTAATCCAGTCATATGAATCCATAAGAATAAATGAAGTTGACCATGAATGATAAACTGGAGGGTTAACACACCAAAGCTATGAATATGCATCTTCTCATACTTTTTGCCTTAACTTGTACAACATATATATATATATAATTTCTAAATATTAGCATCTACATCTGTGTAATTAAATGAACAGAAGCCCAAATAAGAAGCAGTGCATCATATTCCTTTAAGAGAAAGAACCAAAGAAAGACA
Source organism: Uromys caudimaculatus (assembly GCA_028551405.1). Classification (NCBI taxonomy): domain Eukaryota; kingdom Metazoa; phylum Chordata; class Mammalia; order Rodentia; family Muridae; genus Uromys; species Uromys caudimaculatus. The sequence continues at coordinate 110,796,850 of CM052701.1, forward strand.
ATCTTACATGGGATATTTTCGCCATCAAGATGCAGCCAAACCAAGAGTACATAGTGGTCTAGTGACTGGTATGTGGCTTGGGCCAGCCTTGGGTCAGCTGAACCTGCCAGGAAGTCTCATGGACAGGCACTACAAAAGCTATAGAAAGATCTTTCTTGCTGTGGAAATGTAGACATAGGCCAGACACAGCCAATATGGAGAGTGGGCTTCAGAAGAGAAGGCTGAAGATACGTCACATGGAGTTCTCCAGTGTTATCTGTCATCAATACCAGCAGAAGTTTTAGTTACCTCAAAGAGAAGAAATCAGATAGGACACAACAATAGCATAATTAATCAAGACGTTAATAAGATTAGGCAGGGAAGCAAGCCCATAGACTAGATCAAGGGTAGGGCAAAGCTGAGCAGCAATGGCCCCTTTCTGGCATGCATGTGGTTCATATTTTTTATCCAGCTATTTTCTCCCATATGCCTCCTCCATGCTGAGCATTTCTAGGAAAGGGGTTTAGTTTTCTTCATAGAATCTCACTTTCCCCAGAATTCAGTCTGTTCTAAATAGATGCATAATATGCACAAATTTGCATGGGGGTGTAAGTACTCCTTATGTTGAGAAGGTTACTAGAGGAAAGCATGATAGTATTCTGTACATCTTCTTTTGATGAGGACAAATTTGAAGCTGCTTTATCTGAATGGCTAGTTGACCATCTATTCTTTTCATATCTCACTTTTAGGGCCTTGAGATGGACCCCTGAAGTCAGTCATTATCAATCAATACATTTATATCTCAACCATTAGTCAAATCCAATTACATTGTATTGAGTTTTTAGTACCTGAGTATGCATGTCTATTGTTCCTTATGTCGTATTTTGGGAACCTGCTCTTCACTCTCTCCTTGAGTAAATTCCTGTATAGAGAGACAAGCAGAAATGTAAGACAGGAGCCTGAAACAGACCAGGAGAAAGCCAGATCCCATTGCTCACCAAGTCTTGATGTGGAATCACTAAGAAAGTGCTTTGGATCTTGTCATAAAATCCTGATGGCCAGGACAAAGATAAATAGAAAGCTTTGTTAATGGAAAGAAGAATTCCTGAAACACAATTTAAAAGCTGCCATTTGAAGATGAGGGGACTTAGACTGGAGGGAAATGAGGGGACGTAGATTGGAAGATTCTGAAAGAGAGTGGACTTTGGCCACAGAATCCTTATCATCTGGCAGGACACACTGACGACATTTATTAGAATCACTATAACGATCATTTCTCCCTTCTATCTGTGCTGACTGATACCACAGACAATTCAAGAGACTGAGAAATCCCATCATCTGAAGGAGGAAGAAATACAAGCAAACAGCCCAAATGTCAGTCAGTGTTAAATCTGTCTCTTTCATATCTTAGGATACACACTGTAGATAGAAAGGTGCAAATTAGCTTAAAAAGTCAAGAATATAAAAAACATAGCATACAAGAAGCAAGTGTAAAAAATATGGATTAGCTATTCTATTGTGTACTAGTGATACATAGTACAGAGTTTTAAATGATTTTATTATATATAAGGGGGTTATTTCTAGTGGCATTAAGGTCAACCCATTATGGGAATAGAATAAGTACACAAACATATGTTATATACATAATAATAGAGAAGCAGAAAGATTCCACAGAAATAGAGGGGAATGAAACAATCCATCAGTAATTCAATGACCCACTTTCTATAAAAAGTAGGTCATATAAGCAGGAAGGAGATTGGAATAATAATAATATAAACAGTATTGTTGTTCTTCCTATGGGTTGTAAACCCCTTCAGCTCCTTCAGTCCTTCCTCTAACTCCACCATTGGGGACCCGTTCTCAGTTTGATGGTTGGCTGGAACATCCACCTCTGTATTGGTCAGGCTCTGGCAGAGCCTCTCAGGAGGAGCTGTATCAGACTCCTGTCAGCAAGTGCTTCTTGGAATCAATGAGGCAGGAATGGGTGAGTGGGTGAGGGAGCACCCTCATAGAAGCATGCGGAAGGTGGGATGTGATAGGGGGCTTGCGGAGGGGAATTGGGAAGGGGAATAACATTCTAAATGTAAATAAATAAAATAACCAATAAAAGCAATGCAAATCTAAAAAAAAAAAAAACAATAAAAACAGTAGACATTAAAAGGCCTCCAAAACATATTCCATCTATGTGATAACTGCATATAATTTCTTCTTCTGAACTACAAAGAAAATTCGTGTTTTTTCTTTTAAAAAATGATTCTTTTCTCATATATTACATCCTGACTGCATTTTTCTCTCCTTCCCCTTCCCCCAGATCCACCCTCCCCCGCCTCCCCTCAGAAAGGAGCAGACCTCTTAGGGTTATCAATCAAACTCAGCCTAACATGCTACAGTAATACTAGGCACATACCCTCACATCAAGGCTGTATGAGGCATCCCAGTAAGTGGAAAAGGGTCTCAAAAGCAGGAAAGAGTCAGAGATAGCCTTGTTCCCACTCTTAGGAATCCCACAAGAACACTGAACTGCACAACACATATAAGCAGAGCACCTAGGCCAAACTCAATAGGCTCCCTGATCCCTTTGACCCCCATGAGTCCTGGTCAGTTGATTCTGTAGGCCTTATTTTTGTGGTGTCCTTGACCCCTCTGTCTCCTTCAGTCCTAAAAAGAAAATCTTATAGTCATGGACCTTCATCCCAGGTGTTCCCATTGTGGTTGCCAAGTTCTTAAAGTAATAAAGAATAAACAAGGGACATATGACTAGTGATAGAAATAGAGTCAGTTCATTAGAGAGGAGACCAACACTCACTAGAACTGTAATGAACTGAGATAGGTCTCAGATGGAAAGTCCTTAGCTTCTAACATTATGAACTTTTATAGGTCACTTACTGTCTACTTTCTCATGCTTGTAAAACTTGAGAGTCAGGTCCCTTCTTTGGACATTCTATGTTTTGGTATGTGTAATCCCAATACACAGGGGTTCAAAGCCTTCTTGTGCCAACTAGCCTTCAGCCTTTATGTATATTAATCATATATATCATATAGTTATATATACAACTCTCTCTCTCTCTCTCTCTCTCTCTCTCTCTCTCTCTCTCTCTCTCTCTCTTTCTCTCTCCATATCAAAGTTTTCCCTTCCTTTCTTCCCCAGTCACACCTTGTCTACTCTGCCTCCACCATCCATTTCTCTTCAGAAAAGGGCAGGTCTCCCATGGATATCAACCAATTACGCATCCAGCCTCAATAAGAGGGAAAGTGCCTAGTCATAGTGTAACTTGATATGTATGTTGATCTTTATGCCTGTTTCTTCACACAGTGTTTTCCTGCTATAAAATCTTGACAGATGTGGTTCTCAGAATCTGCTTGGAGAGCTGAAAGGTGAAGTCATTTTTAGAACTTCTTCAACACTAGTGAGAGGCATTATGCCTGCCTAAGAGAGACTACAAAACTTTCCCTACTTTAGTTACAAGTTAGAGAAGAGACTCTAGATATATACATTAAATATACTCATTTTGAATAAAACCCAAATAGAAATACTACTATAAAACCTGGTAAGTTTTAGCTCTATCTTGAGAAATGATAAAACACAAAGCACTAGCATATTACTTAGAAAAGCGACACATATATTTAGTGCTATAGTTTGAATACTTTCATCAAGTCATATGACAGAACTTAATTTCCAGCCAAATAGTGTTGAAACAGGATCCTTCTGGGGAAGTAGGTTGGACTGATTAGTGTTACTGCTAGAATAGGTTCATTATTCTGATACTGGAGTAGAATGAGATTGTCCTTCTTTCTGAGCATGTCCCTGCCATCTAGTGCCTTCTGACACACTCACAATACACAATGAGTTCTTCACTGGACGTGGCTCTTTTAGGTTCGATGCATCAGATATCAGAACTATAAACACACACACACACACACACACACACACACACACACATACACACACACACACACACACACACACACTCACATACATTACCCATTCTGCAGTGTCTGGGTGGGACAGCACACATACAAAACAATACAAAATGAAGCAAACAACAAACTAGAGAGTTAAAGAAAATGCCATAGTTATAAAGATGTATGATCTGTAATCTCACTAGTAATGAAAAAATGAGATTTTAAATGGCAGTCAGTTCTTCCTTGCAAGTTTAAAAAAAAAATCATAAAACTATGATGTGACCATCTTTAGGGTAGCCAACAACTGGAGAGAGGCAGATCATTTGTTGATCTGGAATTGTCTGGGAAGGGTAGGCTGCATGGCCAGGGACCCCCTGGATTCCTGGTCACTGCCTCTCCTCTGCTAAGATCACGAGTTTATAGCAGCACACCTATATACTTTACACATGGTTTATGGGCATTGAACTCAGCCATTTCTCCAGCCTGAAGGATGGCTCTTGACAATGAAAGCATCTCCTAGTAGGCTGCCGTTACTAAGAGTGAATGACCATTGGTGGGGTGGTCTGTATGCACTCAAGTGTATCGAAGATGCACATGGGCACACACAGAAGGCACATTCCTTAGATCTGTTTTTATTCTCACCACGCATCTCTGGAGCATTTAGGTTCCCGAAACAGGGAAAATATGATACATACTGGGAGAAAAGAACAGCCTAAGACTTTAATTTTTAGTCCTACACAGCATATCCCTCATCATAACAAAAACTGTGTTTTAACAAAGAAGAAAATTGGCACCATGTTTTCAGTAGTTCAACCAACCTCTCATACTTTATGAAACTGGTAGTATAATCAATGTTTTGTCTATTGTTACCTAGCATTAGTCAATATGGAATCTACTACATCTGTCCTTATTTTTTTTTTATTTTATTTTCGATACTTTATTTACATTTCCAGTGTCTCCTTTTTGGAAACCCCATATCCCTTCCCCCTCCCGGCCTCTATGAGGGAATTCCATCTCCCACCCACCCGCCCACCCATTCCCATATTCCCACCTTGACATTCCCCTTTACTGGGGCCATCATGCCTACTTACATTTGTTGGGGATACTCAGTTTTTGTCAGATAATTCTTCAGGTGGTTGATCATATTTACACATATGTCTGATGGATTATAATAGCTCACTAAATATACAATACTGCTGCATATAAACAGAAGTCAGATCATTAGTATTCTATGTAATAGAAACTGAAACATGAAGATTAAGCAACTTGTCTAATGTCTTACTAGGTGGCTTTACTAAGGTTGAAACAAATGCTGTGTGACTCGTGAGTCTGAGATTTTATGTATTAAATCTATACTTTACATTAAAAGGAATGTCACTCATATTACATTGTCAGTAACACAAAAATAGTTCATAGCATTTGGGGCTTAAGTAACAGTAGAGTAACAAGAACACAGAAAAAATTAGTTCATTTGCTGTATTGTGTTAGACAACTGTAAAGAGTCAATGAACTAGCCACTCTGAACATTAAAAGAAATTATTTTAACCAAAACTTGCAAAGCATTCTCCTGTGTAGTGTAAGGAAGTTGACTTTGAGTGTAACAGGGCCATGTTACACAATAATCTGGGGTTGAACAGGAAAGGGGTTCCTTTCAGCTGCTGGGTTGTAATTACCCAACTGGAATATTAATTCCATTTGTCTTCCTTTGAAGGATGTTTCATCTTTTGTTTTACTCCTTGGTGGTACATGCAATTACTGAAAACAGGATGTGCCTATAAAAAAAACAAAAAACAAAAAAACAATTCCCAGCATTGAGGAGCAAATGCACGTCTACTAGAAATTGTCATTGAAACCGACTTCCAAGGGAAACCAAAACAGTCAGTGGGAATGTTAACAATTTAAGAACAAAACAAAAACAAAACAAAACAAAAACCTCTTCATTATATTGTGCAATAAGTAAAACAGGGAAAATGTATTTCGAGGTTTAGGTTTCTTTCCTCAGAAGCGAGAACACTAAGAGGGACAAAATACTTAGGCTAGAGTGAGTTGTCGTTGTCAGATCCAGGCTGTTTGATTTAGCGAGACATACAGAGGTGGAACAAGGCTCATATATTTACTGAACACCCTTGTTCAAAAAGTGCTGAAGTCCACAGAGCTGCCGCCCATCTGAACTACAGCAGCATTATTCACAACAGACAACTTTTTCTTTTTGCACATCTCTGTAACTGTAATGTAGCTATAGGACTCAATGCACCTTTTGCCATGAGATGTCAGAGAAAGAAAAGGAGCCTATGTTAAAATGAAATGTTAGAAAAATCCATCAGGAATGAAACCCAGTGTATTATGTCAAGGAGGTCTGCTTTTATACCCTTCTGGAAAGCAGTGACTACATAGTTACTAAATCAGTTCACGAGAGACCAGGACTTCTTGTATTATGAATTTTAGTAGCAAGGAGCACAGAGACCATTTATTTGCTGAACTTATTTGTTGATGTTCTCTTTACTGTAGAGAAAATATTATACTTTATCACTTATTTCCATTGAGACATTCCCTTTCTGAAGTAAGGAAGGCATTCTCTGATGTTTTATTTAGTGCTCAAATCCCCAAACAAAACAAAGACACTTGTTACAGGGTTCTCTTTGAATTTGCCACGCTCGGAGATTCTATTCTGTGATTCATTAGTCAGTGCCTGTCTAAGCACTGGAGCATTTAGTTCTTTGCATGTCTAAAGACTGTCCATTTAACTATTTCAACCGTATCTGTCTCTTCTCTGTAAATACACGTAAGTATCTAACATAGGAAGTTTCCTACATGTATGGATCATGTGTATATTTTCTCTATACATCAGTAAACACAGCCTTAAATGGATATTTTAGTGTGAATACTGACAGAGAGAAAAATTACATTGGATTAAAAGCAGTCTAATAATCTTATTATGGCAATGTTTAGTTCAGCTTACTTTCTTTGTAGACTGAGTTGGAAAAACAAGATTTGGGATCATGGTGCACAAACTAAGAATTTGTAGAGGTAAAGGTCAAAGATGGCATTTGTAACAAAGACCCTACCATTAGTTACAATGTAATAAATAAATTTAATATCTACTGAATTAATTCTTTATTGGTATATGAGAATTTTATTTTGGAAATTCAGTGTTTCTGATTACTCCCTAAGCACTGAGGTGCCCTGAAATTCAGTGACTACGTCTGACTCATGCCGCCTGTGTGAGACGCTGATGTGGTAGCCCACCTTCGTTTGAGTACAACTGCTTTCTGAATGAGTTTATTCGGCATTCATGTCAATTATGATAATTAAGTGATATTCACTGGATTTCTTTGACTATTTGCATTATTACTTTTGTTTATGAATTTTTCTCAGTGCGAATCATCAGAGATTATGTTATTCAGACAAATAGTTTGAAAGTCTGAATGGTTCTGTCAAGTTTCTACAACCACTGGTAAATGAGAGCAGATTCATTTGTTGAAATGATATGCCTCTATTGCCTCATAATTGTGATGAATTAGATAAACATGTTTAAAAACTGAACCATGTTCTCAATTCTATGTTAAAGTCATCACCGGCAGTAATAGGATTATTTGGAGATAATGGCATTATAAGGACTATGAGACTAAATAAGGTTATGCATGTGGAAACCTAATCAAATAACTTATGTCCCTATCTGAAAACTTGTGTCTTTATCTGAAGAGATACCAGTAGGGATGTGGATGCACTGAACACATGGACACACACACACACACACACACACACACACACACACACACACACACACACACACACACGTCCTGTGAGAATACAACATGAAGGTAGCTGTTCAGTCAAGAATTTTGTCATAAACTTCCAGCCTTCAGAACTGTAAGAAAAATGCAGTTTTGGTTTTTAAGACACCAGTCCATGTTAATTTTTAATGATAACATTAGAAAAATAATACAACATAAAGAAAAAGAAATGCAATTTAGCCCGATATTTAAGGCCTTATAAGTCACCCTCACCTATTTACTTACAAATTTAAAAGCTACTTTGTAAATTATGTTTCTGTTTTATTTAATTCCCATTTTATAATGAGGAAAAGTCAGAAGAAAAAGACTCTTAAAAAGAAAAAACTAAGTTATGCATAATTAAATGGTCAACTGGTAGATTCAACTCTCTAAGCCTCTTTAAACTGTTTTCTTTACTTTCTGAAATAATCCAAATTATCAATGTGCTGTCCCAGGAAGATCTAGTTATTTAAACTCAAAACCACCCATGGTCTTTCAACATAGCAGGATATTTGAACAAGTTTTTTACCTTGAATTTACTGTGATACACTCAATGAAGACTTTGACTTAATTGAATAATTTCACACAAAATTAATTTTAGCAACTGCTGCTTGGGATTTGACCATGGTCTTACAATTTCTCTGGCTATGGAAAACAATGTTTGAAATAACCAATTGCAGTAACAATGTCTTGTGGTTTGTCATTAGGGTATATTCCTCAATGATCAGGTTTTCTAAGTGGAGTGTTAAGAGGTCCTAATGGGTGCAGATTTTGTCAGTACGATTGCAAAGCAGGGAAGGAGAATGAAATTTTCTTTTGAAAAGGAGAATACTGAAGAACACTGTCCCCATTGGTATTAAAGGGTTGATTTTCTGAGCACATTCTTCCACAAGGTGAACAATCGCTAGCTTTGGTAGCACATTTAACATAATTAACAAATGCATTTGTTTCTCTAATGCTCTGCTTTTCTTTTTTGTTCATTCCCCAAAGCTTATTCACATGCATGCCTATTTTCTTTTCTGGCAACTTCCATCTCTCTTTAAAACATACTGAAGTTCATTAAATACTCAAAGTGCCAATTTTGCGAAAGTGCATACAGTTCATTCAAGCTTCATAAATAACACTGCCTCTCTCTTTCCTATCTCTGGCAGAGTTGAATCTACTCTACTTATCTTTGTTTTACTACAGGACATTTAGTGTTACATGGTTGTAGTTTTCTTGAGGTTTTCCAGTAGTCACACAGGCTCAGCTCTTCTGAAGCACACTATTGCATTATACTCTTATTTTCTATAAAATGTTGAAAAATTATTTATGTATTTATTTCACGTGTGTGTGTGTGTGTGTGTGTGTGTGTGTGTGTGTGTGTGTGTGTGTACAGCTTGCAGGAATTTGGATTTCTCCTTCTACTATGTGGATTCTGGACACAGAATTCAGGTCATCAGACTAGGTGGCAAGCACCTTTCCCATCTTGCAAACTGTTATGTTTATTTTGATGGAGTTGAGCTGTGTATCATTTGCTTGATTGTGGTAGAACTTTATTTTTTAGCCCTTGCCAACAATACTACCATCATCCTTGTATTGATCATCCTCTCACTTTGGAGCCCTGTCTTGTTTTACGATGGAACAGCCAACCCTCCAAAACTCTCAGCTCTACCTTCATCCTGAGCTGGTAACCCTCAAAAATTCAGATGTCTTCAAAGACCTAAAAAAAAGTCACTCCCTATTCTGCAGCTAAATCTGACAGGTTTTGTGTACTAGAGCACAGTGTGCTGCCGTGGTAATGAAAACACATGCAAAGCTGCACACAGTCTTTTCCCCCCTTCAATATGTGCCCATTAAAAATAACTATATGATAATTAATGAGGAAGGAAGGTAGTGTCTGTGGATGGTTTGTCAATATTGTAGTTGGGTCATTCATCTGTGGAGCAGTGATATTCACCTACTCCCTCCTCTGGTGTGGAGATGTAGAGTTAATATTTTACTTCTTACTTTAGACACTTTCTCAAGCATTGTTTTAAACAGGCAAACAGAGACCACTTCCAAGATAAAGAGAGCTGCCATTCTTTGATGATGACTTCCTAATGAAGGGAATCTTCATTCCAAATGGAATTCTGTGAGACAACATTCCCTTGAAATTAATGCCTGTATGTGGGGAGAAGCAGCTAATGAATGTTAAATTAAGTTGCAACATACTTAGAGAAATGGGCATTGTTTATGTGACATGAGTTTACTTTAAAACACTCCTTGTTGACCTTTACAAAAATAATATGAGAGCAATTTGAGATATTTACAATGGGTAGAAGTAGTTCTGAAACCTAATACTCAAATTACTATTTGTGAAATGTTCTGCTTCTTTGATCCACATTTCCAGTTTTGTTTTTTTTTTTTTTAGGCAGAGACGGGCAATAAGGCAAGTTTAACAAGAAAATTACTTGCTTCAGGACACAAGGTATCTGTACCTCATAGAATGAAGGAAGCAGATGGATTAAGTTACTGGAAAATTAGCTCATTTTATCACATGACACAAAACAGCCATACTACAAGCCCTATCTTCAGAAATGCTGAAAATGCATAAACACAAAGATGCTGTACCATTTCAGGGGAAAGATGCACTTACACCATTTGATATTTTTCGTTAAAAATATTCTTTTAAAAATTAGTTCTATCCACTGATGAAGATTGTCTCGTTTACTGACTTCTTCACATGCATGCTCAGGTCTTATATATTTATAAGTTGGTAGGGAAATTTTTAAGTTAAGGCTGTAAAATAAGCATAGTTGGAGAGCTAACATGAGGACTTTTACTTCATTTACATTCATTACATATTATGAGTGTAATTACCTTCCTCAAATAATACTGGTCTGAAGGAAAGATCCTGAAGGAGGCGTACTTTGGTGATGATTTTATTGATTGTGACTGATGGATGGCATCAACATTTCATAGTGAAGAATCATGGTTTTGTTACATCAGGAAAATTAAATTGGGAGAGTTATTTTCTTTCCCAGTGATAGTGGCAGTTAGAATATTTCACCTGTAATGAGATGTGTGCGTTATGTGCCATCGTGAACCACGGCTCAGCCATTAAATATATGTAAATGAAGAGAAACACAAGAGAGCCCGGGCATAATAACGTGCAGAACAGAGAAATGGATCCTGGAAAGTGATTAATTTATTTGATGATGCCTCAAGTGAGGAATTTTAGGTCACAAATGAAGTGACAGAATGACAAATTACCATTTTAAAGAATTTACTGGGCATCATTACTGAACAATTGTCAGGTAGTTTATGGTGGCTGAGAAGACGGTATAAATATAGATCTTTTCCTTATCTGAGCTGAATTATTAATCACCTTTTTAAAAATCTTCGTGAGTGATGGTTGGCTGTCTGATTGGAAATAATGTGTTCTACAATTTTAACTAAATTCTAATATGATATGTAACAGGAATCTTTACAATTAAAGTCTCAGTGGAGAGTGGTAGGAGGTTTACAGTCAATTGCAGTTTTAATGTGATAGAAGGGGATGACGCCACCAGCATATTTCAATAGATTTCCTTAGGTATATCATCCCTGCTGTGATGCTATTCAAATGTTTACAGTTTATTTTCATTTGAAAAATGACATTCAGATACTTAAATTGTTTTCCTTGGTTTATTGGTTAATGAAAATGAAATTCTGGTAATTGCTATAGTTTTGCAGCCTGCCACATTATTTAAAGTGAAGTGACTGGCTTTGTCAGCTGCATTGTAAATGTCATCTTCCCATGTTTTGTCCAATTTTTGTTTGCTTTATCTATGTCATGTCCCTTCTCTGTCTATATGCCACTGTATCTAATACCAGGAGCAATGTGTGGAAGAGTTTAAAAAAAAAGACATTTTTACATTTCTTTCATGTTTCCCTAATTAAGCTTACTTCATAAATATCATTAATAGAAAAATAAAAATAAAACTCTTCAACATTAGATGGAAGTCACTAAGTACATTTAAAAGGTCTGTGTCAGGATTCTTAAACCAGTTTCTATTCTACATATGCTCAATACAAGCCTCTGAATGTGTTTGTAATTACAATGTTACTCATATTGGATAAGAATTAGAGATTATCTTTAAATTAGTATTTGCTAGATATTTAACGGGGTATAAATGTCTAGAAAACTAATTTTAACGAGTAGTCTCTAAAAACAATACGTAGTACTTGCTGTGCAGTATTTAGGAATATCTGTCTATGGTTCATCATTCACACAGGAGAAAAGCTAATGACTTTATTTCTTTCCCCTCACTATGAGCGAGCATCTTCTCATTTTGCTCTTGATCTATTCTGAGAGCACATGAAAAATTGAAATAAATATTCCATGTTACTCGTGACATCTTACATTGCCGAATTCACAAGAAATTTAAATTTTGAATGTTTCTTTCATGCTACATTTTAACTCGTTTTGCTTTTACTTTTCCTGTTCTTCATGAGAGACACTTTTTAAAAAATCTTTCTATTATATTAAAAAAGAAAACATCTTTCTCCACTTTTGATTTCATGATCCAATCTCTGTTCTGCACATGGAGTTTTGAGGATATGTTAGGGGATCGCAGCACTGACTCAGGATGGTACATCCCTTTCTCTTCACGGTGCCTAGGTTTCCTCTGGCAGTCATAGGTTGCATACCAGGGTAGTCTATGACAATATTTCTCCAGTAGACACGATCTTACTTTTCAGCCATGTCTTTTTCTTCTATTCTTGTTTGCCACAGAAAACACAAAAATGCAAATAAGTGAGTAAAGATGTGCCATAAAGAAATTTCACGTCTCAAATGATGTGTCATGGTGGAGTGGGACTTGTTAAACAAAGCATGGATCGCAGTGATTGTAAGTGTATCTCAAAGCTCGCAGTGACTGCTTTCAGTGAACAGAGCCCTGCTGCACACTTTAAATACCTTTTATCCCCTGCCAACTTCAATCTGCTGTCAGAGAGAATTAAACAAAAAAGAAGACATAAATATATATTTGACTCTAAACAAATTAAAAAGGGAAAAATCCAAGAGAACAGATTCCTAAGAAGAATAGTTAAAGAACAGGTTTAAATTAGGTTAAGGCCACAGGAAGGATGGTTTTGTGCAATTAAAGACAGTGACCTACTCTTTTGTGGTTCAGGTGGGAATGAAGAACAAGAGGGACTGTCTATCATAAATGACATCAACAGATATACAATATATTCCAAGTGGATACAGGAAAAGCAATGTATGACCTACATTGTCCAGGATAAGTCAAAACATGGTGATATCCCATCTCCTTTATTTAGGAAATTTCCTCCAGTCCATGTAGGACTTTGTGGTTGCTTCAGAAATCACTCTTGCTGCTGCTCTTGGAGTGGGCATAAGAGCCAAACAGGGTTTTTAATAGACATACTGAGAAAAGAATGTTTTCCTTTGAGGTTGCAATGCTAAGGTGATGGGAATATGGCATTTCTACCATTCTCCTTGTCCTTAACATCTGCAAGATACCCATAGACCTAGAGGGTGAGACCACTGCACAAGGACATAGAGTAGAATATGGGAGAGAGGAAGCAACCAACTTAACAAAGGAAGAGGAGAGAGTCATAAGGCAAATGTAAAAGTGATACAGAGCCAAAAGTGTATAAGTAAGTGATATCATGAGCTCCATGAGCCCAGCACCCTAATACACTGCCTTAAGAAGTCCATTATTCTCTAGCAGTAGGAGGATATGGAGCCTAAACAAACCACTTCCTATAGCTGGGCAGGACTCCCAATGGAGGCATAAGAACAGTAACTCAACCCCAAAAACTTCAGCAAAAAATATGTCCTGCCTATAAGATGTGCAGAGACAAAGACAGCATAGATGAAGGGAATGGCCAACCAATGACTGGCCCAAATTGAGACTCATCCCATGGTCAAGGACCAATTAATAATACTCTGTTATGCTTGCAGACAGGAGTCTAGCACGACTGCCCTCTGGGAGGTTCTGTGCAGCAGCTAATGGAAAGAGATGTAGAGATCCACAACCAAAAATTAGGTGGAGTTAGATGAGTCTTGAGTAAGTGCTGAAAGATTGAGGGGCCTGAAGAGGATGGAGACTCCACTGGAAGACTATCAGAGTCAAATAATTTGGACCCTTGGGAAATCCCAGAGACTGACCCACAAACCAAAGTGCATACAGGGGCTGGAATAAATCCCCTTCCCCTCACACATGCACATTTGTAGCAATTGTGCAGCTTGGTGTTCATACAGGTCCCTCAATAACTGGAATGAAACCTTTCCCTAAATCTGTTGCCTGCCTTTGGATCATGTTCCCCTACTAGGCTGCCATCGCTTGCCTCGGTGGGAGAGAATGTGCCTAGTCCTTTAGTGACTTGATGTGCCTGGGGCTAGGGGTATGGGTGGGGGATGTGATACCCAGGGGCCTCCTTCTTCTCAGAGGAGAAAGGGAGAGCATAGTGGGGGGAACATCTGTATGAAGGGTGTAATGAGAAGGGAGCTAATATTAAGATGTAAAGTGAATAAATAAATTAATAAAAAAAATTTGTCAGAAATTCAGGGACAAAGATGGAACAGAGACTGAAGGAATGGCCAGTCAATAACTGGCACAACTTGAGACCCATCCCTTGGGCAAGCACCAGTCCCTGACACTATTAATGATACTCTATTATGCCTGCAGACAGGAGCCTAGCATAACTGTTATATGAGTGGCTCTACCCAGCAACTGACTGAAACAGATGCAGAGACCCACCATCAAACATTTGACAGAGTTAGGGGAGTCTGTGGAAGCATAGGGAAAGGATTGAGGGCCCTGGAAGGGATGGGTACTCTCCAAGAAGACGAACAGAATCAACTAACCTGAACCCTTGGGGATTCTCAGAGACTGAACTATCATCCAAATTGCATACATAGGCTGGACGTAGGGCCCCCGTACATATGTAGCAGATGTGCAGCTCAGTCTTCATGTGGGTCCCTCAATAATTGGAGTGGGGGCTGTCCCTAAAGCTGTTGTCTGTCTTTGAATTCTATTCACCTAACTGGGTTGCCCTGTCTGGCCGCACTGAGAAAGGATGCACCTAGCCCTGCAGAGATATTAAGAGTAGCCCTCCCCAGTTGAGGATGTTTCAATCCCACAGGGAGGGAAAAGAAGCCAGAGGGCAGAGGGAGGGAGGAAACTATGTGGGAGAGGGGAGGTAGAGGGGTATGGGAAAAGGGAAACAAGATCAGGTATTGGAGGGAGGCTGGGGGGGGTGAGGAGTGAAGACTCAGGGGCCAGCAGTATAAATGGAAATATAGAACCTCAGAAGGTGGGAGGTGGGGAAACCGTTAGAATGTACCAGAGATCCTGGAGGTGAGAGAATCTCAAGACTCAAAGGAAAGGGCCTTAGATGAAATGCCCAACAGCGGGGACAGGGAGCTTGCAGAGTCCACCTTCAGTAGAAAGACAGGGCATCAAGTGGAGGAACGGGGTTGCCATCCCACAGTCAAAAACTCTGACTCAGATTTGTCCCTGTCTAAAAGAACTGCAGGGACAAAAATGGAGAAGAGACTGAGGGAAAGGAGGTCCAGTGACCAGCTCAAATTGGGACCCATCTCAAGAGGAGGCTCCAAGGCCTGACACTATTACTGATGCTATGATGTACTTAGAGACAGGAGCCTAGCATGGCTGCCTTCTGAGAGGCCCAAGAAGTGGCTGACAGAGACTGAAGCAGATACTTACACCCAACCAATGGACAGAAGCCTGGGACCCCTGTGGTTGAATTAGGAAAAGGGTGGAGGAAACTAAGGAGAAGTGCAAACCCATAGGAAGACCAGCAGTCTCAGCTAACCCAGACCCCTGAGATATCTCTCAGACACTGAGCCACCAACAAGGCAGCATACACTAGCTTGTCTGAGACCCCTAACACATACAGAAGAGGACTGCCTGGTCTGACCTCAGTGAGAGAAGATGCACCTAACCCTCAAGAGACTTAAGGTCCCACGGTATAGGGAGGTCTGGTGGGGTGGAAGCATCCTCTTGGAGATGGGGAGGAGGAATGGGATGAAGAACTGTTGGAAGGCAGAATGGGAGGGGCATAAAAACTGCACTGTAAAGAAAATTAAAGAGTTAAAAAAAAAGAATGGTCCTCCACCCTCTCCGAGGAGAAGGAGAGAGGGGATGGGGATAGGAACTGTGTGTGTGTGTGTGTGGGGGGGGGGATAGGGTACCAAAAGAAGTGGGGGCAGCAATTGGGATGTAAAGTGAATAAGCAAACAAATTTATTAAAAAGGAATCTTTTATTTGTTTCTGTTTTTTTAGCACTTGTAATTCAAAATTTTGTGCTAGATATAGCACTTGAAAAGATCCATACATACTAAAAAAAATCAAAGAAACATGCTGATACCTTTTATAAACTATATTTGCATAAACTCATTTCATCTCTAAGAGTTATTATAAAATAAGGTCATCTCTAGAATGTACAAATCCCTTGGTGGAAGTGATATTATGAATAAAGAGCTATCAACCTATTTTACAATGTCCACTCATGTCTTACAAATCTGCAGTTGAGATTTTGGTGCATTTCATGCCAAAATGGCCTAAATAATGACTTCTCTTTCCATCAAGATTGGTTTATTATAGGAGCAGCATGTCTCTGTCTCCCTTTCTTCTCCACTGTTTCTTTCTTCTCCAAACCATGGAAATGACACAAAAAAGTAACCTAGTACCAAAGCTCTGTACTACTTGGACTATTTACCCAATTATTTTCATATAAAATTTATAGAACACAGAAGGTAGGCATCAATGTGTCCTAAATTATAAATGTATTTCAAAGTAAACTACAAACTACATTCCATGTTTGCTAAATCCTACAGCGTGCTTGTCAATACCCACTGGTGATATGTTTTCAATTAAGGGAAACTTTGCATACAGATATGCTTGCTGAACTTTAATGAGTGTATTTGTATGGTCCAAAAATATGCTCATTTGTTTATAGATCTGATAATTTGTATGTGAAGTGTCTTCCAGAAAACTCATATTTTAAAGGTTTGACTCCAATGTCCAATGTGAAGATCTGGGAAAGTGATTAAGCCGTGAGAGCTTCAACTTCAACATGAGTCAATCCATTGAGAGAACTAGAATTTGATGCACTACTGGGGGTTGGTAAGGCTTTAGAAGATAGGAGCCAGTCAGAGAAGATAGATAACTATGGATATGATTTGGATATCATGCTGTTCTCAGTTTCTTCACTTCCTGGTTGCCATGGCAGCTTTGCTCTGCCATGTGCCATCATGGTATTCTGCTGCACTGAGACCTAAAGAAAAAATCCTGATCATTGACAAAAGCCTTTTAGGTATTGAGTATAAGAATAATTCCTTCTTTTAAGTTTTATGCTAGGTATCATGTCTATAGAAGCCCAATCAATACAATGCCATTATCGTCATTATTTTCAACTGGAAAATTCCTTCAGACCTTCTCCAGTCAATATTCTATCTTCTACAAAGGAGATCATGAATGATGGTTTAGGAGTTTAATATTTTTCTGAGAGAATCTTGTGTAGTCCAGGCCTACCTCAAGCTCACTGGGTTTGTTAGCATGAGCTTGAAGTTCCTAATTTTCCTGTCTCTACCTCTGGTGTGTTCCTGGATCTCATGCCTAGTTATTAATGTGATGTTGGAGAACAAACATGGGGCTTTGCAAACATTAGGGAAATACCAATGAGCCACATTCTATCTTCACCTTGTTTACCTACTCTTCTCTTGAGAACAAGCTTTTCTAGTTTCTGGCTATTTTGAACAAAGCTACTATAGGAAGCATTGAAAAACCAAAGGAACCTAAAATTATGTTAAAATATCCCTTATAAATACCCAACTGTTTTGATTTTTAAAATTTCATCACTTGAGTGGCATCTGCTTTATCAAATTAAAATGTTCTGACTTCTGGTGTGAATTTTCTCACTCTGATTCCTGGTCTCTCTTGTATTTTCATTATGCACCCATCCTTAGAGAACACTGCTACCTCCTGTGGTTCAGACATTCATCTCTATACCAACCATACTGATGTCATATCTCTATCTCTGGCCTGCACTATCCCCTAATGTCCATCTGTCTATGCTATAGTGTACTTGTTCAGAATTCTGATATGTTAGAATCATATAATATCTAGTTTTGAAGTCTTGCTCTTTCAAATATTCTTATATCCCTGTCTTAGTCAGGGTTTCGACTCCTGCACAAACATCATGACCAAGAAGCAAGTTGGGGAGGAAAGGGTTTATTGAGCTTACACTTCCATACTGCTGTTCATCACCAAAGGAAGTCAGGATTGGAACTTCAGAAGATCAGGAAGCAGGAGCTGATGATGCAGAGGCCATGGAGGGATGTCACTTACTGGCTTGCTTCATTGGCTTGCTCAGCCTGCTTTCTTATAGAACCCAAGACTACCAGCCCACAGATGGTACTACCCACAAGGGACCCTCCGCCCTTGACCACTAATTGAGAAAATGCCTTACAGCTGGATCTCATGGAGGCATTTTCTCAACTGAAACTCCTTTCTCTGTGATAACTCCAGCTTGTGTCAAGTTGACACACAAAACTAGCCAGTACCATCCCTAAGATACTTTGTATGTATTGTATTTTTGATATAAGATCCTACTATGTGGTCTAGGATGGTCTTAGAAACAAAACTTTCCTGTGTCTGCCCCCAGGTGCTAGATGATAGGCACATGACACATTGTTCTCATCATCCTCAATTACTGCCAGAGTTGTGTATTTATTTCCAACTCTTCTTGTCTAAAGAATACAAAAACACATATACACACAAACACACACACATACACCAAGACACATTCTTGTATGGCTGACATCAATTAAAAAAAAAGAAGCAAAAAAGAAAGGAAAATCACAGGGCAAATCATGTGTGGCCATAGGCACACTAGACCAGAATATCAGCACATGAAATTCATCAGTACGAAATGCACAAACCATGCAGCATTTCTTTCAGAAGTTAGACTGATTTAACATTAGATAAGCCATCATTTTGATTTCCCATCTTAATAATTCCACAGAATAAATGGGAACTTATTATAAAATTATTCAAAGTACATCAGCAATGCAAATATTAATTTACAATAAACAAAACAGAAACCAGCTATTATAACAGGCCAAGAATATCTGGGAAATTAAAAGTTAAATTACTTCTTTGATAGATACATTAAACCATACTGTATATACACATTTAAAGACAATGTAAAGTTTTGTGTATGTGTGTGTATGGTATATGTTTGTACAAATTCATGTATGTATGTGTATGTGCATGTGTGTAAAAGCTACAGGTCAAAGCTTGATGTCCTACTCAATCACATGCAATTCTTATTTCACTTATTGTTTGAGACATGGTCTTTCACTGACCCTGGGGCTCACTGATTTGGCTGGGTTGGCTGGCCAGGCAGGCTTCAGGCATCATGCTGTTTCAAACTCCTGAATGCTGAAATTAGAAGCATATACTGCCATGCATCTTCTATTTCATATTATTTCTGAGGATCTAAGATCTGATCCTAATGCTTGTACTGTAGCACATTTTTGACTGAGCCATTTGAGGTTTTAATATATGTTTAATTTATGTAAAACTTAATGCACATCTCTCTTTCCAATCCTTATAACTTCATAGGAAAAATATTAAAAATAACTTCTTAGATTTTTGAAATGAACGTTATCATTATTTGTATTATTGCCTTACTATGAAATAGCACACCAAGACTTCTTACTCCTACCAAAGTCAACAGTTCCAAGTTAATATTCTTTCTCCACTCCTCCTTCTCATTCTCCCCTATGCTTACCATAGAATATGCCAAACTCACTTGAGAACAGCACAGGGAAGAGAGGCTAGAGGGTCAGGAAATTGAACAGAGGTGTGTAGCAGTGGGGGATGAGGAACTGGGGGGTAGCCACCAGAAAGTCCCAGATGCCAGGAAAGCAAGAGGTTTCTTGGACTCAATGGGAATGACATTGACTGAAATACTCAACAAAGGGGAGAGAGAATCCATAGAGACCATATCCAGAGGTTAGGCACGGCCCCTGGTTGAGGGATGGGGCCACCCAGCCTTCTCAATAATTTTAACCCAGAATTGCTCCTGTCTAAAGGAAATACAGGCACAAAGAGTGGAGCAGAGACTGAAGGACAGGCCATCCAGATACTGCCCTACCTGGGGATTCATCCCATATACAGACACCAAGCCCAGACACTATTGCTGATTCCAAGAAGTGCTTGCTGACAGGAACCTGATATAACTGTCTCCTGAGAGGCTCTGCCAGAACCTGACCAATATAGATGCTTATGCTTGCATCCAACCATTGGACTGAGCACCACAGTGAGTCCAGTGGAGGAGTTAGTGATGGACTGAAGGAGCTGAAAGGGTCTGCAACCCCATAAGATGAACAACAATATCAACCAACCAGAAACCCCAGAGATTACAGGAACTAAACCAACAACCAAAGAATACATGGGGAGGGACCCATGGTTCCAGCTGCATATGTAGCAGAAGATGGTATTATCTGACATCAATGGGAGGAGAGGCCCTTGGACCTGTGGAGCTCAATGCCCCAATGTAGGTGAATGCTAGGGCGGTGAGGCAGGAGTGGGTGGGTGGATGAGGGACCACCCTTATAAAAGCAGGGTGGAGGGGGATAGGATAAGGGGTTTGTGGAGGGGAAATTGGAAAGGAGGATAACATTTGAAATGTAAATAAATAAAATAGCCAATAAAAAGGAAGCAGACATGTTTAAAAAAAGAGGAGAGAGAGAGAGAGAGAGAGAGAGAGAGAGAGAGAGAGAGAGAGAGAGAGAGAGAGAGAGAGAGGTGGTGTGGTAAGTGGTGGTTAGTATGTATGGCAGTTTACCCAGGTCTAGATCGGTTGCAGAGAGAACAAGGTAGACACAGATGGATGCAGAATGAGCCAGAGAATGAGAAGGACCAAAAGATTAGAATACACTGCCAATCTTAGTCTGAGGCCAAGCAGAGCAGTTAGAAGCCAAGAGGAGCTGGACTGAACTAGTCATTTTGGAAGATCTGATTGTACTTCTAGGCCTAGGCCTAGGGATAGTTAAAACAGAGAAAGAAACACTATGAGCTCAGTCTAAGCTGTTTACTTGTACAAGTTGGGTACAGCTCTCATCTTCTCTTTTTATCTGAGAAAATAAAGGTGACATTTACAGCCCCTTCATCAGAAATCATCAACTATCAATATTTCAGCACGACTGTCATGTGCTATGTGCCCCTCACTATTTGCGAGCTCAGTCTTCTGTAGTCCCAGGGTCAATAAGGGAAGCTCCTAAGATATCATGTTTACAGTGGCTGTGTCATGCCCTAAAGCTTGCGTTCTGAACCTCCTTTCCCTCTCTTCTCGTTCTTATAGTATTTCCATCCCCTTCTTCACCATTCCTGAAGCTTTAGAGGGGTGGTGAAAATACCTGTTTTGGGATTCACATTCATTTGTCACTTACTCTTATAGCCTTGTGCAGACATAAGTCAGCTTTTGGGACTGTTGAACAGGAAGAGAAACATTTTTGGATTTTGAATGAGAAGACCATTTGACTAGCAGTACAAATATAAATATTTTGAATATAGTTTAGTACCATGTCAGTTTATCTAAACAGAACTCGTGAATTGAGTTCCCCTACTGGGACCTATAACCTTCCCAGACAATTTTTGGTATTGTTCTTTGTTGTTGTTGTTGTTGCCGTTTTTACTGGATATAAAATACCAGGCTTATGTTCCTTCCCATTATGTCAGTTTTAAACCGAATCTGAGAACATTTGACTGTCTTATAACCCTCATACAAGTATAAAATCAGTGAATACAGTGTGCCCAGTAGCTTGGATTAGACACTCTCTTCCAGCTCTCATTGACATCTGCATGTATATGCACCCACACATACACCACAAAAGTAAGTAAAAAGTAAATCTTTAAACATATTTCTATAAATATATGAGCTAAGGTAGAATTATAAACAAAATTATCAGCAGCTTGATGGCATAAACATCAATAAATAAGTATATATCCTCACTATAATTATGGTAGTCATATATAACTCTGAGTGAGAAGAAAAATCCTTATGTATAAAGATAAATCATAGCTGAACTCATAGAGATATGTGAACAGGCCAAAAACATTAGAAAGAATATATAGTCCTATTCACAGTGAAATTATGCTTCCTTCTCCTGAATTAAATATGAGAGAGAAGAGAAGCTGCTAGGATCTAGAACAGGCAGGCTACTAAGCAAAGCTTAGTACTCAGGTATATGATGAAGTAATGTAGCATTACTAGACCAGAGTAAACATAGGGCATACAAACTAGTCCTTAAATTATACCTTATCCCTCTGATTAGTCTTAACAAATTTCAACATATCTTACAGTGACATCAAATTTTAAAATAGTCAAGATATGAGAAAACATTTAATAAATGTCTCACTCAAAATCTTATCACTTAAAATAATGTTTTGATTCTCAAGTAATATTATTTTGATTGGCTGTGTTGTGAAAATGATTGTGAGATATTAAGCAGCACTTAGAGATAGGCTATGCAGTAGATTAGATATAAAATGTACCTCAGAGGCTTATGTGTTGAAAACTTGACTGTAATATAGCAATGCTAAGATATGGGTCTGGGAAGATGTTAGTACTGGGTCATCTAGGTTCTGATCTCTTCAATGGCTGAATAGCCCATAAGATTTCAGTATTGATGCAATATTGGCAAACCATGGCAAGTTAGGAGGTGAAAGCTAGTTAGAGAATGGAATTATAGATTCATATCTTTGGGGACCATAGCTTGTCTTACTTTCATCACTCTAGTTTTCTCAGTGTCTGACCTCCATGAGAAGAGCAGTGTCCTAAAGGCATTCCTGTTGCCATGGTGTTCTGTGTTGCCTCAAGCCTACAGCAGTGGACCCAGCTAATCACTGACTAAAACTCTGGAATTGTGGGGGGAAAACTTTCAGCATATGAGTTCTTCTTGTCTTTTGCATATAGCAAATGAAAACTGACCAGAATACTTTAAGAAAAGTATTATAACTTAACAAATATCAAGACTCTGAGAAATCTCTATATGTCATACATGTAGTTCATAAACATGAATTCTTGCAGGATTATACTTTTGACTGATGAGAGAACCCAGTGCATTGTTGGAGATGCCACCATGGGCTTAGAGCATTGGGTGACCATATGACTTAGAGACTTGGATGACCATAAGTTGGAGAAAGCAAGCTAGTATATAGTGGTCCTCCATGATCTCTGCTTTAGTTTCTGCCTCCAGGTTTTTACCTTGAGTTTCTGTTTTGTTTCCTTTGATGATGGACTATAATCAGTAAGCCCTATAAATCTTTTCCTCCCTAAGTTGCTATTGGTCAATTTTTAGCACAGAAATAGGAAGTCATAATAGATCATATGCTAACAAAAGTCACAAATGGAAAGAAGTATTTAAAAAATATTCATTAGTAGTATATATATCACAAAATTTTATTAAATATCTATTTAATTAATAGTGCATGCCTTGCTTCATTCCATTGCTGTGATAAAACACATAGAACAAAAGCAAACTGTATAGGAAAGGGTTTACATTTCTAGGTCTCAGTTCATTAGGAGATGTCAAGAAAAAACTCAAAACAGGATCTTGAAGGAGAAATTGTGAAGGGATGCTGCTTTCTGGCCTGCTCCTTGGATCATTCAAGTTCAGGATTGTAAAATAACTTTTACTCACCCAGTTGTAATAGTCATCTTAGAGGCTTACTGCTGAATACGCTCATCCTTTCCAATTCTTTATGGACTCATGGTGGCTGGTTGAACTTAGCTCTTCTGGCTCAAACTCATCTCCAAACAGCCTGATTCAATCTGGCTTATCTCAACTTCTCACTGAATTGCTCTGCTTGACCTCAGTCTAACTTTGGCAATTTGTTCTAATGTTCTGAATTCTTCATATTCTCTAGTTTCAACAAGTTCTGCTGACCAGCACTACATAAGCTGCACAAACTGAACAGAACTGAATGCAGCTGCATGAACTCAACTAAACTCAACTGCATTCAACTGAACTGCACCAAACTGCACTGAACTGACCTCAACTGAACTCCACTGCACTGCCTGAACTCAAATGAACTATACTCCCTGAACTGCCCTCTTCCCCTGACTCACTCTGCACTGCTCTTAAGTAGTTTTTTTTTTTCCTGTCTGTTCTCATGAGAGTTGGGCATATCCTATCTCTGACTCATTCTGTCAATTCTGTGATTTGTCACTTTGTCAGAGGTCACTTTCAAACATGGCTGGTTTCTTCTACAAACTAACTTTATCTTCATTGTTTGAGATTAAAGCTGTGTACTAAGGGTGTGTTTGCATTCCAGCCAGATCATTCTGTAATCCAGGGGATGTCTGCGTTCTTACCAGATCATATTTTTGGATATGCTTTCTTGCCAGATTAGCCATGTTGCTGGATTAAAATTCTTCTGCACAGATGACAATTGGTTTGACTTCTTATAAAGCTCAGAACACTCTCATAGGCATGGAACTTATATCTGTTAAAAAAAAGAAAAATTTCCACGGAAATACCCACAGGCACATCTATCGCATCTATGCAGAGGCTTCCTGTCAGATGTATGTACTTGCATCAAGTTGACATTTCAATTCAATTAGGTCAGTGCATTTTTTGTCATTCTGTAATCTCTTTCTCTCTCTCTCTCTCTCTCTCTCTATATATATATATATATATATATACACATATATATGTATATATAAAAATTAATATATTACATTATAATACATGATATATATATCACATATTATTTTATATAATTACATAATAGTGTAGAAGATATAAACTCATGTAAATGGTAACATATATAACAAATACATGCACACATTTACTAGCTGTCATGAGGTGATTCCAACAGATCAATTAATTGGTTTGGATGGAACATGTGAAGTTCTAAAATTTCTAGTGCTTCATCTGCAAGTCAGATAATTGTTATCATCAATCAAATTTGAAAACACTGAATTTGTTTGGTAAGATTATAACATAACTATTATATAACCAGACCAGTTTTCTAGAGAAAAGTGGTTTCTAAAATGGGAGGAAAGTTTGAGTAGATCATTTTAGAGTTAACAAGACAAGATCAAGGATTTGAAAACAATGTAGAACAAAAGTAACACAAAGAGAAGCTGGGAGCATAAAGAAAATGAAATTATGAAGGTAAATGGTGAAAATAGGTGGATAAGCATCAAGTAATGTTTTCCATATTTATTTTTCTCAGAACTGTATCTAGACAAGGAAAGTCATTTTACTTCCTTTTTTTTGTGCTCTTGTCAGTAATGTCCTAATTTAAAGCCAGTAGTGCTGTATTTATAAACTGTTCTCATTTGGATTGGCATTACCCACTGTGTGGTTGGTTTTTATATCATCAACAATCACATGATTATTCAGTGATTATTGGAAGAAAAACTTTTGAAGTGATACTATCTACAATTCATTTAATATTTAATAATTTCTCTCATTTCTCAGAAATCTGAGAATCTGTATACATTACTCATTCTTTAGGATTTGACATGTATGCTCTTAATTATCTTATACAATGACATGCCTGTTAGTATTTCTGTCATTTCTGTGATAGGTATTAGAACTATTTGACTTTAAAGTCTCTTCAAATTTTATAATTCTCCAAGGAATGTAGTGACTGACTATAAGGCTAAGGCAGAATAACACAATGTTGTAACATGCAGTAGAAATGTGTTAGTTTGGATTTCCCACAATAAAGCAAAGTAAACTTTAAAAAAACAATTGTCTTAGGATTTGTTGACAACTTGGGTCAATGAGCTCAAATTTTCTATGGAGAAAACTGGTCTGTGTTCAATTTAGATTTATAGATCATGTTTCTAGACTGAGAAAAGCAAAGTCATGGTTTAAACTATCCATTTTGTCAATATTTTTGCCAGCTTATATTAAGTAATTAACTTTAACCAAACAGCTTAATTATTTATTCCAGTAGTTTATTTCCTTATATTTCATTCTAAGACAATAGGCGAAAAAACAAATGTAATTTTGCTAATATGCTTTGCAACATAGGATATCATACACATGTTACTTGGTCCCCTTTAAGAGTTTCCTATAAGTTAAATGGGTATGCAATTGGATTTAATGAGCTATAACCAGAAATTTATAAACATACATTGCTTCCTTTAAATGGAAGGCACAAATTTTTTACAAGTTTATTCATTGCTTTTTGTTGTTTTAGTTTATGTTATGTTCCATGCTAACATTTATTGTCTTTTTAATCTTTTTTGCTATTGTTATAGGAAGAAATGCTTATTCTGCTACTGCAGATACTGAGCCTGTGATTGGCTATCCACTACCAACAGAAGAGTCTCAGTAGTACTTTAGAAGTCTTATTCTTGAGGTTACAGTGATTGAGATTTTCTGTGTGTAACAAAAACTGTTTTGCTATAGATGTTTTTATCCATTTTCTATGATGGCTCCTGAGCTTTGTGGGTAGCATTTTAAGAAACACTTTTCCTGATTTGTTTGAGTTAATTTTATATCCGGCCACTTTGCTGAAGTTGTTTATCAGCTGTAGCAGTTCTCTGGTGGAGTTTTTCGAGTCACTTAAATATACAATCATATCATCTGCAAAGAGTGATTTCTTCCTTTCCAATTTGTATCCCTTTGACCTCCTTTTGTTGTCTAATTGCTCTAGCTAGAACTTCAATTACTATATTGAATAGATAGGGAGAGAGAGAGGGCAACCTTGTCTAGTCCCTGATTTTAGTGGGATTGCTTCAAGTTTCTCTCCAATCAGTAGCCTTCCTATACTCGAAGGATAAACAGGCTGAGAAAGAAATTAGGGAAATGACACCCTTCACAATTGTCACAAATAATATAAAGTATCTTGGTGTGACTCTAACCAAACAAGTCAAAGATCTGTATGACAAGAACTTCAAGTCTCTGAAGAAAGAAATCAAAGACCTCAGAAGATGGAAAACTCTCCCATGCTCATGGATTGGCAGGATTAACATAGTAAAAATGGCCATCCTGCCAAAAGCAATCTACAGATTCAATGCAATCCCCATCAAAATTCCAACTCAATTCTTCATAGACTTAGAAAGAGCAGTTCTCAAATTCATTTGGAACAACA